>CM044002.1:70303992-70783992 GCA_024085815.1 Flaveria linearis | reverse complement strand
GATGATAAGGCTAAGGAAGAGGTACTTTTAGAGAAGTATATGGACCTCAAAGAAACTCTTGCATCTACCCAGGTAGAGTGTGAACGCTGGGTAACATCATGCAAGGGTTTTGAAATGCTTCTAAGCAAACAAACAACTTCCAATTTGAAGTTTGGAATTGGTTATAATCACACTACTCCTCCTACAGATTTTACTCCTAGGTTAGAAGTAAAATCTAAAGGAGAAAGTAATAACCAATCCACCTCATCATGTGATTCATCCTCTGATAATGCACCAAAAGTATAGGATGAAGTCAGCATTCATCCCTCTGAAAACCAATCAGCTGATAATGAAACAGTTTATGGTTCAAATGCTGACAGTCACATGATCAGAAAAGAGTTGATCACTTCAGGTGTTGTCTCACAAAGTACTCAAAGTACTGATGGGCAAGTTACAACACCTGAAGAACAAACCCAAACTACTGAAAGTAGAAAGGGTTTGAAAACTGCTGACGAATCTATCAGGAAGTCTGCAAGTATTGGAAGGAAGAAAACTGCAAGTACTGATAGAAAACTGCCTAAGAACAAATCCTCAGTAGTTAAGAATCAATCCTCAGTAGCTAAGAATCCTTTAGTACTTACCACAAGTACTGAAAGGAAGAAAGTACTGAAGAACAAATCTTCAGTAGTTTCATCTTCTTTAGCAGTTGATCAACAAAAGATGAAGGAAAAGTCATGTGAAATATATGGCTTATTCAATCATCTCACTGATGATTACTGGTACAGAAAGGGTTCAAACTCAACGAAGATAAGAACATAAAAGAGAAAATTAATAAATGAAAGTTGAGTTTGAAACCAAGTTTGTATCAACAGCATCTCAACCTGAAACTCCAAAATCATTAAAGAAATCCAAAAAGAAGGAAGGGTTAATCAGGAAACAGCTAAAGGTGTTCACAAGAAGATGGTGCAACACAGGAATCCATCAAAATCAAGCACTGATGTGTCCGATGAGCTGAAGGCTTTAGCAACCAATCAGACACAACTTGTTATGATGGTTCAACATCTATTGGGGAGAGTCAACCAAATAGATGTACCTATGATTAAACCACAGAAAAGGAAACCTAAGCCTAAAACAAAGGAGCCCTTTTCTGCACCATCTCCATCACCACAGACTGCAACTCATGACAAACCAGTTAGTATGAAATCTGTTGATGAGAACAGACCCAAAACCAAAATGGTTTGGGTCTCAAAAGCTAACTAGTTTCTTGTGATGAATGCAGGGTTCTTTAGCATGCCAAAGAAGCATCTGGCATGTGGACAGTGGAGGATCCATGCATATGACAGGGAGCAGCTCTCTTCTTAATGACTACTCTCAAGGAAAGAAGGGGTTTGTTTCTTTGGGCAATGATGCTATGGGTTACATCATCGGCAAAGGCTTTGCTTCCAATGGTGAAATAAGGTTTGATGATGTCAACCATGTGGAGAATCTCAAGTATAATCTCTTGAGTGTCAGTCAAATGTGTGATAAAGGTCATGTTGCCCTTTTCACCAGTCAGAACTGCAGGATTCTGTCTTCTAAAGTTCTGAGTTTGATTGACAAAGTATTGGATGATCATACTCTCCTGAAGGCCAACAGGGCAGGCAGAGTATAAGCCTTGGACTTGTCAAAGAAAATTGATCTAAAAGGCCATCCTTGCATGTTCTCCAAGGCTTCTCCTCAGGAATCTACTCTATGGTATAGAAGGCTTGGTCATGTGAATCTCAAAAACATGAACCAGCTGATTCACCATGGTTTATTAAGAGGATTGCCAATGAAGGAGTTCAAATGTGATGACAACTGCTCTGCTTGCTTAAAAGGGAAGAAGACAAAGTATCATTTCCACCAATAGAAGAGCCAAAGTCCACTGCCTGCTTGCAATTGTTGTATATGGATCTTTTTGGTCCTGTAAGAGTGATGAGCATGGCAAAGAAGAAATACTGTCTGGTAATTGTGGATGATTACTCCAGATTTGTATGGACTTTCTTCTTGCACTCCAAAGATGAAGCTGCATAAGCTATTATGAACTTTGTGTATATGTGAGAAACAGTATTCCCTTCCAGTCAAGTGTGTGAGGAGTGATAAGGCACAGAATTTAGAAATCACACACTTGATCACTTCTACCTATCAAAGGGAATCAAGCGGCAGTTCAGCATTCCAAGAACTCCTGAACAAAATGGAGTGGTGGAGAGAAAGAACAGGACACTTGTTGAAGCTGTCAGGTCAATGTTGGCTTATTCTAATTGCCACTGACATTTTGGGCTGAAGCTATCAACACAGCTTGCTATGTGCATAATAGAGTATTAGTGAATCAGGGGTTGATGAAGACTCCTTATCAAGTGCTGCATCATTTGGGCCCCTTTGATTTCATTTTTTAGAGCATTTGGGTGTCCCTGTTATATTCTCAACACAAAGAATCCACTTTAGAAGTTTGAATCAAAGGTGGATGCAGGGTACTTTGTTGGATATTCATCTACTTGCAAGGCATACAGAGTTTTCAATTGCAGAACAAAGATGGTTGAAGAAACTTTGCATGTGAAGTTTAATGAATCTCAAGGATAAAATTCCACAAAAACTGTGGAGCTATTTGATTTGGACATACTGCAATATGTTCCTTATCAGTCTCCAGCTATTGTAATTCCTGATACTCCATCACCAACTGCCACAGTTCTCCACCTGGTGGTACTGATGATGATGCTGACAGTACTTACTTTTTCAAGTGATCAACTGCTGATTCATCTGATGCTCCGTAGCTTCAGTAGCTCTATCTATGAGATTTCTAAATCATTTGAGTTGCCATCTCCTATATGGTTTCAAGAATCTCCATCAGCATCTGCTGCTGCTGGATCTCTTACAAACACTTGCATAGACCTCATTGTTTATCAAGAGCTGAAGGATCATCCAATGTCTCAGATCATTGGTGATATCAATGCTGGAGTCTCAACCAGAAGTCAATTGTCAAATTTCTGCTTCTATGCTCTCTTCATCAGTCAGCAAGAGCCAAAGAATTATCATGTTGCATTAAGAGACAATGGATGGGTTGAAGCTATGCAACTTGAGCTTCTTCAGTTCAAAAAGCAGCAAGTGTGGGAGCCGGTTCCTTTACCCCAAGGTAAGTGTGCAATAGGCACTAAATGGGTGTTTAGGAATAAACAGATGAAAAGGGTCAAATGGTCAAGAACAAGGCCAGACTGGTTGTACAGGGGTTTGCACAAGAAGAAGGTATTGATTATGATGAAATCTTTGCCCCTGTAGCCAGACTGGAAGCAATCTGATTGGTCTTAGCTTATGCTGCTTTCCACAATCTTAAAGTTTTTCAAATGAATGTCAAAAGTGCATTCTTATACGGTAAAATAAAAGAAGAGGTTTTTATGTGTCAACTACCAGGTTTTGAGGATAATAAACATCCAGATTGGATGTATAAGCTTGATAAGGCTCTATATGGGTTGAAACAAGCTCCTAGTGCCTGGTATGAAACATTATCAAATTTTCTTCTCAAAATAATTTCACTAGAGGCTCCATAGATAAAACTTTATTCATAAAGAAAGTGGGACAGCATAAGCTACTGTTCAAATTTATGTTGATGATATTATTTTGCATCCTCTGATCCACAGTTGGTGATGAATTTACAAAGTTAATGCAACAAAAGTTTGAAATGAGTGCCATGGGAGAATTACAGTTCTTTCTGGGTTTACAAATCAACAAAGGGCTGATGGAACTTTCATTCATCAGTCCAAATATACAAAAGATCTTTTGAAAAAGTTTGATTTACAAAACTGTAAGCCCTGTTCTACTCCCATGAGCAGCACCACACAACTGGATGTTGATCAGAAAGGTAAAGCAGTTGATGAAACCCTTTACAGATGTATGATTGGTTCTTGATGTACCTTACAGCCTCTAGACTAGACATCATGTTTGCAACTTGTGTCTGTGCTAGATTTCAAGCCGCACCTAAAGAATCCCATTTGATTGCAGTCAAAAGGATCTTTAGATACTTGCAAGGAACTCAATCTCTAGGACTTTGGTATTCCACTGGGCACTCTTGCAAATTAGTTGCTTTCTCTGATAGTGACTATGTAGGGTGCAAAGTCACAAGAAAATCAACTTCTGGTGGATGCTAATTCTAGGCAATTGTTTAGTTTCTTGGCAGCGTAAGAAACAAACTTCAGTTGCTACATCAACTGCTGAAGCAGAGTACATTGCTGCTGCAAGTTGTACATCTCAGGTACTCTGGCTTCAAAATCAATTATTGGATTATGGCATTACAGAGACTAAGACTCTATTACTAATGGACAGTGCTTCAGCTCTTTGTATTTTAAGAATCCAGTCCAGCATTTTAGGACCAAACATATTGAGATCAGACATCATTTTATTGGGGATTGTTATGAAAAATGTCTGATTGATCCAAAGTTTGTTCCTAGTGCTGATGAGCTTACAGATATATTCACTAAGCCTTTAGACAGTGCAACTTTTCAAAATCTGGTGCTAAGGCTTGGCATGCTACAGCTGGAATAAATTGACTAATACTAATGCTCTCAGATCACAAGTACTGATGAGCATTAATATACAAAAGTCAAAAATAAGTATTGATGAGTTACTTAGTCCTCAGCATTTTTCCTAACTACTAAAACCTAATATAATTCAAAGTACTGAAGTACATTATTTGTTGAAAAGAAGTGATGAAGTTACAACTACTGATGTGGTTATAACTCATGATGCCTTTTCTAACAAATAAGTACTGAAGAATAAATTTTGTCCAAAAGTACTGATGTGTAATCTTCCACATAAGTACTGAAGACAATATTTGTTCACAAATTCTGAAGAATAATTTATTTCAACAGATCTTCTAAACATTTGATCACAAGAGCTGAAGAATAAATATTCCAAAGAGCTGATGGCCAATGAAACGTCTGAAAATCAGACAAAGTCTGATGAGTAAATGTTGAGGTCAGAATGAAACATCTGAATTGACGAAAACAGCTGATGAGTAAATTTACACTTCAGTTGATTCAAACTACTGTTGTTTCATATCAAAACAACTGAAGCCAAAACCATGTCTTCAGTAGTTTATAACTACTGATGACTAACACCAAGTTTTCAGTCGTTTACAACCTCTGAAGGTTAAAACCATGTCATCAGTCGTTTCAAACACCCGATAACTAACACCAAACCTTCAGACATTTTCCATCAGCCGTTTCATGACCATACCCTATAAATACCTAACCCTAACTTCAGAGTTTTTCCTTCTCACAAATCCTATTATTCAAAAACTCTGAACTTCCCTCCTACATTAATGGCGACCATGCAACTCAAACCATGACACAACTGTGTAGCCCACCTCACAAAATCAGCCTTTTGGACCAAGTTCGATGACGCCATCGATCTAATGGTGGAATCTCCTTACAAACGGCCTTTCTTCTAAATTCAATCATCCACGCCGAATCCCTCAAACTGTTCTGGACAAACGTCACCATCACAACTGGTAAGAATGACGCCGAGGTCACTCTCCAGTCGTTTGTCAACCAAAAGAAGGTGGTTATCACTTTTGATATCATTCGACAAACCCTATATCTGAATGATGCCACCTTCGTCACTAAGTATCCTAAGGGCGCAACCGACTTATCTTTTGCCCACCATGGATACCAAGGTGACCTCCGTGCTTCCACAATCCTGAAGAAGCACTTTCATGATCCTGAACGACTTATTTTTCACATGGTCAATGTGTGCCTTGCCCCAAATCATCTTCATGGGATCAAATGTCATCAAGGTGGCAGCAGGTATTGTACTCTAGAATTAAAAGATATGGCTATGAAATCTATGGCTACCAGATGGATATTATATCCAAGGTTCCTCATGGCCATTATTGAAAAACAATTAAAACTGAGGGCCTTGTTGGCCTAGGAGTCCCTGCTCTGGCTGTATTGCCTGAAGTATACTCCAGGCACAACTCAGACACACACCTCAAAGAGGCTACGAAGCTGCTAAAACCCAAGCAGCGGGAACCCACAGCCTCCTCATCCAAACCTAAAGTCCCCACCAAGCCAAAAGCTAATAAGCCTAAAAAGGCTACTTAGGGAGTTGAGTCCCCTGAGGATGCCCTGCATCATAAAGGCAGGAAGTAGCTACTGGTACTAATCCCCCAGTAGTTACAAGGACTCTACTAGCCATAACCGCTCAGGCATCCTCTCAACAGGATCCTGAAGCAACCACTTCCGGGGCAGCCACATTTCTAGAACCTATCTCACTTGAGAAGGTTACCATTGAAGAGCACCACTCTCCCCAGGTGCAAACTGATTCACCCCTATCTCCCATTGCAACCGCCCCACAAAGTCCAACCATTATAATTGCAAAAGTGCTGACTCAGATCAACACTCCAACCTCTCCCCAGGAACCTATTACAACTGGGCAAACCTCAACCACTGAGAGGGAGGATCCAAGTGTTGCTGAGAGCCTACAGCATAGGGATTACAATGTTCTATCTCCCTGTATAGAAGAGGAGATCAGAACATCTGGTGAGGCTGCCACTTCTCCTGCTTCAGCACATGAACAGGGTAAAGTTGGTAACATCTCTAAGTCCTCACCAGAGGCAACTGCTGATGAAGGATTTCATCCTGAGGTAGGAAGTCCCCAGTTCCAAGACAAAGGGGCACATGTGCATACTGATCCACACTCAGCACATGTTCATCCTATATAATCAGGAGGTCAGGTGATTCAGCTAACACTGATGATGACCTGGGCTTCTTTTACGATATTTTAGCCTAAAACACTATTCTTTAGGATGAGGTAAGTAGATTAAAAGAACTACTTGCCAAATTCTCTCAAGAATCAAGTCCATCTGCCAACATTCACCCACAGATGGCACCTTCTTTTGAAGGTCTCCCACATACAGAGCCACTCCTAAATACTCAGCCACCAGCCTCTGCTTCTGGCACCATTTCTTAGGGACAGAACCCCTCTGAGCAAATGGTTGCTATCTTTAAAACATCCCTGCCTCTCATCACTATCATCATCACTGATATTGTGAATCACACCCTTGATGAGAGGCTTTCCTCAAACATCAAAACCTTGGTTGATGATGCTGTGTCAAAGAAACTTTCTGACATTCACACCCCTACAACCAATGCAACCAAAAAAGCAGAGTCTAAGTCAGTGAAAGCAATCAAGAGGAAAGAGTTGAAGAGGTAAAAGAGAAAGATGTGGAGAAGGAGAAGGAGATGGAGAAGGAGTCTGAAAAAGAAAAAGACTTTCATGTTACAAATAAGAAGAAGAAGGGTGGTGAAAGTGAAAAGACTCCTGATGAAAAGAAGCTGGATGATATGATCAAGGTAGCTGATGACCAACACAGCAAGTCAATGGATAAAATCATTGATCAGCTATTTAGGCAAGGCTTTGATACAACTAAGCTTGATTCTGAGATCAGGAGGTTGGAGATTCAGGAGATTGAAAACCGATGGTCTTGCTATAGTGAAAAAGAGAAGGAGAGACTTGAAGCTATGGCAAGATTCATTTCGAAGTATCTGGGGAGATCAGTCCTTGAGGTCGAATCATGGTCCAGGGACAGTGTCTCGGAAATAACCAAAAAGATCTATTCGTCTGAGGTATTCACTAAAGGGATGATCATAGAAGCCCTGAATGAAGCTGGGGCTGGGAGCAGGACTGATCTAGCCAAGAACAATAAAGCTTCTCTTAAAAAAATTCTAGAACAACCTGTCCAATCTCCCACACCAAAACAACCCACATCACAACCCATAAACCAACTCCCTCTCCCAAGAACCAATAGCCGATATGCACCCAAGAAGAGTGTTGGACCAAAAGAACCAATGAGCAAGATCAGAAAAACCTTTAAGTCCCATAAGAGATCACAACAACTGCTGAAGGCCTCATCAGCTGTTTGATAAAGACTGAAGACTTCATCAGCTGAAGACTAAAGTACAGAAGACCATCAGCTGAAGACTAAAGTACTGAAGATCATCAGCTGAAGACTAAAGTACTGAAGACCATCAGCTGAAGTACAAAGACTGAAGACAAAGACTGAAGACATCAACTGATGATAACAACTGAAGACATCAGCTGATGACAATAACTGAAGTTCAAGTCTGAAGTCCAAGTACTGAAGCCTTCAGAGTTTGTCACAAGAGCTGAAGAAGTATTCTTCAGTTGTTGTGATGGTTTCCTTTCAGTCTTTTCTTTTCAATAGTTTCATTTCTATTTCAGTACTTGTAAAACGACTGAAGAGCATGTTCTTCAGTCGTTGTAGTTTCAGTAGTTGTAGTTTTAGTAGTTTCTTATCAGTAGTTATAGAGATAGTTTACACTTGTCTTTTGTAAGAAGATGTCAACTGTTTGACATCTTCAGTAGTTGTGTAACTATCTGTAGTTTATTGTAATATCAGTTAGATGTCACTGTCAAGTGACATCAGCTGACGTCATCTTTCCCTATAAAAGGAAAGATGACCTAATTGTAATGTAGCCGAAGCTTATATTGAATGTAATACATCTTTTGTGCAGAAACACTCTCTTATTCTATAACCGTACTGTTACATTGCTAAATCTATTGTGTTCTTGCTTTAATTTGTTAATTCGTGTACTAATTCCGCTGCAAATCCAATCTAATTGATCAAACTAGATGTGAGATCCTTTCAAATGGTATCAGAGCTGGTAATCATTGATCGATTTAACAATTGATCATTGAAACTGCTCTTTTGCTATCTACGTTTGATCGAATTAGCAAATTTGCATGAATCGGTTATAGAGATTGAGTTTCTGTTGCTTCTGGCTATTCAATTTGAGGTTCTAAGTGATTTTGAGCTAGATTTGTTTAGTTTACCTTGAATTTGTCTGAATTCTGAAATGGCGACACCAACAAATGATCCTCACAATACTGGCTCCTCAACAAAGCCTCCGATGCTTGTTAGGAGTGAGTATAACATATGGCAACGACGTATGCTCATCATCTATCTATCAACAGTGCTAGTTGTTGGAAATCAGTGGTGCATGGACCATACAAGCCTATGGTGAGCGTTCCTGAATCAAATGAGAGGGTTCCGAAGAAACCTGATCAATATTCGGATGAAGATCTAAAGCTGTTCGAAATTGATGCTAAAACCCATGGAATTCTGGCCATGGCACTGCCTAATGAAATCTATTCAGGGCTTATGCATCATGAAACTGCTCATGATCTCTGGGTTGCTCTGAAGGAACAATTTGGAGGAACTGATGAGGTCTTAGCAAACACTAGGGAAATCCTCGCCCAACAATATGAGACATTCTCTCATAGGAAGGGTGAGACTCTGACTCAATAGTTTGAGCGATTCTCATGTTTGATTTCCGAGCTGAAAATGGTTAAACAAGAGTATTCAAACAGCCAGATGAACAACCGATTCCTCAGATCCCTGCCTGAGAGATGGGACACATACACTATTGTCCTATGCTCTAGTGCAAATCTGAGCACTCTATCTTTCACCCAACTTCATAGGAAACTGCTTACATTTGAAAGAGAGATAGAACAGAAAAGGAAGTTGTCATCATCTGGTAAGCTCACTGATGACTTTGTATCAGGCAATACTGCACTGATAGGTCAGGTGTCAGAATATGCTGCATCAGAGAGTGCCTATGATGAGCATATTGATTTCTCTACTAATACTGAACATGCTTTTGTTGGTGTTGATGGTAGTTCAGGTGGTAGCAGTGATAACTTGTGCTTTCTGATGGAGGATCTGAAGGGCATTCCAGATGATGATCTGGAAGAGATGGATATTTTGAGCCAAATGGCAATGATCAATATCAGATCTCAAAAGTTATACAAAAGAACTGGTAGGAAATTCCCTGGACTCTCTGGCAAAACCAAAGTTGGTTTTGACAAGAGCAAGTTGAGGTGTCACAAGTGCCATAGGCTTGGACACTTTGCTGAGAGTGTAGATCATCTGGATCTAACTCATCTACACCCTTTGTGACCTTCCCAAGCAATAGCTCACAAAACAAAGGGCAACATTCCACCAGTTCTGGTCATCCATCACAAGCTCAGTCATCACCTGTATATTTTGTTCTAAAGTCATATGCCATATCCTTACCCATGCTTCTACATGCCACAGACCAGTCAAGTTCAAGCACCCATTGCTCAACAACCACATGCTCTTGCTGACCCTCAACCATCTCAATCTCATCAACAATCTCAACCTTAACAACACAGCTTTTTCACCCCAGGAGTTGTTGACTGGAGCAGTTTACCAGATGATATGTCTGGTCATGAACAACTGTTTCCTGGTGCTGGTCAACATGGTGGTGACAATCTTTTGGAAACCTTGCTCTCATGGCCCTGGAGTCTGCTGATAGCTCATCCTCCAATGCCTCCATATCACAGGTATCACAGGTATCCTCTGAGGCCAAAGCCAAGTTATGTTCTGAATCATGCATAGCCACATTTGCATATATTAGAGAAGCAAATGTAGCTTTAATTAACAAAAACCTTGAGTTGGAGCAAATAATTTCCAAAAGAAAAGCTGAATTTGAGTCTGTGCTTAGTGATAAGAATGATGAGATTTATAAACTTAAATGCCAAATCACTGATGATAAGGCTAGGGAAGAGGTACTTTAGAGAAGTATAGAGACCTCAAAGAAACACTTGCAGCTACCCAGGTAGAGTGTGATCACCGGGTACAATCCTGCAAGGGTTTTGAAATGCTTCTCAGCAAGCAATCAGCTTCTAATGTGAAGTTTGGCATTGGTTATAATCACACTGCTCCTCCTACAGATTTTACTTCTAGAGCAGAAGTAGAATCTGAAGGAGAAAGCAATAACCAATCCTTCTCATCATGTGATTTACTATCCGATACAGCACAATCAGAGGTTGAAGTCAACATTAATTCCTCATAAAACCAATCAGTTGATGCTGAAATAGCTGATGGTTCAAATGCTGACACTCACATGATCAAAAGGTTGATCACTTCAGGTGTTATCTCACAAAGTACTGAAAGTACTGAAGAGCAAGTTATAACTCCTAAGAACAAACCCAAACTACTGCAAGTACTAAAGGGAAGAAAACTGCAAGTAGAAAGGGTGGGAAAACTACTGAAGAAGATATCAGGAAAGCAAGTACTGCAAGGAAGAAAACTGCAAGTACTGATAGAAAACTGCTAAGAACAAGTCTTCAGTAGTTTCATCTTCTTCAGCAGATGATCAACTAAAGATGAAGAAAAAGCCATATGAAATATGTGGCTTATTCAATCATCTTACTGATGATTGCTGGTATAAAAAGGGCTCCAAACTCAAACACAATGAGAACATTAAAAAGAAAATAGACAAAATGAAAACTGAGTTGAGACCAAGTTTGTACCAGCAACATCAAAACCTGTAACCCCAAAGTCCAAAAAGAAATCCAAAAAGGAAAGGGTTAATCAGGCAATAGCTGAGGTTGCTCAAATGAAGATGGTACAACACAGGAATCCATCAAACTCAAGTACTAATGTGTCTGATGAGCTGAAAGCTTTATCACAAAATCAGACACAACTTGTTATATGGTTCAACATCTATTGGGGAGAGTCAACCAATTAGATGCTCCTATGCTGAAACACAGAAAAGGAAATCCAAGCCAAAGGATTCCTCTTCTACTCCATCTCTACCACCTCAGCTGTTATTCATAACAAACCAGTTAGTTTACCATCTGTTGATGAGAACAGACCCAAAACCAAAAAGGTTTGGGTCTCAAAACTAACTAATTTGTTGTGATGATTGCAGGGTTCTTCAGCATGCCAAAGAAGCATCTGGTATGTAGACAGTGGAGGATCCATGCATATGACAGGGAGCAGCTCTCTTCTTAATGACTACTCTCAAGGAAAGAAGGGGTTTTCTCTTTTGGCAATGATGCTAAGGGTTACATCATCGGCAAAGGCTTTGTTTCCAATGGGGAAATAAGGTTTGATGATGTTAACCATGTGGAGAATCTCAAGTACAACCTCTTGAGTGTCAGTCAAATGTGTGATAAAGGCCATGTTGCTCTTTTCACCAGTAGAACTGCAGGATTCTGTCATCCAAAGTTCTGAGTTTGATTGACAAGGTTCGGATGATCATACTCTCCTGAAGGCCAACAGGACAGGAAGAGTATATGCCTTAGATCTTTCCAAGAAAATAGATCTAAAAGGCCATCCTTGCCTATTCTCCAAGGCTTCTCCTCAAGAATCTTCTCTATGGTATAAAAGGATGGGTCATGTGAATCTTAAAAACATGAACCAGCTGATACACCATGGTTTAGTAAGAGGGTTGCCTATGAAGGAGTTCAAATGTGAAGACAACTGCACTGCTTGTTTAAAGGGGAAATAACACAAAGTCTCATTCCCTCCAATAGAAGAGCCAAAGTCCACTGCCTGCTTGCAATTACTGCATATGGATCTTTTTGGTCCTGTCAGAGTGATGAGTATGGCAAAGAAGAAATACTGTCTGGTAATTGTGGATGATTACTCCAGATTTGTATGGACTTTCTTCTTGCATTCCAAAGATGAAGCTGCAAAAGCTATTATGAACTTTGTGTTATATGTGAAGAAGCAGTATTCCCTTCCAGTCAAGTGTGTGAGGAGTGATAATGGTACAGAATTTAGAAATCACACACTTGATGACTTCTACCTGTCAAAGGGAATCAAGAGGCAGTTTAGCATTCCAAGAACTCCTGAACAAAATGGAGTGGTGGACAGAAAGAACAGGACCCTTATTAAGCTGCAAGGTCAATGTTGGCTGATTCAGGTTTGCCACTGACTTTTTGGGCTGAAGCTGTCAACACAGCTTGCTATGTGCACAATAGAGTGTTAGTGAATCAAAGGTTGATGAAGACTCCTTATGAAGTCTACATCATTTGGCCCCTTTGATTTCATTCTTTAAAGCATTTGGGTGTCCCTGTTACATTCTCAACATAAGCAATCCACTCTAGAAGTTTGAATCAAAGGTGGATGCAGGGTATTTTGTTTGTTATTTATCAACTTGCAAGGCATATAGAGTTTTCAACTGCAGAACAAAGATAGTTGAAGAGACTTTGCATGTAAAGTTTAATGAATCTCCAAAGGACAAGATTCCACAAAACCCTGTGGAGTTATTTCATTTGGACATACTGCAATATGTTCCTTATCAGGCTCCAGCTGTTGCTAATGTCAACAGTTCTCCACCTGGTGGTACTGATGATGATGTAGCCAGTACTCACCTTTTCAAATTTAGTGACCAACTACCTGAGTCATCTAAACCTGATGCTCCTGTAGCTTCAGCAGTTCCATCCACAACAAATGCTGATGAGATTTCTGAATCATCTACTTCATTTGATTTGCCATCTCCAACATGGTTTCAAGAATCTGCATCACCATCTGTTGCTGCTAAAGGCCCTACAAACACTTGCACAGATCTCATTAGTTATCAAGAGCTGAAGAATCACCCAATGTCTCAAATCATTGGTGATATCAATGCTGGAGTTTCAACAAGAAGTCAATTGTCCAATTTCTGCTTCTATGCTCTCTTCATCAGTCAGCAAGAGCCAAAGAACTACCATGTTGCACTAAGAGACAATGAATGGGTTGAAGCAATGCAGCTTGAGCTTCTACAGTTCAAAAGCAGCACGTGTGGGAGCTTGTTCCTTTACCCCAAGGTAAGTGTGCAATAGGCACTAAATGGGTGTTTAGGAATAAAACTGATGAAAAGGGCCAAATTGTTAAGAACAATGCCAGGCTGGTTGTACAGGGGTTTGCACAAGAAGAAGGTACTGATTATGATGAACCCTTTGCCCCTGTAGCCAGACTGGAGGCAATTAGATTGTCCTTAGCCTATGCTGCCTTTCACAATCTTAAAGTTTTTCAAATGGATGTCAAAAGTGTCTTTTTATATGGTAAAATAAAAGAGGAAGTTTATGTGTGTCAACCACCAGGTTTTGAGGACAATAAACATCCTGATTGGGTGTGTAAGCTTGATAAGGCTCTATATGGGTTGAAACAAGCTCCTAGAGCCTGGTATGAAACATTATCAAATTTTCTTCTATAAAATAATTTCACTAGAGGCTCCATCGATAAAACATTATTCATAAAGAAAGTGGGACAGCATAAGCTACTTATTCAAATTTATGTTGATGATATTATTTTTGCATCTTCTAATCCACAGTTGTATGATGAATTCACAAAGCTAATGAAGCAAAAGTTTGAAATGAGTGCCATGGGAGAATTACAGTTCTTTCTAGGTTTGCAAATTAAACAAAGGGCTGATGGAACTTCATTCATCAGTCCAAATATACAAAAGATCTTTTGAATAAGTTTGATTTACAAAACTGTAAGCCCTGTTCTACTCCCATGAGCAGCACCACATGACTGGATGTTGATCAGAAAGGTAAAGCGGTTGATGAAACCCTCTACAGATGTATGATTGGGTCCTTGATGTACCTTACAGCTTCTAGACCAGACATTATGTTTGCAACTTGTGTATGTGCTAGATTTCAGGCTGCACCTAAAGAATTTCATTTGATTGCAGTCAAAAGGATCTTTAGATATTTGCAAGGTACTCAATCACTAGGACTTTGGTATTCCACTGGGCATTCTTGCAAATTAGTTGCTTTCTCTGATAGTGACTATGCAGGATGCAAAGTGACTAGAAAATCAACTTCTGGAGGATGCCAATTCCTAGGTAATTGTTTAGTTTCTTGGCAGAGTAAGAAACAAACAACAATTGCTACATCCACTGCTGAAGCTGAGTACATTGCTGCTGCAAGTTGTAAATCCCAGGTACTCTGGCTTCGAATCAATTATTGGATTATGGCATTACAGAGACTAAGACTCCATTACTAATGGATAGTGCTTCAGCTCTTTGTATTGTTAAGAATCCAGTCCAGCATTCTAGGACCAAACATATTGAGATCAGATATCATTTTATTAGGGATTGCTATGAAATAGGTCTGATTGATCCAAAGTTTGTGCCTAGTGCTGATGAGCTTGCAGATATATTTACTAAGCCTTTAGATAGTTCACTTTTCAAATTTGGTGCTAAGGCTTGGTATGCTACAGCTGGAATAAATTGACTGATACTAGTGCCGATCAGCCAAGTACTGATGAGCATTAGTATACAAAAGTCAAATATAAGTACTGATGAGTTATTTAGTCTTCAGCATTTTTCATAACTACTGAAGAATAAAATACTTCAAAGTACTGAAGTGCATTATTTGTTGAAAATAGCTGATGTAGTTACAACTACTGATGTGGTTATAACTATTGATGCCTAGTTTTCAAAAATAAGTACTGAAGAACAAGTTTTGTCCACAAGTATTGATGAGTAATTTTACACATAAGTACTGACGAAAATATTTGTTCACAAGCTCTGAAGAATAAATATTCACAAGAGCTGAAGGCCAATGAAACACCTGAAATTTAGACAAAGTCTGATGAGTAAATGTCGAGGTCAGAATGAAACAACTGAATTGATGACAACATCTGATGAGTAAATTTTACTCTTCAGCTGATTTCAATATCTGTTGTTTCATATCCAAACAACTGAAGGACAAAACCATGTCTTCAGTAGTTTTACAATTACTGATGTCTAACACCAAGTCCTCGGTTGTTTACAACAACTGAAGCAAAACCATGTCTTCAGTAGTTTACAACTACTGATGACTAACACCAAGTCTTCAGTTGTTTACAATGTCTGAAGATGAAAACCATATCTTCAGTAGTTCTCAACTACTAATGATTAACAACAAGTCTTCAGTCGTTTACAACCTCTGAAAGCAAAACCATGTCTTCAGTAGTTTACAACTACTACTAACACCAAGCTTTCCGTCGTTTACAACCTCTGAAGGTTAAAACCATGTCATCAGTCGTTTCAAATAACTGATGACTAACACCAAAACCTTCAGTCGTTTCCTTTCAGCTGTTTCATAACCATTATAAATACCTAACCCTAACTTCAGAGTTTTTCATTCTCACAAAACCTAACGTTCAAAAACTCTTAAAACTCTCTCCTAACATTAATGGCGACCATGCAGCTCAAACCCAGACACAACTGTGTTGCCTACCTTACCAAATCACCATTTTGGACCAAGTTCGATAATGCCATTGATCTCATGGTCCATTCCCAATACCAAACGGCCTTTCTCCTAAATCCGACCATCTATGCCGAATCATTACACCAGTTCTGGACGAACGTCACCCTCACTGGGGAGAATGACACCGAGGTCTCTCTCCAGTCGTTCGTCAACAACCAGAAGGTGGTCATCACTCCTAATATCCTTCGCCAAACCCTAAACTAAATGATGCCACCTTTCCCACTGGATATCTAAAGGGCACAACTGATCTATCCTTTGCCCACCATGGATACCAGGGTGACCTCAGTGCTTCTACCATCCTCAAGAAGCATTTCCATGACACGAAACGCCTTATTTTTCATATGGTGAATGTCTGCTTAGCCCCTAAGACTTCTTCTTGGGATCAAATGTCATCTAGGTGGCAGCAGGTATTATTCTCTATCCTTGAGCAACAAAACTTAAATTTTTCTGAAATAATATTTTCAGAACTTAAGGATATGGCCTCAAAACCTCTTGCTAACCGATGGATACTATATCCACAGTTCATTATGGCCATTATAGAGAACCAGCTGAATGCTGAGGGACTTGTTGGCCTTGGAGTCCCTGCTATGGCTGTATTGCCTGAAGTATACTCTGACCAAACACTAAAACAGGCTGCCAAGCTGCGAAAACCCAAGCAGCTTGAACCCACAGCCTCTACCTCCAAATCCAAAGTCCCCACCGAACCCAAACACAAAACGCCCAAACAGGCTACTCAGGGAGATGAGTCTCCTGAGGATGCCCCTGCAACACAAAGGCAAGAAGTAATTACTGGCATTAATACCCCGGTAATTACAAGGACTCAACTAGACTCTACCGCTCAGGCATCCCCTCAATAGGAGCCTGAAGTAACCATTTCAGGGGCACCTACACATCTGGAACCTTTCTCACTTGAGGAGGTTGCCATTGAAAAGCACCAATCTCCCGGGTGCACATTGCTTCTACCCCATCTCCTAATGCAACCGCCCCTGAAAGTCCTACTATTATTATTGCAAAATTGCTGACTCAACTCAACACTCCACCCTCTCCCCAGGCACCTATCACAACTGGGCAAACCACAACCAATGAGAGGGAGGACACAAGTGTTGCTGAGAACCCCCAGCATAGGGATTATCATGTTCAATCTCCTAGTGTGGCAGAGGAGATGAGCACATCTGGTGAGGCTGCCACTTCCCCTGATTCAGCATATGAACAGGAAGAAGCTAGTACCATATTTAAGTCCTTATCAGAGGCAACTGCCGATAAAGGTTCTAATCCTGAGGCAGGAAGTCCCCAGTACCAAGAACAAGGGGCACATGTGATCACTGAGCCATACTCAGCACATGTACATCCTGATCCAATCAGGAGGTCAGGTGATTCAGTTAACACTGATGATGACCTGGGCTTCTTTTATGATGTTCTAGCCTAGAACACTATTCTTAAGGAGGAGGTAAGTAGATTAAAAGAGCTACTTGCCAAACTCTCTCAAGAATCAAGTCCATCTGCCACCATAATAACCCAACAGATGGCACCTTCATCTGAAGGTCTCACAAACAAAGAGCCACTCCTAAAATCTCAACCACCAGCCTCTGCTTCTGGCACTATTTCTCAGGGACAGAACCCCCCTGAGCAAATAGCTGCTATCTTTCAAAACTCCCTGCCTCTCATCACACCCATTATCACTGACATTGTGATTAAAACCCTTAATGAGAGGATTCCCTCTACTATACAGCCACTGGTGGATGCTGCTGTGACTAAGAAGCTTTCTGACAATCAAACCCTTGCAACCAATGCAATCAAAAAAGGGGAGACTCAGTCAGTGAAAGACATCAAGAGAAAGAGAGTGGAGGAGGAAAAAGAGAAAGAGAAAGAAACTAAGAAAGAGGTGGAAATAGAGAAGGAGTTGGTTGTGGAGACTAAGAAAGAGAAGGAGGTTGAGAAGGGAACTAACATGGAGAAAGTGACTGAAAGTGCAAAAGACTTCCATATCATATACAAGAAGAAGAAGGGAGAAAAAGAGTCTGAGAAGAAGTTGGATGAGATGATAAAGGAAGCTGATGCCCAAAACAGCCGGTCAATGGATAACATCATTGATCAGTTGTTTAGGCAGGGTTTTAATACTGCTCAACTTGACTCAGAGATCCGGAAGTTAGAGGTACAAGAGATAGAAAACCGATGGACTTGCTATAGCCAAGTATAGAAGGAGAGACTTGAGGCTATGGCAAGATTCACTTTGAAGTATTTGGGGAGATCAGTCCTGGAGATCAAGTCATGGCCCAGGGACAGTATCTTGGCAATAATCACCAAGATCTGTTCGTCTGAGGTATTTACCAAGGGGCTGGTCATAGAAGCCCGGTGCTGGGAACAGGACTGCTCTAGCCAAGCAAACCAAAGCCTCACTCATATCCAAACTGCTAGAACAGCCTACTAAAATTCCTACACCAAAACAACCACTACCACAACCCACAAAACCAACTCCCTCACCCACAAAACCAATAGCCGATGATGCACCCTTGAAGAGGAAGAGAAGGGTGTTGAGGCTAGAAGAAGAAGATGATGATGATGATGATGAGGAAGAAGATAGGCTGCCAATCTCAACTGTCATGTCATTGCCTAAGGCCAAAAGTCTCCCTCTAATAATTACTCCTGAGCTCCAAAGACAAATAGTTAAAGTGAAGCTAGAAGAAGTAGAGCATCATAAAATACATGATGAGGAGTTGTTGAGAAGAGTAGACAAAGCATATGCAGCCTCCTCATCAATCATAAACATGAGGAAACAAGCTCAGAGACTGTACACTCTCAAGCACACATTTCAATATCAGAAAGAGAGAGTGAGGATTTGGCCTGATCCCAGGGTGTCTCATAGGATCCAAAAGAGAAACATTCCTCAGAGATACAATGGGCAAGTGAAAAAGATCGTAAATGCAATGATCACACTTGCCATTGTAGTATCACCCTGGGAGATTCTTGAAGATTTCAAGAAGGCCTATACATCCAACATGCCCCTACAAAAGATGCTGCAAAACAAAATGGTGAAGAATGGGTTGGTGTATAAGAGGCTTGAGGAAATCAGGAAGGATGAGCTCCACTTGCTACTAGAGGGTAATCACCCTGATGAGTTTGCATATAGAGAGATCACAACAGTGGAGCTCAAGAATGGTAAACAGTTCAAATTCCTTTCTGAGTTCTATGGGCCTAAAGGATTCTTTGAGGGAGAGGCAGAAGAGCTCACCATGGACGAACAGATTGTATTTTTGGAAGCCTACACCAGAGAATCATATAGGCTTATAGTTGGGAAGTAGGTCTCATGGATGGGGTAACAGCTCTGTGTCCAGTTCCCCAATACAGAGTTCCCATCCATCCTTTGCCAATCAGATCTTTGAGACTTCTTCCCAGGCCTGTGCTGATATGGGTTATTCTGAGCTGATCCAGAAGAAAAAGACCAATCATTCTCCTCAATAAGTGGGACATTCAATAAGCCTAAAGGTTTTGGCTGCATTGGTTCGGGGGGAGTTTGTCGGGCCAAAAGAACCAATGAGCCAGATTAGAAAAACCTTTAAGTCCCACAAGACATCACAACAACTGCTGAAGGCCTCATCAGCTGTTTGACAAAGACTGAAGAGTTCATCAGCTGAAGACTAAAGTACTGAAGATCATCAGTTGAAGACTAAAGTACTGAAGATCATCAGCTGAAGACTAAAGTACTGAAGACTATCAGCTGAAGTACAAAGACTAAAGACACAGACTGAAGACATCAGCTGATGACAACAACTGAAAACATCAGCTGATGACAACAACTGAAGTTCAAGTCTGAAGTCCAAGTACTGAAGCCTTCAGAGTTTGTCACAACTGCTAAAGAAGTATTCTTCAGTTGTTGTGATGGTTTCCTTTCAGTCTTTTCTTTTTAGTAGTTTCATTTCTATTTCAGTACTTGTAAAATGACTGAAGAGCATGTTTTTCAGTCGTTGTAGTTCCAGTAGTTGTAGTTTCAGTAGTTTCTTATCAGTAGTTGTAGAGATAGTTTACACTTGTCTTTTGTAAGAAGATGTCTGCTGTTTGACATCTTCAGTAGTTGTGTAACTATCAATAGTTTGTTGTAATAACAGTTAGATGTCACTGTCAAGTGACATCAGCTGATGTCATCTTTCCCTATAAAAGGAAAGATGACCTAATTGTAATGTAGTCGAAGCTTATATTGAATGAAATACATCTTTTGTGCAGAAACTCTCTCTTATTCTATAACCGTATTGTTACATTGCTAAATCTATTATGTTCTTGCTTTAATTTGTTAATTCGTGCCTTAATTTGTTAATTCGTGCTTTAATTTGTTAATTCGTGTACTAATTCCACTGCAAATCGAATCTAATTGATCAAACTAGATGCGGAGATCCTTTCAAAGAGGAAGAGAAGGGTGTTGAGGCTTGAAGAAGAAGAAGAAGAAGATGATGAGGATGAGGACAGGCTGCCTATTTCAGCTGTCATTACATTGCCTAAGGCCAACAGTCAACCAACACTCACTCCTACCATCTAGATAGAAACTGTAAAGGTAAAACTTGAAGAAGAGCAATAGCATAAACTACATGATGAGGAGCTGTTGAGAATGGTTGACAAATTTTATACTCAAACTTCATCGGTTATATCCATGAGAAAACATGCTCAGAGGTTATATGCTCTCAAACAAACTTTTCAATATCAGAAGGAGAAAATAAGGATTTGGCCTGATCCCAGGGTGAGTCATAGGATTCACAAGAAAGACATTCAATACAGATACAACGGCCAAGTGAAAAGGATCGTAGATGCAGTGATCATGCTGGCCATTGTACTATCACCCTGGGAGATCCTAGAAGACTTCAAGAAAGCCTATGAAGCCAATCATCCCCCAAAAAAGTTGTTGGAGGACAAAATGGTGAAAAAGGGGTTAGTATACAAGAGGCTTGAGGAAGTCAAACATAATGAACTCCAGTTGTTGCTAGAGGGTAATCACCCTGATGAATTTGCTTATAGAGAAATCACAACTGTGCAGTTAAGGAATGGGAAACAGGTCAAATACCTGTCTGAGTACTATGGGCCTGAGTTCTTTTTTTAGGGAGAAGCTGAAGATCTTACCATGGAGGATCAAATAGTCTTAATTAAGGCCTATGTGAGAGAGTCTTACAGACTCATAGTTGGGAAGTAGGTTCCATGGATGGGGTAACAGCTCTGTGTCCAGTTCCCCAAGATAGAGTTCACATCCATCCTTTGCCAATCAGATCTTTGAAACCTCTTCCCTGGCATGTGCTGATATTGGTCATTTCTGAGCTGATCCAGAAGAAAAAGACAAAAATTTTCTACCTAATAAGTGGGACATCAATAAAGTTAAAGGTTTTGGCTGCATTGGTTCAGGGGGAGTTTGTTGAACCAAAAGAACCAATGAGCCTGATCAGAAAAACCTTTAAGTCCCATAACATCATAACAACTGCTGAAGGCTTCATCAGTTGATGACAACAACTGAAGACTTCATCAGCTGATGTTCAAGTGCTGAAGACATCAGCTGAAGTTCAAGTGCTGAAGACATCAGCTAAAGTTCAAGTCTTGAAGACTACATCAGCTGAAGTCATGAACCGAAGACTTCAGAGGTTGTCAGAAAGCTGAAGTAGTACTCTTCAGTTGTTGTGATGGTTTCTTTTCAGTAGTTTTCTATTTTAGTTTCAGTAGTTTTCTTTCAGTAGTTTACTAAATGTAAAATGTCTGAAGAGCCTGTTCTTCAGACGTTGTAGATCAATAGTTGTAGTTTCAGTAGTTATAGTAGTACTACACTTAGCTTATGTAAGAAGATGTCAGCTGTTGTAGACATCTTCAGTAGTTTAGTTTAACTTTCAGTGGTTGTTGTAATAACGGTTAGATGTCACTATCAAGTGACATCAGCTGACGTCACCTTCCTTTTAAAAGGGAGGCTGACCTAATTTTGTCATTGCTGAAGCGTATGTTGACTGAAATATTCCTTTTTACAGAAATACTTTTTGTCTCTATAACCGTACTGTTCCATTGAATTATCATTTGTGTTCTTGCTTGAATTTGTCTAATTCTTATACTATTCTGCTGAAAATTCCAATCTAATTGATCAAACTAGATCTGAGATCCTTTCAGTTTGTATGTATATATATGTATATATATATATGTACATATATATATATGAATGTATATATATATGTATATATATATATGTATATATATATATATGTATATATATGTATATATATATATGTATTGTCACACCGTCAAAAGCCATCGGCGGGGTTCTATCACGAGTCTCGTGACAAACCAGGATCTCAGACACGGTTATATCATACGACACTATATGCGTTTTCAAATAAGTGTTTGAACATAAATCAGATCAAAAGACAGTTTTCAATGTAATCAACGCGGAAGCGTAAACGTATATGAAACCATGAGTAACAAATGCGCAAAACAAGGCGCCCAATGAATGTAGTAAATGTAAATAAGCTTGATTTCAAATGATAAAGATGATGCATGAGCCTCAGATATGCAGCCCTAGCCTTAAGCGTGCAGCGACCTGAGAAGACATGCTAAAGTGTGTCAACGGAAGGTTAGTGAGTTCACAGGTTTAAATCATTAAATATGTTTGAGCGTTTGCCTGGTGAAAGTAAACAAAGGTATACCATAGGTAGCTAGCCTATATATCGAGTAACTTAGCGTTTCAAACCGAAGCTGACTGATTGTGAGTTTTTTTGCCTTCCGCCACGTCTTATCACAGAACAATGGCAAGTGTCTAGGTTAATTAAACACCAGTTCGACCTCCAGTTGTGTTAGCGCGACTAATGGGGTGTGGTTTGTCAAACCCAGTAGTACTACCCATAATTACCTCGCTATCCCGTTATTAACGGTTCGAGTGTGTAAGGACTTGCGTGATAATGTTTGCACTACAGTAACAAGGGATATACCAATAATACTAAAACCAGATAAAAATACTTTGCATGCTTCTCCCCCAAAAAGGAAGTAAGTAAAAGTGGGGCCGTGAAGACTCACCTTAGATGCGTAGGAAAACATGAAGTGCAAAAGCCAAAAGCTAATCTTTACCTAACAAGTGTATGTTCATTAGTGTGTGTACGTAATGGTCAAGATGAACCCCGTTGTATCCAAACAACGTAACTGTTAGCGTGTTCGAGAATGTTTGACATGTTTAACCAAAGTTGACCAGACTGACCCGATGACCCGTTGGTGACTTAGGGGCTGTTTGGCAACATCTGATTGAATAAGTGTTGAATGAATAAGAGGGTCTGAACTAGTAAGAGGTCCGAACCAGTAAGAGATCTGAACGAATAATTGCGTTTGGTTGTAAAAAGGAAAGTTTTTAAAATAAAAACTTAAATAACCAAAAATGTTTCATTTTTACTTTATTACTTTATCAAACTGCTAATCGAGTTCTACTGGTTGAATAAGAGGGTTTTCAAATTATTTTAACACCACAACACCACAAGCAACACCCTTTCGTCTCTCTCTCTCTCGATCTGCAACTCTCACCACCACCGTCTCTCTCCCTCACCCTCACCACCGGCGCAAGCACCACCACCACCACCGCAAGCACCACCGGCGCAAGCACCCTCACCACCACCGTCTCTCTCCCTCACCCTCACCACCACCGCAAGCAACACCGCCGGCCAGAAATAATCACCGCCGACCACCACCACCGCAAGCACCACCGCCACCGCAGATCTGAACCGCCACCGTAGATCTGAACCACCACCGCAAGCACCACCGCAAGCACCACCGCCCGTCACTCCACCTTCATGTCTGACCACGGGTCAGACTATGGTTGAGGTCTGGCCGGGTAGGCGCTCCGGTCAGACGTGATCTCCGGTAAGAGCCTCGCAACCAAACAGCCCTTATCTGACCAAGTCAGACGCTCGCGTCTGACCAAGCTCGGTCAGACGCAACCAAACAGGGGCTTAGATAACTAAAAACATGTTTTGTCATATTCAAATAGCTCAACTAATGATTCACATAAAATTTCATTTTGGAAATCTATTTTTGGAAAGTTTCTATTTTTGGAAAGTATGACATCGTTACGCATGTGTAATCCATTTCAAGATTATGAGTCATACCACAACAACCATCTCAATTATACATGTAACATATCTAACAATCATTCATACCATGCTAATGTAACCTAGAAACTTCATCACGCCTAAAGTTTCGTAAATTAAAAACGTAAGAACACAAGTTGCATAAATTACATCCAAATCTCCTAACATTTTCCTATAACCATTTCAACATCAAACACATCACCAAAACATTTTCTACACATAACATACTCATCAAACAATAGACCGTGTCTCAAAAGTTTCCACAAATAGCAAGCATGCTCATACAATGCATTTTTCATGGTTTAGTCATTCCCAATCCATTCTTAACTCCTAAACATCATATAATAATCATCACATATAATTAAACATGCATAAATAACCTTCTATGAACTAACCTACCTAAAAAGTTTCCTTTAATGGAAAGTACCCAAAAACCAAGCCAATATCCAAAGTTCAAAACATGACTTTTCATCCATTAGCATCAACTAACATCCTAGAATCATTAATTCAATTCAATTTTATCAAGATCATATAATTTCTACAAAAGCCTCAAATTAAAGTTTCTATTATAAGTAAGTCTCGGGTTTTGATTAAAACAATATGATTTCACAAAACCGATTCGTACAAACATCATTATATTGAATACTAACACGTAATCAATCATCAATTTCAACCAATTTCAAGTTTTGATTCGTGTTGGATAACTAGGGTTCACGTTCATCATGATAATCAAAGAATATGAAATCTAACATAAAACTTACTTGTAATGATGCATAGATGCAAGCTAACATGTTTTTGATGCAAGAACAATCCATAATCATCATCAATTGCAAGGAAGAATGAATGTGTGTGTTTTCATATGTGTGTATTTCCAAAATTGAAAGGGGGAAGGGAAGGGGCTGCTGAAAATGGTAGGGAATGGTGCTAGGGTTGAGTTTTAATCTTTTATTTATTATTTTTTTACAAAAAGGCCCCCGTCGTTTTATAAAATTGTTTTAACGTTACGCGATTGAACTTTTTCTACACCAAAACCACCAAATGATTTCATAATATCAAATAAACATTAATAACATGAAATAATATTCATTTTTCAAGTTTAAAGTCATTTTAAAAATTTTCAGGCCTTCGAAGCCGAAAATGCGCGAAAACGCGTAAATGCCAAAATTTCCCAATTTTTACAACCAGGCTACATAATTAATTACGTAATCTTATAACATATAATTTCACACCAATTATGATTGTTTGAAAACTATTTGACAATCACCAACGTTCAGCGACAGACGCATGTATGATTCGGCGATTCTTCGAATTACCGTTACGTGAAAGGTTCGTAAATGTTTGTGCTCTAAATGACGCATTTAAGTGAAGAACATTAAATGCATGAATGTATGATCAGAAAACCATGTTCGTGTTGATCGGAAAGTGACCGGAAAATGTCGGGTGTCACATCATCCCCTTGTTGAAAGAAATTTCATCCCGAAATTTAACCAACTCCAGTAAAAAAACGGATGAAAATTTCGTGGTTATCACATCATCCACTTGTTGAAGGAATTTTGCCCCAAAATTCTCAACTAGTAACTTTAGCGCTTTACGGCACATCTTTGAACAATTACATATATTTGGCCTTTATTGATTCTCGCGTTCCCAGGTAAACTGTGGTCCACTCTCTAAGTTTCAATAAAATTTAACAATAGAGGTACGATTATGCTTGAGAGTTTTTGACCACTTTGTCCATGATTCAACAAGTTCCTCGACGAATCGCAATTATGTGTCCATTTATTTCTCGTTTAACATAATGATGATTGTCTTATCAGACCGACATTTCTTCATGATTGAAATGTGTAACACGTTACGTACTCCCACTGAGTTCTCCGGGCAGTTTAAGTTCTGGACCAACTCTTTTGACAATCTCAAAAGATCCAACGCAGCGCGGGTTTAACTTTTCTCGTTTTCCCCAAAACAAATCACATTTCCAAGGTGAAACTTTTAGAAGTACCTTGTTGCTGCCATGCGGTTACTAATTTGTACGATCTTCTTAGTCGTCCCGTGCACAAGCTCAATATAAGTAAGTTGACTTTCCCAAAACTCCTACCTAACAGATAAGTGGTCGGCACTTATTTCCATAGAGTGTCTTAAATAGTGCGGTCTTGATCGTTGTGTGGTAACTATTATCACAGGAAACCTTAATCAAGGGTGGGTGGGTTTCTAAACTACTACCTAAATCAGTAACACATGCTCACAGTATGTCTTCTAGAGTTTGAGTCGTACGCTCATTATGACTATCAGTTTGCGGTTGATACGTTATGCTCTTATCCAACCATGTTCCCAATAACTTTTGAAATGACCTCCAATAATAAGGAATGCATCGACCGTCATGATCGAAGATGATGGAAGAACTGGCTCCTCGTGCCGAGAGACTTTTCCTCTTGGATAGGTGAGAGTTATTCTCTCAGTTCAATTAGTCTGACAAATATCTAGGAAGTGTGCAGATTTTCCCAAGCGATCTACTATTACCCAAAAGGTATCGCATCCGCTGAGAGTTCGATGTAACTTCACAATGAAATCCATTAAGACGTACTACCACTTCCATTCTAGAATTTGTGGCTGTTGCAATAAACTAGATGGTCCTTGATATTCTACCTTAACTTTAGAACAAGTTAAACATTTCTTACATGCATGGCAATATCACCTTTCACATTCTGCCACTGATAAAGAACTTTCAAATCATGGTACGTCTTAGGAATTCACGTACATAAAATCCATATTCGTTCTATGAAGTAACAAATTCCTTCGGATTTTGTCACTATATTCTTTTCCATGTCTCGCATGAACTTCACTCTTCGGATTCTTGTCCTTTAAAGCCTCAGTTTAAGCATTACGTATTTGATATGGTACTATAGCGTGAATGGTAAGCTTTAATGTTCATACTTGCTTTGGTTTAGGTGTTTACTTTCAACTTAGGTCATCGGCTACCACATTAGCCTTACGCAGATAGTACTTCATCATATTGTAATAGTCGTTCAAGAGGTCGACCCAACGACGTTGTGTCATGTTCAGCTCCTTCTGTTCACAAATATACTAGAGGCTCTTATGATTGGTGTAATGATACATTTGATAATGTACAAGTAATACATATATGTCTTATGTGTAAATCAGTAACACTCAACTTTAAGTTGTGTGTCATGTAGTTCTTCTTATGAACTTTCAATTAACATGAAGCGTATTCGTTAACCTTCTCCTATTACGTCAACACATAAATGAGACTTTGGATGGAAGCATCGCCATATATCACGAAATCATCTGTTTCCCTCCGGTAGGGATAGTATCGGTACAGTATAGAGTATTTGTTTCATAAACTGAGCTCTTGCTTGTCACCCTAATCATATGTGGTGCTTTTATGAGTTAATGCTGTAAGAGGTTAAGCGATCTTCAAAAAACCTTTTGATGTCTCATCAGTAGTATCCATCCAATCCAAAGAACTATCATACCCCAGTCGGAGTCTTAGACGTAACCTAATTCTTTTTGGCTTTTATTTTTTTGCCGGGTTACAGGTATTCCCTTCTACTTGACCACATGACCTAAACTTTGAACTTCATCCAGATGTCACACTTTGAAAACTTGGCATATAGTTTTCTTGTTTTTTTGTAGTTCTAAAATCAGTTTAAGATGTTCCTCATGTTCCCCTTGTTCTTTGTATATGGTAGAATCTCACCAACAAAAAGATTGATAAATTTGTCCACATGGGGTTTACATACTCAGTTCATGAGATCATGAAAATCATCGGTGTGTTGGTAAATCAACTTGGCATAACAAGAAACTCATGGTGATAATACCAAGTTCTAAATGCCGCCTTAGATATGTCATCCTCTTGGACTATCAGTTGATAATAGTCCAAACTCAGACCTGTCTTGGGGTATAATCTCGACCCTTAAGGCTGGTAAAGCAAACCGGGGATGCGTGGAAGAGAATAATGGTTCTTAATTTTCACTTTGATAAGATCACAGTAATCAATACCCATACAGAAAGTTCTACTATTTTTTTTGACAAACAGGAGTGGAGCTCCCCATGTCGATGACCTCGGTCGGATGAATCTCATATCTAGCCGTTCCTGCACTTACTTAGATTGTTCTGGTAATTCTTTCAGAGCTAATCTGTAAGGTGCTCTAGAAATAAATAAGACTTCATATGTCAAATTGATCTGAAACTCAATTTGTTTGTGTGGGGAAAACTTGGTAAATCTTCTATGAAAACTTTAGGAAGGTAAAGAACGATAGGGATCTCTTCGATCCTTTTTTTCTTAGTTGCTTTCTTGGTGATCGTAGCTAAAATGGCAGTATGACCATGACGTATGTACTTCTGGGCCATCAAACAAGATATGATGTCTAAGACTGCAATAATCTTCTCTCCCTGAACAGATAAGACTTCATCACCACGGAGTGGTATGCGATGATCTATATCTATCTTATGTCAAGATAATCCAATGTACATCCTTTAGAATATGAGTGGCTTTAATTTGTTTACCATCAGCTAGTTGTATAGTGTAACTAGGCTCCATTCGAGTTAAAGCTACATCTAGAGGTTTACTAACCAGTAACCATATTCTAGCTAATTCTTGCCTCGCCAGGCCTAATCATGAAGGCTTGACCCTTGGCACTCTATCCATTCTTATATTCAACTCTTACTGTCCGTGTTTCCATTTTTTAATTGAGGGAAATCTCTCTTGATTTGCCTATGTTTGTTCCATTCAAGGCAACCCTATGGTGCTTCAGCTTGTCATTGCTATTGGGGTTTGTTACTACTTGATCATTGACTCTCCCTTAAAGTCTTTAGCTACATGGTCCGTCTTGCCCTATCTTTGGCACCAATAATGATCACACTAGCCATGAAGGTGAATAACTTACTCTATACGCCATCCTAATCATGCTCGCCATTAGATGAACCATCAACAATGTCATGCTTAGTCAGAGTGCTCTATGCCACAACCAAGTTAGTGAGCTTGTGAGATAATCTCATAGTGTGATGAATGGTTATAGGATTACTAACTCAAGTTCGAGATCTAGGCGGCCTCGTTCACTTACATCACTAACTCAAGTCTGAGATCTAGGTAGCCTATCTTTTTGATAATACTAGTCTCTGTTGTGTATCCTTCAATGTAGCCTCTAGAGTTTTTATCCTATCTTGTGCTCCCTCGACTATCGCATCTAGTGAATTATGCTTACTCGTGTTTTCCTCGAATACATCAACAAAAGTATTGTGTTTCTGGCTAGTTTCTACCAGGCCTTCCTTGTGTGTTTCCACATATTCATTAATGGTGGTCTAACTCTCTGGTATCTTGGTGATCTCACTGCGTGCTTCACATACATTGTGAATCTTTTGATCTAGCCTTGCCACAAGGGCGGAAAACGACTACTTAGTTGGATAAGTTATAAGTGGTGATGTAGGAGTACAATCATTTATGTTAGTAGTAAGGGAAAAGGGTACGCACTCCTCCAAGATACTACCGGAAATCATATCAGGTAAACTCTTCCAGTCTTAGGTATATTCGGCAACTCGAATACTGAACAACACTCCATGTTGTCTGAAGTTATAAGTAGGCTCCTGCTGAAGCTTATTTGGCTTTGATAGTGAGGCAATTAGTGTAGATAAAGAAGGTATGAGAACAAGATCCTTAGTTTCCTCATTGATTGGGGGTGATGCTAGTGACATGACATGGGTAAGGTAGAGGATGATAAGGACATCCAATATCATTACGTATGCTTGAAATGATATGTATCCATTAAAAATAGTAAAACAGATAATACTATGTTCAATGTAGCGTGTGTCTAAGGCTATAGTCTAGATGCAAATGCAAGGCTATAGTCTAGATGCAAATGCAATCCTAGTTCTCTATAACCAGTGGCTCTAATACCAATCTATCACACCCTCAATTTCCACAAACGGGGTTCTACCGTTAGGCGTATGACAAACCAGGATCTCAGACACAGTTATATCAAACAACACTATTTGCGTTTTCAAAATAAGCATTTGAACATAAATCAGATCAAAAGACAGTTTTCAATGTAATCAATGCGGAAGCGTAAACATTTACGAAACCATGAGTATTAAATGCGCAAAACAAGGCGCCCAATGAAAGTAGTAGACGTAAATAAGCTTGCTTTCAAATGATATAGATGATGCATGAGCCTCAGATATGCAGCCCTAGCCTTAAGCATGCGCGACCTGAGAAGACATACTAAAGTGTGTCAACACAAGGTTGGTGAGTTTACAGGTTTAAATCATTAAATATGTTTGAGCGTTTGCTTGGTAAAAGTAAACAAAGGTATACCATAGGTAGCTAGCCTATATATCGAGTTACTTAGCGTTTCAAACCGAAGCTGACTGTTTGTGAGTTGTTTTACCTTCCGCATTGTCTTATCACAGAACAATGGCAAGTGTCTAGGTCAATTAAACACCCGTTCGACCTCCAATTAAGTTAGCGCAACAAACGCGGGTGGGGTTTGTAAAACCCAGTAGTACTACCCATAATTACCTCGCTATCCCGTTATTAACGGTTCGAGTGTGTAAGGACTTGCATGGTAATGTTTGCACTACAGTAACAAGGGATATACCAATAACACTAAAACCAGATAAAAATAGTTTGCATGCTTCTCCCCCAAAAAGGAAGTAAGTACAAGTGGGGCCGTGAAGACTCACCTTAGATGCGTAGGAAAAAACATGAAGTGTAAAAGCCAAAATCTAATCGTTACCTAACAAATGTATGTTCATTAGTTTGTGTACATAATGGTCAAGATGAACCCCGTTGTATCCAAACAACGTAACTGTTAGCGTGTTCGAGAAATGTTTGACACGTTTAACCAAAGTTGACCGGACTGACCCGATGACCCGTTGGTGACTTAGATAACTAAAATCATGTTTAGTCATACTCAAATAGCTCAACTAATGATTCATATAAAATTTCATTTTGGAAATCTATTTTTGGAAAGTTTCTATTTTTGGAAACTATGACATCGTTACGCATGTGTAATCAATTTTAAGATTATGGGTCATACCACAACAACCATCTCAATTATACATGTAACATATCTAACAATCATTGATACCATGTTAATGTGACCTAGAAACTTCATCACGCCTAAAGTTTCGTAAATTAAAAACGTAAGAACACAAGTTGCATAAATTACATCCAAATCTCCTAACATTTTCCTATAACCATTTCAACATCAAACACATCACCATGACATTTTCTACACATAACATACTCATCAAACAATAGATCGTGTCTCAAAAGTTTCCATAAATAGCAAGCATGCTCATACAATGCATTTTTCACCGTTTAGTCATTCCCAATCCATTCTTAACTCCTAAACATCATATAATAATCATCACATATAATTAAACATGCATAAATCACCTTCTATGAACAAACCTACCCAAAAGTTTCCTTTAATGGAAAGTACCCAAAAACCGAGCCATAATCCAAAGTTCAAAACATGACTTTTCATCCATTAGCATCAACTAACATCCTAGAATCATTAATTCAATTCAATTTCACCAAGATCATATAATTTCTACAAAAGCCTCAAATTAAAGTTTCTATTATAAGTTAGTCTCGGGTTTTGATTAAAACAATATGATTTCACAAAACCAATCCGTACAAACATCATTATATTGAATACTAACACGTAATCAATCATCAATTTCAACCAATTTCAAGTTTTGATTCATGTTGGATAACTAGGGTTTATGTTCATCATGATAATCAAAGAATATGAAATCTAACATAAAACTTACTTGTAATGATGCATAGATGCAAGCTAACATGTTTTTGATGCAAGAACAATCCATAATCATCATCAATTGCAAGGAAGAATGAATCTGTATGTGTTCATATGTGTGTATTTCCGAAATTGAAAGGGGGAAGGGAAGGGGCTGCTGAAATGGTAGGGAATGGTGCAAGGGTTGATTTTTAATCTTTTATTTATTATTTTTTACAAAAAGGCTCCCGTCGTTTTATAAAATTGTTTTAACGTTACACGATTGAACTTTTTCTACATCAAAACCACCAAATGATTTCATAATATCAAGTAAACATTAATAACATGAAATAATATTCATTTTTCAAGTTTAAAGTCATTTTAATAATTTTTTGGCCTTAGAAGCCGAAAATGCGCGAAAACGCGTAAATGCCAAAAATTTCCCAATTTTCACAACCAGGCTACATAATTAATCACATAATCTTATAACATATAATTTCACACCAGTTATGATTGTTTGAAAACTATTTTGACAATCACCAACGTTCGGGGACAGACGCGTGTACGATTCGATAATTCTTCGAATTACCGTTACGTGAAAGGTTCATGAATGTGTGTGCGCTAAATGACGCATTTAAGTGAAGAACATTAAATGCATGAATGTATGATCGAAAAACCATGTTCGTGTTGAAGGGAAAGTGACTGGAAAATACCGGGTGTCACATGCATATATATATATATATGAATGTGTGTATATATATATATGTGTGTGTTTGTTGTGTATATGTATGTATGTATGTATATATGTATATATATATATATGTATGTGTGTCTATATATATATATATATATGTATGTATGTATGTATGTATGTATGTATGTATGTATGTATGTATGTATGTATGTATGTATGTATGTATGTATGTATGTATGTATGTATGTATGTATGTATGTATGTATGTATGTAGGTATGTATGTATGTATGTATGTATATGCATGTGTGTGCATATATATATGTATGTGTATGTATATATATATATATATGTATGTGTATATATATATATATGTGTGTGTGTATATATATATATATGTTTGTGTGTGTGTATGGCCTCCTACAAACGTGTGTGATGGGAGTTGCATTTAGTGTATTACTTGCTTACATATTTATTTGTTGATGCTAGTGGATGTATACTGAAAGATGTTTTAAAAGATGTTTCCTACGAACTTAACGGAGTAATGCTAGCCCATAAAATGTTTTGGGATGTTTTAGGTGCCATGTGATACAAGGTCAAAGAAGTTTGGTTTTGAGGATAGAGCTAACAGAGGACTACGGGTTTTTGAAGATAATTCTCTAGATTTGTCTAGCCTAATGTCAATAGTGTTGATGTATTTAATTTATGTACAAAGGTTGATGTTGGACCAAAAGAACCAATGAGCCAAGATCAGGAAAACCTCTAAGTCCCACATGCCACTGCAACAACTGCTGAAGACTCCCATCAGCTATTGTGTTCTCTTGCTTGAATGTCAGACTCGAGAGTATCTTAGCTCCAACCATCAGCTGTTCTGACAAAGTCTGAAGAACAAAGTATGAAGATCAAAGAACTGAAGAACAACAGCTAAAGATGACTCCAAAGTACTGAAGACCAAGTACTGAAGTCTGAAGTACTGATCTTACAAGTACTGAAGACTTCAAGTACTGAAGACAAGTACTGAAGAATCAAAAGCTGAAGAACTGAAGACCTTCTACTGAAGCACAAAGTCTAAAGACAAAGACTGAAGACAACAACTGATGATATCTACTGAAGTCATCAGTTGTTACATCATCTGAAGCCAAGTCTAAAGACCAAGTACTGAAGACTCAGAGTTTGTCACAACAGCTGAAGAAGTCTTCTTCAGTTGTTATGATTGTTTTTCCTTTTCAGTAGTTTATTTTATTTCAGTAGTTGTACAACAGCTGAAGAGCATGTTCTTCAGTTGTTATAGTATCAGTAGTTATAAACGACTGAAGAGTTTGTTCTCCAGTCGTTGTAGGATTTCAGTAGTTTTACTTTTGTCAGTACTTAGGAAACTTTTGTAAGAAGATGTCAGCTGTTGACATCTTCAGTAGTTTTATGTTTTGTCAGTTGTAATTTTAATATTCAGTTGATGTCAGAAAAAGGACATCAGCCCATCCTTTTGCCGCCTATAAAAGGATGGGGAACCATACTGTTTTAATTGCCGAAACGTGCTAAGCAATAGAACATTTATTGTTTCGCAGAACTCTTTTCTCTCTCTATGCTTGTGCTTTTACATGCAATATCTTTTATGTTCTTGCATTAATCGCTAATTAATGTGCTAAATCCGCTGCAAACATAATCTGGTTGATCAAACGAGAGGCTGAGATCCTGTCAAATGGTATCAGAGCAGGTTAATCATTGATTAATTTCACTATGATCATTTGAAACTGCTCTTTTGATCTCTCTGTTTGATCGAATTAGCAATTTGCAAGAATTAGCCATAGAGAGTGAGTTTCTGCTGTTTCTGGCCAAAATCTTGAGGTCTTTTGGTGGTTTCGAGTTACGTTTGTCTTGTTTAAACTTGTTTCGAGTTACCAACTAATGATCCTCACAATACTGGTTCTTCAACCAAGCCTCCGATGCTGGTTAGGAACGAGTATAACATATGGCAAAGACGTATGCTACACCACTTGGCTGTCAATAGTGCTGGTTGTTGGAAGTCAGTGGTGCATGGTCCATACAAGCCTATGGTAAGCATCCCGGAATCTAATGAACAGGTTGCGAAGAAACCTGAACAATATTCGGATGAAGATCTAAAGCTGTTCGAAATTGATGCTAGAGCCCATGGAATTCTAGCCATGGCCATTCCTAATGAGATATATTCAGGGCTCTTGCATCATGAGTCTGCTCATGACCTATGGGTTGCTCTAAAGGAACAATTTGGAGGAACTGATTCGGTCTTAGCAAACAATAGGGAAATCCTCGCCCAACAATATGAGACATTCTCATATAGAAAGGGTGAGACTCTGACCCAGCAGTTTGAGCGGTTCTCTTGTCTGATCTCTGAGCTGAAGATGGTCAAACAAGAGTACACCAACAGCCAGATGAACAACAGGTTCCTCAGGTCACTGCCTGAGAGATGGGACACATACACCATTGTCCTACGCTCCAGTGCTGATCTGGAAACTCTATCTCTCACCCAACTTCATGGGAAACTGCTCACTTTTGAGAGAGAGATAGAGCAAAAGAGGAAGTTGTCATCTTCTGGCAAACTTGCTGATGACTTTGTACAAGGTAATGCTGCCTTGATAAGTCATGAGTCAGAATATGTTTCATCAGAAAGTTCTTATGATGAGCATATTGATTTCTCTACCAACTCAGAACAAGCTTTTGTTGGTGTTAGTAGTTCAGGAGGTGGTGGTGGCAACTTGTGTTTTCTGATGGAGGACTTGAAGGGTATTCCAGATGATGATCTAGAAGAGAAGGATATTTTGAACCAAATGGCAATGATAAATATCCGCTCTCAAAAGTTCTACAAGAGAACTGGTAGGAAATTCCTAGGACTCTCTGGCAAAACCAAAGTTGGTTTTGACAAGAGCAAGTTGAGGTGTCACAAGTGCCAAAGGCTTGGACACTTTGCAAGAGAGTGTAGATCATCTGGATCTAACTCATCTGCACCCTTTGTGACTTTTCCCAGCAATAGCTCACAGCACAAAGGGCAACCTTCCTCCAGTTCTAGCTATCCATCTCAGGCACAGGCACCACCTGCTTATTTTGTGCCACAGGGTCATATGCCATATCCTTACCCCTGTTACTACATGCCTCAGCCTAGTCAAACTCAAGCACCCCCGGCTCAACCACCTCATGCTCTTCCAGAGCCTCATTCTTCCCAATCTCATCACCACACACAACCTCAACAACAAAGCTTTTTCACTCCAACTGTTGTTGACTGGAGTAGTCTACCAGAAGAGCTATCTGGTCAGGATCAACTACTTCAAGGTGCTGGTCAACATGGTGGTGACCAACCTTTTGGAAATCTTGCTCTGATCGCTATTGATTCTGCTGAAGGGTCATCATCCAATGCCTCATCTCAGGTATCCACTGAGGCAAAAGCCAAGCTTTGTTCAGAATCATGCATAGCAACATTTGCTTCTATTAGAGAAGCAAATGTAGCTTTAATAGATAAAATCTTGAGCTTGAGCAAACAATTTCCAAAAGAAAAGCTGATTTTGAGGCTGTTCTAAACGATAAAAATGATGAGATTTACAAGCTTAAATGCCAAATCAAAGATGATAAAGCTAGGGAAGATGTACTTCTAGAGAAGTACAAAGACCTCAAGGAAACTCTTGCAACCACCCAAGTTGAGTGTGATCGATGGGTGCAATCATGCAAGGGTTTTGAAATGCTTGTTAGCAAGCAATCAGCTTCCAATGTGAAGTTTGGCATTGGTTATAATCACACTGCTCCTCCCATAGATTTCACTTCAAGAGCAGAAGTTGAATCTGATGGGGAGAGCAATAACCAATCCTTCTCATCATGTGACTTACTATCCTCTGAATCAGCATCATCAGAGATAGATGTCAGCATTTACTCCTGCCAAAACCAATCAGCTGATGCTACAACAGCTGATGGTTCAAATGCTGACTGTCACATGACCAAAAGGCTGATCAACTCAGGTGTTGTCACTAGAAGTACTGAAGGTACTAGAGAGCAAGTGACAACATCTGAAGTTTAAACCTCAAATACTGTTAGCAATAAAAAGAAGAAAACTAACAGTAGGAAAGGTTTGAAGACTAGAGAGGATACCAGGAAAGCAGGCACTAGGAAGAAAACTGCTAGTACTGATGACAAACAGCTGAAGAACAAGTCTTCAGCAGTTAAATCCTCTTCAGCTGATGATCAGCATAAGATGAAGAAAAAGCCATGTGAGTTATGAGGCTTGTTCAATCATCTTACTGATGATTGCTGGTACAAAAGGGGTTCCAAACTCAAAAAGAAGGAGAAAATTAATGAGAGCATCAATAAAATGAAGAATGAGTTTGAAACCAAGTTTGTACTAGCAACATCCAAGCCTGAAATCCCTAAGCCCAAAGCTAAATCTAAAAAGAAGGTAGGGATTACTCAGGCAACAGCTGAGGTTGCTCAGAAAAAGATGGTACAACATAGGAACTCATCATCAGCAAACTCCAATGTGTCTGAAGAGCTGAAGGCCTTATCACAGAATCAGACACAATTGGTGATGATGGTTCAGCACCTAGTGGAAAGAGTCAACCACTTAGATGCTCCTGTGTTGAAACCACAGAAAAGGAAGTCCAAGCCAAAGGGTTCCTCTTCTGTACCATCTTCTTCACCTCAAGCTGTGACACACAACACACCTGTTAGTGCTGCACCTGTAGCTGAGAACAGACCCAAAACCAAGCAGGTTTGGGTCTCCAAGACAAACTAACACATGATTGTGTTTGCAGGGTTCTTCAACATGCCATAGAAGCATCTGGTATGTAGACAGTGGAGGATCCATGCACATGACAGGAAGCAGCTCCCTTCTTAATGACTACTCTCAAGGAAAGAAGGGATTTGTTTCCTTTGGCAATGATGCAAAGGGTTACATCATTGGTAAAGGCTTTGTTTCTAATGGGGAAATAAGGTTTGATGATGTTAACCATGTGGAGAATCTCAAGTACAACCTCTTGAGTGTCAGTCAAATGTGTGACAAAGGCCATGTTGCCCTTTTCACAAGCCAGAACTGGCGGATTCTGTCATCCAAAGTTCTGAGTTTGATTGACAAGGCATTGGATGAACACACACTCCTGAAGGCCAACAGGACAGGAAGAGTGTATGCCTTAGATCTTTCCAAAAAGATGAATCTAAAAGGCCATCCTTGCCTATTCTCCAAGGCATCTCCTCAAGAGTCTACACTATGGCATAGAAGGCTGGGTCATGTTAATTTCAAGAACATGAATCAGCTTATATGGTTTAGTAAGAGGATTGCCTCAGAAGGAGTTCAAGTGTAAAGATGACTGCACTGCTTGCGTGAAAGGAAAACAACACAAAGTTTCATTCCCTTCAATAGAAGAACCAAAGTCCACTGCCTGCTTACAGCTTCTGCACATGGATCTCTTTGGTCCTGTCAGAGTAATGAGCATGGCAAAGAAGAAATACTGCCTGGTAATTGTGGATGATTATTCCAGGTTTGTATGGACTTTCTTCTTGCACTCCAAGGATGAAGCAGCAAAGACAATAATGAACTTTGTGTTACATGTAGAAAAGCAGTATTCCCTACAGGTCAAGTGTGTGAGGAGTGACAATGGAACAGAGTTTAGAAACCACATACTTGATGACTTCTACCTGTCCAAGGGAATTAGAAGGCAGTTTAGCATTCCTAGAACTCCTGAGCAGAATGGAGTGGTGGAGAGAAAGAACAGGACCCTCATTGAAGCAGCAAGGTCAATGTTGGCTGACTCAGGGTTGCCACTGACCTTTTGGGCTGAAGCTATCAATACAGCTTGCTATGTACAGAATAGAGCTTTAGTAAATAAGAGGTTGATGAAGACTCCATATGAAGTTCTTCATCATTTGGCCCCTCTTATTTCATTCTTTAGAGCCTTTTGGGTGTCCTTGTTTTATTCTCAACACTAGCAACCCACTCCAGAAGTTTGCTAGTAAGGTGGATGCAGGGTATTTTGTTGGTTATTCATCAACTTGCAAGGCATACAGAGTCTTCAACTGTAGAACAAAGGGGGTTGAAGAAACTCTGCACGTTAAGTTCAATGAATCTCCAAAGGACAAGATTCCACAAAACCCTATGGAGTTGTTTGATCTGGACATACTGCAATATGTTCCTTATCAACCTCCATCTGTTGAGCCTGTCAACAGATCTTCACCTGGTGGTACTGATGATGATGAAGTCAGTACTCACCTCTTCAGGTTTAGTGACAACCTGCCTAAGTCCACTGAACCTGATGCTCCTGTAGCCTCAGCAGCTGCATCCATTACAAATGCTGATGAGATTTCTGCTTGCTCTACTTCGTTTGAGCTGCCATCCTCTACATGGTTTCAGGAATCTCCATCACCATCTGTTGCTGCTGATGGGTCTACAAACACTTGCACAGATATCATAGTCTATCAAGAGCTCAAGAATCACCCCACATCACAGATCATTGGTGATATTCATGCTGGAGTTTCAACCAGGAATCAATTGTCCAACTTCTGCTTCTATGCTCTCTTCATCAGTCAGCAAGAGCCAAAGAACTATCATATTGCTTTAAGAGACAATGGATGGGTGGAAGCTATGTAGCTTGAGCTTCTTCAATTCAAGAAACAGCAAGTGTGGGAGCTTGTTCCATTACCCAAAGATAAGTGTGCTATAGGCACCAAGTGGGTATTCAGGAACAAAACAGATGAGAAGGGCCAAATTGTCAAGAACAAGGCCAGACTGGTTGTCCAAGGGTTTGCACAGGAGGAAGGCATCGATTATGATGAGACCTTTGCACCTGTGGCAAGACTGGAAGCAATCAGACTGTTCTTAGCTTATGCTGCCTTTCACAGTCTTAAGGTTTATCAAATGGATGTCAAAAGTGCCTTCCTATATGGAAAAATAAAAGAAGAGGTTTATGTGTGTCAACCACCAGGCTTTGAGGACAATAAACATCCTGATTGGGTGTACAAGCTTGATAAGGCTCTCTATGGGCTGAAGCAAGCACCTAGAGCCTGGTATGAGACACTCTCAACCTTTCTTTTAGAGAATAAGTTCACTAGAGGCACCATTGATAAAACCTTATTTATCAAGACTGTGGGACAACATAAGCTCCTTGTTCAGATTTATGTTGATGACATCATCTTTCCATCTTCTGATCCAAAGTTGTGTGATGAATTTACAAAGCTTATGAAGCTAAGATTTGAAATGAGTGCTATGGGAGAATTACAGTACTTTCTGGGTTTGCAAATCAAACAACATGATGATGGAATCCTCATCCATCAGTCCAAGTATACCACAGAGTTGTTGAATAAGTTTGATTTACAAACCTGTAAGCCCTGTTCTACTCCCATGAGCAGCATCACACAACTAGATGTAGATCAGAAAGGTAAAGCGGTTGATGAAACCCTTTACAGATGTATGATTGGGTCCTTGATGTACCTTACAGCTTCTAGACCAGACATCATGTTTGCAACATGTGTTTGTGCTAGATTTCAGGCTGCACCTAAAGAATCCCATTTGATTGCAGTCAAAAGGATCTTTAGATATCTGCAAGGTACCCAATCACTAGGTCTTTGGTATTCAGCTGGGCATTCTTGCAAACTAGTTGCTTTCTCTGATAGTGACTATGCAGGATGCAAAGTCACCAGAAAATACACTTCTGGTGGTTGCCAATTCCTAGGCAATTGTTTAGTTTCTTGGCAGAGTAAGAAACAAACATCAATTGCTACATCCACTGCTGGAGCTGAGTACATTGCTGCTGCAAGTTGTACATCTCAGATACTCTGGCTTCAGAACCAACTCTTGGATTATGGCATTACAGAGACTAAGACTCCATTATTAATGGATAGTGCTTCAGCTCTTTGCATTGTCAAAAATCCAGTCCAGCACTCTAGGACCAAACATATAGAGATCAGACATCATTTTATTAGGGATTGCTATGAAAAAGGTCTGATTGATCCAAAGTTTGTGCCTAGTGCTGATGAGCTTGTAGATATATTTACTAAGGCTTTAGATAGTGCCACATTTCAAAACTTGGTACTAAGGCTTGGTATGCTGCAGCTTGAATAATTTGACCAATACTGATGATCTCAGTTCACAAGTACTGATGAGCATTAGTATGCAAAGGTCAAATATAAGTACTGATGGGTAATTTAGTCTTCAGGATTTTCACAACTACTGAAGACTAAAAGGCTTCAAAGTACTGATGTACATTATTTGTTGAAAACAACTGATGTAGTGAGGTGGATTATAACTACTGATGTATCATTTTCAAACAAATAAGTACTGAAGAACAAATTTTGTTCACAAGTACTGATGTGTAATTTACACAAGTACTGAAGATAAAATTTGTTCACCAGCTCTGGAGTATTTCATCAGCACTTGTGCACATCTGATCACAAGAGCTGAAGGCATACATACTCACAAGAGCTGAAGGGTCAATGAAACATCTGAAAGTCAGCCAAAGAGCTGATGAGTAAATGTGGAGGTCAGCATGAAACAACTGATTTGATGGAAACAGCTGATGAGTAATTTTACTCTTCAGCTGATGCCAACAGCTGCTGTTTCATACCCAAACAACTGAAGGACAAATCCATGTCTTCGGTAGTTTCACAACTACCGATGACTAACACCACGTCCTCAGTTGTTTACAACAACTGAAGCAATACCATGTCTTCAGTAGTTCACAACTACTGATATCAGTAGTTCACAACTACTGAAGGCTAACACCAAGTCTTCAGTTGTTACAACGTCTGAAGATGAAAACTAGGTCTTCAGTAGTTTATAACTACTGAAGACTAATAATAAGTCTTCAGCCGTTTACAACATCTGAAGGACAAAACCAAGGTTTCAGTAGTTTCATCTACTGAAGACTAACACCAAGTCCTCAGATGTTACAACCACTGAAGGTTAAAACCACGTCATCAGTCGTTACAACAACTGATAACTAACACCAAAACCTTCAGTAGTTTTCTTTCAACCTTTGCCCTACCCTATAAATACCCCACCTTCAGAGCATGTACTCCTCACTTTACCTAATCCTTCAAAACCTCTGAAATTCCCATACACCATTAATGGCGACCATGCAACTGAAACCTCGACTCAACTGTGTCGCCCATCTCACCAAATCGCCATTATGGTCTAAGTTTCACCAAGCCGTCGATCTTATGAACGGCTCACCCTACAAAACGGCTTTTCTCCTGAACCCCACTATATACACCGACTCCTTGGCGGAGTTTTGGACGAACGTAACCGTCCAAACCGGAGAGCAGGATGGCGAGGTCTCTCTCCGGTCCTCCGTCAACGGCCACCCCGTGGTTATCACTCCAGCTACCCTACGCCAAACCCTAGAGCTGGAGGATGCCACCCACCCAACCTCCTACCCCAAAGGTGCCCTGGATCTATCATTCACATCCAACGACTACCAGGGTGACCTCTTCACCTCCACCTTGCTGAAGAAACATTTCCCTGACCCTCAACGACTGATCTTCCACATGGTGAACGTGTGTCTGGCTCCCAAAACCTCTTCGTGGGACCAGATGTCAACAAGGTGGCAACAGGTATTGTTTTCTATCTTTGAGCATCAACCTCTGAACTTAACTGATCTCATCTTTTTGGAACTTAAAGACATGGCCACAAAACCTCTTTCTAACCGTTGGATCTTGTATCCACGGTTCCTAATGGCCATGATAGAAAACCAGCTTCAGGCTGAGGGACTAGTTGGCACTGGGGTCCCTGCCATGGCTGTTCTAGCCGAGGTATACTCCAGGCACAACACTGACCAACACTCAAATAGCCTGGCCGGCTGCGAAAACCCACGCAACAGGAACCCATAGCCTCCACCTCCAAATCTAAAGTCCCCACCAAACCAAAAGCCAAAAAGAAGCCCAAAAAGGCTACTCAGGGAGTTGAGTCCCCTGAGGATGCCCCTGCAACACAAAGGCAGGATGTTCCTGCTGGTTCGATTCTCCCAGCAGGTACCACGACTCCACCCACCACAACCGCACAGGCTTCCTCTCAACAGGAGCCTGATGCAACCAATATTGGGGCAACCATATTACTGGGGTCTTTCTCACTTGAGAGGACTGCCATTGAACAGCACAGTCCTCCCCCTGTGCACACTGCTTCGAGCCCATCTCTTGATGAAACCGCCCCACAAAGCCCTACATTGGTTATCGCCAAAGTGCTGACCCATCTGAGCACTTCACCCTCTCCCCAGAAACCTATTACAACTGGGGAGACTCCAACCGAAGAGGGGGTGGATACAAGTGACGGTGGGAGCCCACAGCACAGAGAATCAGTCCAATCTCCCAGTGTGTCTAGGGAGATAGGACAATCTGGTGAGGCTGCCACTTCCCCTGCATCAACATCTGAGCAGGGTGAAGCTGGTAACATCCCTAAGACCTCACCAGAGGAAACTGCCGATGATGGATCCAATCCGGAGGCTAGAAGTCCCCAGTACCATGAACAAGGGGCACATGCTATTACTGAGCCACACTCAGGGCATGTACATCCTGACATTGTCAGGAGGTCAGGTGATTCAGCTCATGCTGATGATGACCTGAGCTTCTTCTATGATGTAGTAGCTCAAAACACTATCCTAGAGGATGAGAGAAGCAGACTCAAAGAGCTGCTTGCTCAAATGACTCAGGATAGAAGTCCATCTGCCACCACTACCCCATAGATGGCACCTTCACCCGAAGGTCTCATAAACACTGAGCCACTCCCACAAACTCGGCCACCAGCCCCTGCTTCTGGCACTAGCTCTCAGGGTCAGAACCCCCCTGAGCAGCTGGATGCTATCCTCCAGAAATCCCTACCTCTCATCACACCCATGCTTAAAGACTTAGTCATTCAAACCCTTGATGAGAGGCTTCCAACATACATACAACCCATGGTGGAGGTTGCCATTTCTAAGGCACTTGCTGATTGTCAAACCCCAACCAATGCACCCAAAAAGGGGGAGACATCAGTGCAAGACAAGAGGAAGAGGGGTGAGGAGGAGGTAGAGGCAGAGAAAGAGGTGGTGGTTGAGAGGGAGCTGGTTGAGGAGACTAGGAAGGTGAGGGAGAAAGGGAAGAGGAAAGAGAGGGAGGTTGAGCAAATAGAAGTGGCTGATATCCAAAAGGATTTCAGTGTCACTGATAAGAAAAAGGGAGAGGAGGGAAAGATGGTGGCTGACTCTGATCTAGCAGCCCTTGTCAAGGAGGCTGATGCTGAACACAGCAAATCAATGGATTCTGCCATTGCTCAGCTATTCAGGCAAGGCTTTGACAAGGACACTGCCTTGCTAGATCAGGAGATCAGGAGGATGGAAACTAGGGAGATAGAATACCGATGGTCTACTTATAGCCAAGAGGATCAAAAGAAACTCGAGGCTATGAGTAGATTCATTTCGAAGTATCTGGGCAGGCCAGTCCTTGATGTAAAAGCATGGACCAGGGACAGACTCTTGGCAATAACCACCAAGATCTGTTCGGCTGGTGATTTCACTAAGGGACTGGTCGCAGAGGCCCTCTCTGAAGCAGGTGCTGGGAACAGGACATTGCTAGTAAAACAGACCAAACCAGCCCTTATCTCTAGGTTACTTGCAGTGCCTGCCAACATTCCCACACCAACAACCCAACCACAACCCACTAAACCAACCCCTTCACCACCAAAACCCGCAGCCAATGATCCACCCTTGAAGAAGAAGAGAAGGGTGTTGAGGCTGCAAGAAGAAGAAGAAGAGGGGGATGAGGAGGATAGACTGCCTCTTTCAGCAGTCATTCCACTACCAAAGGCCAAATCCCAAACCATCACCCCCACCTCACAGATGGAAACTGTGAGGGTAAAGATAGAGGAAGAGGCACAGCAGCAGCTTCATGATGCTGAAATGCTTAAGTCAATTGACCAAGCATATGCTGCCTCTACCTCTATCATGAATATGAAGAAAGAAGCTCTGAGACTCTTCACTCTCAAACAAACCTTCCAATATAACAAGAAGAGAGTAAGGACTTGGCCTGATCCTAGGGTGGCTAACAGGATCACAAAGAAAGATATTCCTGTGAGATACAACACCTAAATCATAGATGAAGGTGAGGGAGAAAGGGAAGAGGAAAGAGAGGGAGGTTGAGAAAATAGAAGTGGCTGATATCCAAAAGGATTTCAGTGTCACTGATAAGAAAAAGGGAGAGGAGGGAAAGATGGTGGCTGACTCTGATCTAGCAGCCCTTGTCAAGGAGGCTGATGCTGAACACAGCAAATCAATGGATTCTGCCATTGCTCAGCTATTCAGGCAAGGCTTTGACAAGGACACTGCCTTGCTAGATCAGGAGATCAGGAGGATGGAAACTAGGGAGATAGAATACCGATGGTCTACTTATAGCCAAGAGGATCAAAAGAAACTCGAGGCTATGAGTAGATTCATTTCGAAGTATCTGGGCAGGCCAGTCCTTGATGTAAAAGCATGGACCAGGGACAGACTCTTGGCAATAACCACCAAGATCTGTTCGGCTGGTGATTTCACTAAGGGACTGGTCGCAGAGGCCCTCTCTGAAGCAGGTGCTGGGAACAGGACATTGCTAGTAAAACAGACCAAACCAGCCCTTATCTCTAGGTTACTTGCAGTGCCTGCCAACATTCCCACACCAACAACCCAACCACAACCCACTAAACCAACCCCTTCACCACCAAAACCCGCAGCCAATGATCCACCCTTGAAGAAGAAGAGAAGGGTGTTGAGGCTGCAAGAAGAAGAAGAAGAGGGGGATGAGGAGGATAGACTGCCTCTTTCAGCAGTCATTCCACTACCAAAGGCCAAATCCCAAACCATCACCCCCACCTCACAGATGGAAACTGTGAGGGTAAAGATAGAGGAAGAGGCACAGCAGCAGCTTCATGATGCTGAAATGCTTAAGTCAATTGACCAAGCATATGCTGCCTCTACCTCTATCATGAATATGAAGAAAGAAGCTCTGAGACTCTTCACTCTCAAACAAACCTTCCAATATAACAAGAAGAGAGTAAGGACTTGGCCTGATCCTAGGGTGGCTAACAGGATCACAAAGAAAGATATTCCTGTGAGATACAACACCTAAATCATAGATGAAGGTGAGGGAGAAAGGGAAGAGGAAAGAGAGGGAGGTTGAGAAAATAGAAGTGGCTGATATCCAAAAGGATTTCAGTGTCACTGATAAGAAAAAGGGAGAGGAGGGAAAGATGGTGGCTGACTCTGATCTAGCAGCCCTTGTCAAGGAGGCTGATGCTGAACACAGTAAATCAATGGATTCTGCCATTGCTTAGCTGTTCAGGCAAGGCTTTGACAAGGACACTGCCTTGCTAGATCCGGAGATCAGGAGGATGGAAACTAGGGAGATAGAATACCGATGGTCTACTTATAGCCAAGAGGATCAAAAGAAACTCGAGGCTATGAGTAGATTCATTTCGAAGTATCTGGGCAGGCCAGTCCTTGATGTAAAAGCATGGACCAAGGACAGACTCTTGGCAATAACCACCAAGATCTGTTCGGCTGGTGATTTCACTAAGGGACTGGTCGCAGAGGCCCTCTCTGAAGCAGGTGCTGGGAACAGGACATTACTAGTAAAACAGACCAAACCAGCCCTTATCTCTAGGTTACTAGCAGTGCCTGCCAACATTCCCACACCAACAACCCAACCACAACCCACTAAACCAACCCCTTCACCACCAAAACCCGCAGCCAATGATCCACCCTTGAAGAAGAAGAGAAGGGTGTTGAGGCTGCAAGAAGAAGAAGAAGAGGGGGATGAGGAGGATAGACTGCCTCTTTCAGCAGTCATTCCACTACCAAAGGCCAAATCCCAAACCATCACCCCCACCTCACAGATGGAAACTGTGAGGGTAAAGATAGAGGAAGAGGCACAGCAGCAGCTTCATGATGCAGAAATGCTTAAGTCAATTGACCAAGCATATGCTGCCTCTACCTCTATCATGAATATGAAGAAAGAAGCTCTGAGACTCTTCACTCTCAAACAAACCTTCCAATATAACAAGGAGAGAGTGAGGACTTGGCCTGATCCTAGGGTGGCTCACAGGATCACAAAGAAAGATATTCCTGTGAGATACAAGAGCCAGATGATGAGGATTGTAGATGAAGTAATCACAGTGGCTCTTGTAGTAACACCCTGGGAAATTGTGGATGAGTTCGAGAAAGCTTATAAAGCTAAGCTACCTCCTGAAATGATGTTGGAGAACAGTATGGTGAGGAAAGGCTTAGTTTATAAGAAGCTTGAGAACTTCCGCAGAGATGAGCTCAACTTGTTGCTAGAAGGCAGACATCCAGATGAATTTGCATATAAGCAAATCACAACAGTTGAGCTCAAAAATAGGAAACAGGTCAAGTATGTCTCAGAGATGTACGGCCGTGAAGGATTGTTCGATGGTGGGGATGAGGGCATGACCAAAGAAGAACAAATGATCTTTGTCCGAGCCTACACCAGAGAATCCTACAGGCTAGTACATGGGAGGTAGGTTTCATGGATGGGATAACAGCTCTGTGTCCAATTCCCCAAAACAGAGCTCCCATCCATACTTAGCCAAACAAATACCTGAAACCTTCTCCCAGGCTGGTGCTTATCAGGTTCAACTTCTGATCTGATCCAGAAGGAAATAGACCAATCATTATGCCACCAATAAGTGGGACAACCAATAATTAGAGGTTTTGGCTGCATTGGTTTAGGGGGAGTTTGTTGGACCAAAAGAACCAATGAGCCAAGATCAGGAAAACCTCTAAGTCCCACATGCCACTGCAACAACTGCTGAAGACTCCCATCAGCTATTGTGTTCTCTTGCTTGAATGTCAGACTCGAGAGCATCTTAGCTCCAACCATCAGCTGTTCTGACAAAGTCTGAAGAACAAAGTATGAAGATCAAAGAATGAAGAACAACAGCTAAAGATGACTCCAAAGTACTGAAGACCAAGTACTAAGTCTGAAGTACTGATCTTACAAGTACTGAAGACTTCAAGTACTGAAGACAAGTACTGAAGAATCAAAAGCTGAAGAACTGAAGAACTAAAGACCTTGTACTGAAGCACAAAGTCTGAAGACAGAGACTGAAGACAACAACTGATGATATCTACTGAAGTCATCAGTTGTTACATCATCTGAAGCCAAGTCTGAAGACCAAGTACTGAAGACTCAGAGTTTGTCACAACAGCTGAAGAAGTCTTCTTCAGTTGTTGTGATGGTTTTTCCTTTTCAGTAGTTTATTTAATTTCAGTAGTTGTACAATAGCTGAAGAGCATGTTCTTCAGTTGTTATAGTATCAGTAGTTATAAACGACTGAAGAGTTTGTTCTCCAGTCGTTGTAGGATTTCAGTAGTTTTACTTTTGTCAGTACTTAGGAAACTTTTGTAAGAAGATGTCAGCTGTTGACATCTTCAGTAGTTTTATGTTTTGTCAGTTGTAATTTTAATATTCAGTTGATGTCAGAAAAAGGACATCAGCCCATCCTTTTGCCGCCTATAAAAGGATGGGGAACCATACTGTTTTAATTGCCGAAACGTGCTAAGCAATAGAACATTTATTGTTTCGCAGAACTCTTTTCTCTCTCTATGCTTGTGCTTTTACATGCAATATCTTTTATGTTCTTGCATTAATCGCTAATTAATGTGCTAAATCCGCTGCAAACATAATCTGATTGATCAAACGAGAGGCTGAGATCCTGTCAGTTGATATTAGTAAAATGATAAGTCATGAACTTTTTTGCTACGTTATTCTAATATCGATTACTGTTATTCCTTATTTGCGAGCACTATACTACTAAAGATCATAGTCCGTCATGTGAGTACTAATTTCATGTTCCTTTTTTTTGTAAATGGCCAGTAGAGGAAAAGGAGGTTCTAGGGGAAGAGGAGAATGTAGGAATCCTGTTACTAGGAGGGATACTGGGTCAAGTGCAGATGAAGGATCCATTAATACTGAGCATACGTATCAACCTGCTTATAACAATACGGTAGAAGTCGTTATGATCAAGGCTAAGTTTTAAGGAGTTGTTCCTGATAAAGTTAAAAAAATTTATAATCCACACTTCTTAGAATATTGGATGATGTGTTCCAAAGAAGAATGGATCAAGGTAACCCAGCAGGCGGTGGTAGTGTTGGCAATGGTAGTGTTGGTGGTAGTGTTATCAATAGAGAAACTGGAGGTCAAAGATTTAGTGGAGACACTAATGCCAATGTTGGAGTTGTGTAAAGTCAAGGTTGAACATATAAAGGTTTTAAATACATTAACCTAAAACCTTTCAATTGTAACTATGATGCTGTAGCCATAGTCTATTGGATCTCAACAATGAAGGTTGTGAGCAAAATTATCAAATATAGCGAGGATCAAGCAGTCAAGTATATTGCATATGCATTTGAAGATGAAGCGCGGGATTAGTAGGAACCATTGTCCAAAGAAAAGGTCAAGATACTATCAACCAAATGAAGTGGAACGAAATGAAGAGCTTAATGCTTAACAAATTTCGTCCTCAAAACAAGTTAGAAAAATTTGAGTTAGAGCTTATCTAATTACAAGTAAAAGCTATGACAAATCAAGAGTACACATTAAAGTTTACTGGTATAGCTCGATTGGTGCATCATCTAGTGACTCTTAAGTCAAGGCCTATGAAGTGTTTGTAACCAAGGGCTCAGTTGGTGCATCATTTGGTGAAACAACTCGCATTACCTTTCAACGCAATAGTCGAATTAAATGCAGTTATTTATGATGAAGTCAAGTGTGAAGAGAAATATGAGTAAGATTAGAAGATAAAATGGTGCGAGAAGAAGAAAAGTTCCACTTGTGAAAGATATAAGTTTAGGAAAACTATGAACAGCAACCTAGATAGGAGGAAGACAGGGAAAGGAATCCCAGGATGCAAAATGCAATATATGTTAGTAAGTTGGACATATAGCAAGATTCTAATTAAAAGGTAGATGCATTAATTGTCAAGAGTTGGGGCATTACAAAACTAAATGTCCTAACATTCAGAAACCTTAACAAGAAGAAAAGAACCCAACAAAAGTTCGAGTGCTTGTATTAAACAAATAGGTAGACAGTAGGCCAATGAGGATGTAGTATCAGGTAAGTTCCCTCTAAATAATGTTCATGCTACGATCTTATTTGATATGGGTGCAAACAAGAGTTTTATATCAACTTCCTTCATGAATTACACAGGACAGAAACCTCTAGCATTTGAATATGCTTATAAGGCAGAAACAGCCAATGGAAGAAAGAAAAAGGTATAACTAGAAAGGTTTTGAATTCCTAATTGACCTTATGATTATAAACCAATTTGCATATGGTTTGCATATGGTGTGGTTATAGGAATTAACTAGTTAACTACTAACTAGGCCCTTACATTCCTAGGGTAGGGTTGTGGGGTATATACCAATGGCAACCAGAATTAACCTCTAGTGTAAGAGAGGGTTTTACCCATGTAATGTTGTTAAGATAACCATAAGGGAATGAGGTTGTTAAGATAACCAGGATAACCTAGGTATTCAAGTAAAGATTATGTAATGAGGAGCTTCTATTACGAACACTGTACTGCCTGGAAATTAGGTACTTGTGTTGGAGAAGGTATGTTTTGAGGTTGGTTGGATTGTGAAATTTGCTTAGCTGCGGGTAGAGTTGAGTTCTATTCTCTCAGTCATGTTTAAAACAACTATTTTTGACTATGAGTAATTTTCTATCAGCTTTATTTAAAACTATTTTTGGGTAATAAAGTATCTAATACTTTCAAAACCGGAAGTGTGTTCTTAAACTGTTGTTTTTGAACGTTGGCTAGCATCTGCATGATACATATGGGGTAATACTTACACGAAATATGGTCGACACAAACTCTAAAGTGATATGTATATATATATGCCCTCGTACAGACGTGTGTAATAGGAGTTGAGTTTAGTGTATTACTTGTTTACCTATTTATGTGTTGATGCTAATGGAAGTATTATGAATAAGGTTTTAAAAGATGTTTCTATGGACTCACCGACGCAATACAAACCCATACGGTGTTTTGGCGTATTTTAGGTGCCATGTAATGCAAGGTCAGAGATGTTTTGTTTTGAGGATAGAGCTGATAGAGGACTCAGGTCTTGAATATAGTTCTCTAGATTTTGTCTAGCCTTATGTACATGGTTTTGGTGTAAGTAAACTTATGTACAAAGGTTGATATAAATAAAATGATAAGTTATTAACTTTTTCTCTGTGTTATTCTGATACCAATCAGTCACATATAACCCGCTCTTAGGACAGGGTGTGACAAAAGCCGTTATAATTCAAACTCCACGATCAGGAGACGCATTAATGGAATTACATGATGAATATGATGATGAGGATCTTAAATTTAAAAGTGAGGTTAAATCATTAGCTATATCTGAATCAGGAAATTTTGAATTTTATAGGCATGATTATTTGGAATGCTTTTTATGCTAATAATATCATTCTTAAAAACATACAAGCAAAAGACATGGTATTGCTGATGTTATAACTCATTTAGATGGATTTATTTGTTTTTTTGAAGGTATAGAGATAAAAGATTTAAAAAGCCTATGATTGTAACTATAGATATTGCTATAGAAATGAATGTAGAACGTACTTATTATCATAAACGTGTTATTCATAGAAATAAATTGTTAAGAGGCATTATTTTCTTTAAAATCACACACGTTTATTTATATATTAAACTATATTAGAAATTCCAATTCCTTTTCAAATGCATATATTTCCTATAGATTTGTGTTATCTACTCCTGTAACTGTTGCTTTTATAGAACAAAGTTTTTTCAAATTAAAGCTGATAAAAATTATTTAACATCTACAATGTAACAAGAAAAATTAAACGGCTTAGCTACTTTGGCGATTAGAAAAAAATTTCTTGATTATGAATATTTTATTAACAAGTTTGCATCATATAAAGCTATAAAAATAAAATATATAGATACAATATATATATATATATATTATAATAATAATAATAATAATAATAATAATAATAATAATAATAATAATAATAATAATAATAATAATAATATAACTCCGCCAACTGATAAACGTTTTAGTTTATTATTACCTATCCTAATCCCGAATAAAGAAAGAGGGTTTTAATAAAATATTTTTCTGAAGAATGCCTCATTTTTATAATATGATTGGGGCCCAAAGAACGTTAAGCCTACCCTATTTGTTGTTAAACTAAGGTATCAACGGTTGTCATTGTAACACCACTGAAATGCTACATTCAAGGTGTCACACCCTTTCGAATACGTCCATTCATTAAATTTAGAACATTGATTCAACATCAATAAAAAATCTAGTTTACATTCAATCTTGTATTACACTTTATATTACATCATATAAGCTTGGCAGGGCATGCAACAAACTTAGGAACAAACATCGCATGACCTGCAAAAAATCTAATCTTTTTAGACCTACATAATTTATGTTATATAAAATTCAAAATTACAAAGTATTATTAAACAAACAAAATTGTGCAAGGAAAGTTTGCGTACATCAGATCGCTTCGCGATCCGGCCCCTCCCCGGACCCTGCGCAAAGTGGGAGCTTCATGCACCGGGTACGCCCTTTTATTAAACAAACAAACAAACAAACAAACAAACCCAGTATGTCCCACTCAAGAGCAGGGTCTGGGGAGGGTAGGTGTAGGCGAGTCTTTCCTCTATCTTGTTAGGTAGAGAGACCGCTTCCAAAGAGACCCCCGACTCGATAGCAAAAGCCATACTGATAGCAAGACATCATACAATAAATCATACAACACAGCATACAGTATACAAAAAGCCATACCGATAGCAAGAAATCATACAATAAATCATACAACACATAGCATACATTTATCATAGGAGCAGGTAGAATAACCGTTAAAGGGCAGATATGGACTACTTAGACATCAGGCCCCGCAACCAGACTTCAAATACCCTTCCTGCCTATAGGTCGAACTAAAAGTCCTTAATTTTAATTCTATGCCTCCACTCACTCCTATCCTCGATCATGTGCTCAGAGAGGTGCAAGTGTATCATATATCGCCTAATTACCTCATCCCAAGTCAATCTAGGTCTTCCTCTACTCCTCCTACCCTCTAAGATGATGTTCTCTACTGCTCTAACTGGTGCCGCCATTGGTCTCCTCTTGACATGCCCAAACCATCTTAATCTTCCCTCTCGTATTTTATCTGCGATACAAGCCACTTCTAGCTTCTGTCGAAACACTTCGTTTCTTATCCGATCCAGTCTTGTGTGACCACACATCCACCTCAGCATTCGCATTTCCGCTACCTCTATTTGTTTCTCGTGCGATTTCTTTATGGCCCAGCAGTCTGTTCCATATAACATAGCTGGGCGTACTGCCACTCGGTATAGCTTTCCCTTTAGTTTTGCTGGAAACCTTTTATCACATAGGATCCCTGATGCTGCTCTCCACTTGCACCATCCTGCTTGAACACAGTGCGCTACATCGCTGTGTATTTCTCTGTCCTCCTGCAGGTACGAGGCCAGGTATTTGAACCTAGACGTTTGTGGGACCGCCATACCCTGAATACTGATTTGGGTGTCCTCTTCCGCCTCACCACTAAAGTTACAATGCATGTATTCTGTCTTAGAGCGACTTATCCTTAAACCTTTGCGCTCTAGTGCTGCTCTCCACTGTTCTAGCCTGTCGTTAAGCACCATTTTAGATTCCGATATTAAGACAATATCATCCGCAAAGAGCATGCACCACGGAACTGGCTGCTGTATAGACTTGGTCATCTCATCCAACACTACTGCGAAGAGAAATGGGCTCAGTGCCGATCCTTGGTGGAGTCCCACTTCCACTGTGAATGAGTCTGTGTCTCCGATGGGTGCTCGCACACACGTTTTTGCCCTATCATACATATCCTTGATTATTTTGATATACCTCTCTGATACCCTTCTAAGTCATAGACTTTCCCAAATTAGTTGACGCGGAATACTGTCATAGGCCTTTTCTAGGTCGATGAATACCATATAGAGGTCTCTTTTCTTTTCTCTGTATTTCTCCATTATCCTCCTTATGGCGTGTATTGCTTCTGTTGTAGAGCGTCCTGGCATAAATCCAAATTGGTTTGCCGCTATCTGAGTTTCTCGTCTAATTCTCGTGTCAATAACTCTTTCCCATAATTTCATCGTGTGACTCAATAGCTTTATTCCCCTGTAGTTTTCGCAACTTTGAACATCTCCTTTTTTCTTATATATGGGGACTATGACACTAGTTCTCCACTGGTCCGGCATCTTCCTTATCGTAAAGATAGTGTTGAATAAATCTGTTAGCCATTTGAGCCCCTCCTCTCCTAGGCATTTCCATACTTCAATCGGTATGTTGTCTGGCCCCACCGCTTTAGCCCTTCCTATTTTCTTCATAGCTCTCGTAACTTCATCTACTGTGATGCTTCTACAATAGCAATTGTTTTGTTATGTTGTTTGGGTTATATTATCTATCTCAGTTTGTTGATTTGGGTTCTTTATGTTGTAAAGGTTATCGAAGTAAGTTTTCTATCTCCCCTTGATGTCATTGTCGTTCACAAAACTTTTCCATCCGCAGCCTTTATAAACTTCACAATTCTCAGGTCTTGTCTTCTGCTGTATCTTGCCTTGGCTAACTTAAACATGTCACGCTCTCCTTCTTTCGTCTCTAGTCATTTATACATCATCTCATACGCCGCGTTCTTTGCCTCTGACACCGATTTCTTCGCCTCTCTCTTAGCCTCCTTGTATTTATCTTTTAGCTCTGGGCGTTCTTCCTCATTGTTACAGCGTATAAGCTCTCTAAAACTTTGTTGTTTAATTCGTATCTTCTCCTGTACATTTTCGTTCCACCACCAAGATTCCTTATGGTCGACTGTCCTCTTTGTTGTAACTCCAAGCGTTTCTTTAGCTGCTTGGATGAGCGTATTTGCCATGGCCTCCCACTTTTGGTTTGCGTCTTCCTGTGGTCCAGGATGGTTCATTGGTATGACCTTATCTCTAATAATGGTAATGTTTTCTTCTTTGAGCTGGCCCCATTTGATCGTATGTCTAATTCTCTTGTTTTGTTGGACAATTGGTCTCTTCACGCGTATATCCGCCACTAACATATGATGTTGTGTCATAACTGACTCTCCTCGGATTGTCTTACAGTCCTTCCACGAGCTACGATCTTCTCTCCTCGTCAATAAATAGTCTATCTGCGTGTGTCTCCCGCTGCTGCTAAACGTGATTAGGTGCGATTCCCTTTTCTTAAAAATGAATTTATGATTCCTAAGTCATGCGCTACTACAAAGTCAAGAAGCTCCTTACCGCCTTCATTCCTAAGGCCATACCCGAAGCCTCCATGCACCAAGTGGAAGTGGTCATTATCCTTACCGATATGCCCATTAAAATCTCCTCCTATGCATATTTTTTCATCTCTAGGTATGTCACCCATAACGTGATCTAAAACTCTCCCAGAACTTTTTTCTTTCTGTTTCTCCTAGTCCAACATGTGGAGCATACGCACTAACTACTGCCACTACTTCATCCCCTATTACTATTCTTAACAGCATAATTCTATCATCGTATCTTCTTACCTCCACTACATTATCTTGGAGTTCCTTAGCAACTAGAAACCCTACTCCATTTTTCGTTCCATCAGACCCTGAATACCATAGTTTATAACTATTGCACTGTGTTGCTCTCTCACCCCGCCATCTAGTCTCCTGAAGACACGCTATCTGGACCCTACGTTTCCTTAGCACATCAATTAACTCTAGTAACTTACTAGTTAGGGTTCCTACATTCCACGATGCCACTCTTAATCTAAAATCCATTTTCCTTGTATTCGCACCTCTCGTCACCGAACATGATCTCGGGGAAGCATAATGGCGCCTGCTGTCTATATTACCTGACAGAGTCCACTAGAACAACCCTTAAAGAGGGATTGTAGCAGAAGTAAAGCACAATCAAAAGCAATCCGTCACACGCGGTCAACAGTACACGATGGACACCCAAGAAATAATGGATGACACCCCCTAATTGAAATGCAAATGCTGGTACTCCTAACCCAGCTAAACAGTCTAAGTAAACAAGATTAAAAGCAAAGATGAGAAACAAAGATGGAACGATCTCACCAAAATGTACACCCAAGTTAAGGGTTAACGGTTAAGGGTTCTTCGATTTTAATTAGGCTCCTGTTTGCGTGAGTGGGTGGTGGTGGTTGTACGGGCTGCAGTGGTGGTGGTTTGTACGGGCTGGTGATGGGAAAGTGGGAGGTGGATGGTCTACGGGCTATGTTGGTGGTGCAAATAAAGTTTGGAAGGAAACATTATTTTTATACATAAAAATTAGAGGGAAGATATAATAAATGGGGACCATTTATATTGTGACCTAAAACAAAAATAAAAATTCTAATCCATTTTATAAATGAAGTTGATTCTGGTGTGCAAATAAAGTTTGGAAGGAAACATTATTTTTATACATAAAAATTAAAGGGAAGATATAATAAATGGGGAGCATTGGAACCCCTTCGGGAGAAAACAAGCATACATCCCAAGGAAAAGGGTCAGCCAGTACGTCATAAACCTTAGACGGCTCCACGCTTCTCTTTGTTGGTCTAGCACCTCTCACGGGTGAAAGTGTTTGGCCCTACTTCAAGATCTAAGTATTGATATATTTATAAAACTATTTTCCATTATATACCTTACTATATTATTAGAAGTAAATGAAAACGAATAGTATTGTGCAACTATTGAAGCTTTAGATACATGTTATAGCTTGATAGTACATTTCATAGTAATTGTAACATCCGAAACCTCATACCACTAATATTGTTCACTTTGCCCACGAGTAGCTCAATGATTCGCTTTTGGTTGCCCGGGTGAAAACTTCCCAAGGAGGTCACTTATTCCTTGATTGCTGTCAACTGAGCATGTCTAACTGCGGAGTTCTCATCACATCCATAGCCAATAAGCCCAAAAACGCGCTGGTTATATTAAAGGTCATGCATTACTTATGAACCACAAATTTCTCCTGTCCACGATCAATGTGGAATTTACGTAGGGTTTCAACATTCCTTTCTTTTGAGTTGTTTTAGAATTCTTAGAAACTCTATCTTTTGCATGTATCAGATCACTTAATCTGACATTCCTTGCTCAACCTAATGGTCTGATTTTTGGGTTTGAGTGGATCGATTTATTAGGTGTGTAAATATATCCAACAACCGACCCGAATAACATTTGGGTAAATCGAGTTCAAGTTAATCGATGTTGGATAGGTAGAAATAACAATTTCTGTAAATCAATAGTTAGTAAATGCATAATATCTATTAACTACTAGTATCAAATGCACAGATTGCAATAGTGATAGAAGAGAGATAGGATGTGACCAACTTTTCTATGATCTTTCTCTTTGTGAAATCACTGCCAAGGATGAAAACCTGCTACAGAAGAGTTACTTGATTTGAAGATAAAATTGACATGTCATTCTTTTTATCCAAAAAATTGATAATAACAACTCGCTTCGTTGGTTAAAGTCTTTGGATAGCTTTAAAAGTAAATTTAATTTTTAGTAAATTATCTACAGCTCAACTAAAATGTAAAATCCAGGATTACTTCACAATAAACTAACGAGATTGATTAATTCACACCAAACACGTAATGAATGATGTAAATCATGGTAACACGCTTACAAACAAGTCAAATCGAAAAAACAAGGAAATAGATAAGTTTCTCTCTGGATTACTTCAATTTGCTAAAAAGCTTTACGGAATTAGAAAAGAGAAGTGAGTTACAAAATACAAACTAAGCAACTAGTTATACTAAATTAAAATTTTTCATCCCTTTCCAAAGTTTTCGCTTCTCCATGTTTTTGCTTGGACTAATGTTCTCAGTGTAGCTTCAAATTTTCGCATCTAGGTTTTTGATTTCTTAAGCCTCTTCGTTTGACCTGTACATATAAATAGACCCTTCCCAGTTGACATACCTTTGGTCCAGAAAAAGTACTTCGCCAAGGAATAGTAGCTTGCCTTTGGCTAGACAAAGATCTACCAAGCAAGGTGCCTTGAGTTGTACCCATGCAAGGTGACCTATCTTAGGCATTTTTCTATCAAGTGTAAAACTCATTATGTTAAGATGTAGTAAAGTTGCAATGAACTTTTAAGCGAGTCCATTTATACATACATGCTTTTTTCCTATCTTTTTCTTCACAATAGCTTACCCACCACAAAGTAGCTGTAAAATAAGTAGCTAATACACCACTTTACCCTTAACATAACACGTTTTGTGCCCGGATCAAACGATCGTTAATTTATTACGTTATGTAGCTTTAAATTGATCATTTTACCCTTCTTCTTCACTTTATTTTCAAACCACCATCTCAATCACCACCCTCAATCCACCACAACCCTTGTCATGACCACCACACATTATCACCCCCACCATCAATCCACCACTTTCTTTTTGTCAATTTGTTCTCCAATTCCCTCTTCATTTTTCGTGAAATGATCTACACTAATAAACTCTTAGACTATCATACTTTACCGTCGGTTCTTAAGTCTTGTGGTGGTGTTGCGGCTCTAAGATTAGGGCATAACATTTATATTCTTTTGTTTTCAGATGGGTTTAATTTGGATGTTGCTAATTTGAATTCTTTGGTGACAATGTACTGTAAATGTGGTGATTTGAGGAGTGCCTAGAAGGTGTTTAATGAAATGTTTGAGAGAAATGTTGTTTCTTAGATTGCTGAGTGGTTATAGGATAAATGGGAGGTGAGAAGAGGTGCTTGGGTTGTTTGAGAGAATGATAGGAGGTGGGGTGGAGAAGGATGGGTTGACCATGTGGTGGTGGGTAATCCACGGTGGTGGTGGGATATCTATGATGGTGGTAGGGTTGAGAGCGTGTGTAGGGTTATACATGGGTCATCGAAGATGGAGGTGGAGTGGGTTTCCGGTGGTGGAAGTGTGGTGTGGTAGTGGTGGGGGGTGTGTGGTCATGACAAGTGTGGTGGTGGATTGGTGGTGGTACGGTGATGGTGGTGATTGAGATGGTGGTCTGAAAAGAAAGTGAGGAAGAAGATGGATAAAATGGTTAATTTACAACTACTTAATAGAATAAATTAACGGTCGTTTGACCTAGGAACGAAACAAGTTAGTACGTTTTTTCAAATTTTAGTACTAAACCTGTAATTTTTTAATCCAAGGGACGAAATGTGAAATTTAAACAAACCTTAGCTGCGATCTATGTAATCTACCTGATGAAAAATGATCAAACGGTAAATCAGTTGTGATCAAGGAACCAAGTTTAAAACCAATACTAGGCATTTGACAAAAGCAATTGAATTTCAATAGTCCTTTTGGAACCTTTAACAAAATGATGATGCTAAGAGGTGTAATAAAAACCCATTAAGGATGGAATAAACATTGCTTGCTAATGTTGAGCTCCTTATGATTATCTAGTTAGAAGCTGTCAACAGAACTTTAATTGTTCGGAATAGTGTTATTATTACTAAAGGGCATGGTGTAACATCCTTAGCTTATCCTTATTAGATGAATAGTCTCTCTAAATTTCTCCCTAAAATTCACAATAGACTATTCAATAGGTACACGATACAATCCAAGGTATATACTTCAAAAAATAAAGAAAAGAAAAACAAGACTTTTTGAAGAATATAATAACGTCAAGTATACTTAATCAAGGCATATACTATGTTTGACAAGAAAACAAGACTTGTAGAAGAATACATAAATATCAAGTTTAATGAACTAAGGCATATATGTTTTTGGATCGAAAAGAAAACAAGACATAGCTAAAGAATATTTTAGTGTCCAAGTTTAATGAATCTTCCCAACATCATGACCATTAGTATCAAATGATTCCTCCCCCATTTCATTTGGAAAAAAATTATAGAAGTGTTATATATACTACTATATAAAGCAAAAACGTGCGACGTGAAGGTTGGAAAAAAGGCTCGGTAACATCCGCCGCTTCACTATATATAGCAAATAGAAAAAGTTATACGTAGTGAAGGCGTATGTTTTCCTAATGTTACCTTACTAATTTTCTTTTTCTTCAAACTAATAAAAACATACTTTGTCTTTTTTAATAATTTTACATTTAAACCTTTAAGGATTATTTGAAACTAATCACAATACTCTCCCTCTCTTTGTTTATTTTTTTCAAATTGATGACTTGTCATTTTGTCTTTTTTTTAAAAATTTTATACTTAATCAATCGAGTTATGTCAATTTACATTTGATCACTTGAATTTTTTTTGTATTTTATAATTAAGCCTTGGAGTTATAACAAACCATCGGAACTTTTTTTAAATTTTATTCTTAATTTTTTGGGTTATGTCAAATTTTCTTTTAATCAATTTACAATAATAAAAGTCACCATTTATGCATTCACTATTTTTTTTTGTTTTGAGGTATTTATTTTTTATAGTATTTTTTCTATTATACTTTTTATCAGTGTTTCGTACGTAATCTTTCAATATTTATAACACCAGATACGTAACACGAGTCGCATCACTGGTATTTAGTTAAAGTCCATCTAAATTCAAGTTATTATTTTACTTTAAACAACACCGACGATAAATATTATTTGAATTGGCAACAACAAAATGAAAGTTTAAATTATGTCAACATCATAAGTGCCATCATCAAGGACCAAAAGAATATTATGTTATGTTTAATTAATTATCTAACAATAAATTAAAGACGGATAAGATTCGGATCTCATAAAGTTGCTATTTATTATAAGTTACAATTTAAAATCCTTCAATGTTGTAGTTTTTATAAAGTAATATGCGACTTAAATATTATCTTCCAGAATAAGGACGTTTAATTATTTCAAAGTTCTGAAGTACTCTTAGAATAGAATACCTTGTATATCAATATTATCCACAAACTAATAATAAATAAAAAAATTCAAATTGAAAATTTTAGTATTTAGGATGAAAATCTAAATGGAAGTTACTTCAGATATCTTGTGCCGAAGAAAGGTATTGTATAACGCACGGATGGAGAATTGGGAAACTTCATTCAGACAAAGATTGTAATAGTCTAAAAACTGTACTAGATATTGTCCGTTTTGACATCAGGCATGCCCTCAGTCGTCCGTTCCTCATGGTTTTAAAACACGTTTGATAGAGAAGGTATCCAACCCCCATATAAGAAAACTTACATTGCCATTCCCAGCCTATATGGGATGTTACATCCTCCCCCACTAAAAAACCAGTATTTTTACTGGGTCAACGCTCTGACCCTGACACTGATACCATTTGTAACATCCGGACACTCATACCACTAATATTATCCATTTTGCCCATGAGGAGGCCATAGATTTGATTTTGTTTACCCACGTGAAAACTTCACAAGGAGGTCACGCATAGGTGGGTTGTTAGTGAAGTTCTCATTTCATCGATAACTGTAACATCTCGAATTTTTATTAATAAAAAGTAAAAAAAAAAATTAAAAATTAAATTCAATATGTTGATGAATAATCATAATAATAATAATATTAATAATAATAATGTTAATAATAATAATAATAATAATAATAATATAATTAACATTTTTTTACATGAAATAATAACCATTTAAAACTTCAAGGGGAAAAGTGTAATTTATTTAAAACAAAAAACAAAACTTTGATCTCATTTGTAAACCTTTACAAACCACAGGGACCATTGAGTAATTTTGTAAAATTACAAAACACACCCAACCCCACCCCCTTTTTCCCCCGATCGCACCCACGGTGGTCGGCCCCTTTACACGTCTAGATCGCACAAACACCCTATTATAATCGAATTAAACGAATATGAACTACCATAAATCAGTTTCTAATCAACTCCCATTCTCAATTTCGCTTAAAACGAACTCAAACACCACATTTCGAACACCCCTCGGTCGCGAACCTGCAACTCTGTTGAAGGCCACCTTCGGGCTTCAATCTTTGAAAAAAACCATAGGGCTTTGCATCAGTAACACCACGCGAAGCTAACCTCAAAGTTAATTGAGTTATCATCAACAATTGCACCACGAACCAATTTCTTCACAAGTCGCGATGGGTTCCTTATCTTTGGGTTATCAATTCGAACTTAATAGCGTAAGTATCACCTATCAACATACTCGATTTTTCATGAGGAACAAAAGCCCCATGATTGCAGAGCCTATTGAAATCGAATTAGTGGCCAATTTGGTTTGGATTCGAACTTGGATTCATATGGTATGGGGGTTAACTGAAATTGTGTTTAAAACCAATTGGAACCCAAAACCCCCGCGGCTATAAGCCTTTGGTGCACCGTTTCCTGCGCCCCATGACCAAGAGGAGGTCGCGGGTTCGACCCCGGGCCACCTCACCTATTTTTTTAGGCCATTTTAAGTCTTTAAAAATTCCAAAAAAATTCCCAAAAATCATAAAAATGTTTTTACAAACGTTAAAAAAATTTAAACAACTTAATTGTTTTTTCTGAAATTTATTTTAATATTTTATCTATTTTATTAAATGTTTTAAATAAATAAAATTACAAATATTACAAAAATTATATCTATAAAAGTGAACTTTTAATAATTTAGATTATTAAATTATTATTAGGCACTGTATTACCTTTAATTACGAATTATTCAAGATAATTGCAAATATATGTATTTTATAATTTTACAGATTATTTACAAAAGTCCTTTTGTGTTACTTAAATAATTAAATATTTTAATTGATTATATCATATAATTAATTAATAAAATTAATTATTTGTTTTTCCACACTTTAACAATATATCAAAACAGTTACGTGTATTGATCCATTTATTTCTATTAAAATTCTAAACATAATCATTTTTAATAAATTCATTTTATTTATTACAAACATTTCAACTAAATAAATTATTTAATTTAAACTACCATTCAAAACCAAATGGAAACCCTAATACATTCCCAAATTCTCAAATCACTATTATTCTAATTCAAGGCACCGTTCCTTAGGTTAATCGTAAGGAAATCGTTGGTGTTTAATCTATCACATCCAGATTCTAATCAAGTGAGTTTTCATATCCCCTTTTTTTATCATTTTTTATTTGGGGGAAATCATGTGATACAATATATTCAATCATGATATTCTATTGTTATTTCATTCTAAATTCAATTCAAGACAGGTTATGTTATAACTTGCAATTATGTGAACATATTATGATAAACTGGACGACAGTAAAACCCTAATTCAATCAATCAATCCTGGTATCAATGGTAGATCTACTGGTTTGGATAACCCACCCCATATGAATAGTCGAGTGGTGATTGTGCTAGAGGCAGGAGTTAATCTATGGTGTATGTGTGGAGTCTATTATATGCAAGTGTCAAGTTAAGGGGTTGTTATTATGTCGGTTTATCTATATGCTTTACTCTTGCAATATAAGTCTTAACGTTACCTTGTGAATTGGATTACTCTCAATCAATCAATCAATCTATATGTATACTCAAAACTGTGATTACTCACCAGCTAACTCGTTAGCTGACTTTATTTTCTCACATGATTTCAGGTTAAGCAAGTTAGTGGACTTCTACATGCTCATATAAGACCCGGACTTAGTCAAAACAAAAGACAATTACTATTTATGACTTTAACTGTTGTATTTGTATCTGTTAAATTCATGTTATCCTGTAATCTAATTTTAATATTATTTTCACTATTAGACAATCATGAATTATGAACAATCAATCATTCCCTCGTCCGCTCCGATGATTCCGCCGTTGGTCGGGGTGTTACAGATTGGTATCAGAGCCATGGTTATAGGGAATTAGGTTATTAGAAATGGAATGACCTAGACTATAACTAAGTACCTTTACACATGAGTCCTCTCATGTATTTTATATGCTTAGATAGGATTTTATGTGCCTTATATGCTTATACTTGATTATGTAACTATATGCCTTATGTGATTCTTCTTATACTTTGAATCTTATCAATGTACACACGAATCTTAAATCATATTCTAAGGCATTGTGTGCCTAATTCAAGTGATTTCAAACTCCAAAACTCGATTGTTATTCATGGTTTTCAAATTCGTCAGAGTCTGTGTCTTACAACTTGAAACAAGCTATGCTGGAAGAGTGGGATGCCTGTATCTCGGGGTGTTCTGTCTAAGCAAGGTATTCGTATAAATCCAAACCAACCGATGGATCTGTCTACCTTACCTGGGAACCCTCGGGATGAGTATCTACTTATAGGTACGCATGTCTTCAATGAGGTTGTGTTAGACATAACACTTTGATTAGTCAACGTATTCGCTTTGATTTACGAATCAAACGATTACACTCGGAACATATCATTGTTATTATGCCAAATTCCCGATTGTCGTTTTCATAGCTCATATTATCCAATTCTCATAAAATATCTTAATGATATTTCAGAATGGCTTCTCGTCAAATCCATTCACGGTCTAGAAACTCTGGCCGTAAGATTTCTACTATTATAGCACGTGAAGTTACTGCGGTCATCCCAACTCTACTTACCCATTTGAACCAAGGCAACAATACTGTTCAAAACCCAACTGCACCAAACCCTCCCCGAACTTGTACTTACAAACATTTCAGTTCTTGCAACCCCACTAAGTTCAGTGGAACTGAAGGAGCTACTGGATTACAACAGTGATTCGAAAGCATTGAGAACACTTTCCTAAACAGCGAATGCCCTGAAAATCTAAAAGTCCGATATGCCACAAGTGTTCTCCAGAAACGCGCACTTACTTGGTGGAACGGGGAGAAACGAACCCGTGGAACTGATACTGCCCTAGCCTTAACATGGACTGAAGTTAAGGAGCTCATGACTAAAGAGTTCTGCCCAAGAAACGAAGTCCGTAAACTGGAAGCTGAGTTCTGGGAGTTAACCCAAGACAGTGGCGAGAACCTAGCATACACTAATCGATTTCACGAACTAAGTCTTTTGGTACCGCATCTTGCTACCCCTACCTCCCGAGCCATCGAGAAATACATTGGTGGACTACCCATGCAGATTCAGGATACGGTGCTAGGAAGGAATCCTTCAACACTAGAAGATGCTATCAGGCTGGCTGCACAGTTAACCGATAATCATGTGAAAGCTGGTTCCTTAACCAGGAAAGGATCGAAGAAGAATACCGATAAACTTCATAACGAAACCGTCAAAACCGATCAACCCGAGCTTTCCAAGAACAAGAATAGGAAGGCTCAATCTCAAAACTTTGCTGTAATTACCCCTGCTGTACCAATTAATCAAGTCCCTCCAACTCGTCAACCAGCAGTAAACAACCAATCACTAACTGTGGTCGTTTGGGTCATACATTCCGCTAACATTCAGTGTCGTCAATGCACAAACTGTGGTCGTTTGGGTCATACATTCAACGTGTGCAGGAGTGCTGCTAAAGCTCCGGCCAATGCACCAGTTCACCAACATCCTCCTGCAATTACCCAGGGTCGTGCATGCTATCAATGTGGTGATCCGAACCATTTTCGCAATCGATGCCCTCAACTTGTCATCCCGGTTCCTACGGCTTAAGGACGTGCTTTTAACATCAATGCCCAACAAGCTCGAGCCACCAATGATGTGGTGTTGAATAATTCTTATCATTGATTTCGTCTTTCTGATTTAATTCAAGATTTGTAATCGTGATTTCCTTTTGTTACATTTATGTAATTTCTAAATTTCTAATTGAGATATTTTTCCTTTCGTTGTTAAGTCGAACTTTGAACCGCATGCACCGTGGGAGATACGAGTGTCCTAAATGATTCTAACTCATCAAAACAGGGGTGATTCCCTTACTTTGGTGATGATTCTTTATTTGTTTCAATAAATGGTTTCCAATTGTGTGTTTTATGAAATTTCATCCTCTGGATTAGGGTGATTTCCTTATCTCGAGGACTGACTTCAATTATTCACTTTGGAACTTGCATTTCACAAATGACATAATCACACCAAAATAGGATTGAAACCCGTACTTTGGTGACAAATGTCAATCTTCGATTGTTTTCTTGTTAATATCAAGCTCAATCATCAAGATACGCGTGAAATTCATACCTTGATAATAATTTCATTTTTATGGATTGTATTTTCTTAAATGAAATGACCTCATCAAAGTAGGAGTGAATTCTGGATTTTGATGAAGAAGTTCATCTTGTTATATTTTGTTTTTGTACACTTCATCGTTAAGATAGGAGTGATTTCCCTTACCTTAATGGGGAGTTATCTCGTCTTATTTCTGAAGATTCTCAGATCAAAATTTTGATTGGTAAGTTAGTGGTCATACCTTGAGAGTACACCATCAAGTTAGGGGTGAAAACCATACCTTGATGACTATTCTCATTTCTTGATCTCCAACTTACCATGGTTGTAATCAAGTAACGAGACGCATGTAGTAACTTGAAGGGTGAAATAATATAGTGTTTCGACCTATCAAGCCAAAGCATGATCTCTGAACTTGAAAAGAGACCAGATCGCTTTAAGTTGATTTTGATTCCAAGTTTGGAGCATTTAAATTCTTAAATCAATTTCGTTTCCTTTATTCTCATGTTTTGACTCGATCTAGCTACATCAAATCATTTATTCCTTACTTATCAACTTTTATTTTGAGTTATCATCAAAACCTGATTACGTGATGGTAGTTTTCCCAAACAATCTATTGTCAAGTAAAGATATTATCTCTGATCGTGATGGTCACTTCATCTCTCGTTTCTGGAAAAGTCTCCAATCAGCTCTCGAAACTCAACTGAATTTTAGCACAGCCTATCATCCGCAAACCGACGGTCAGACTGAAAGAACGATACCAACCCTCAAGAATATGCTCCGGGCTTGTGTCATTGATTTCAGTGGATCGTGGTATTCTCATCTTCCGTTGATCGAATACTCTTACATAACAGTTACTAGACCAACAGATGGCACCATTTGAGGCCTTCTATGGTCTGAAGTTGGTGAATCACAGATTACTGGTCCGGAATTGATACAAGAAACAACCGACAAAATTCATAAGATCCGTGACAACTTGGTTACTGCTAGAAATCGTCAAAGGCTTTATGCTGATAAAAGACGTAAACCCATGGAATACCATGTCACACCCCGACCGACGGCGGAATCATCGGAGCGGACGAGGGAATGATGGATTGTTCATAACACATGATTGTCTAATAGTGGAAATAATATTACAATCAGATTACAAGATAAAATAAGTTCAACATACAAAAATACAACAATCGAAACCACAAATAATAATTGTCTTTTATTTAACTAAGTCAATGTCTTAAATGAGCACGTAGAAGTCCACTATCTTGCTTAACCTGAAATCATGTGAGAAAATAAAGTCAGCTAACGAGTTAGCTGGTGAGTAATCACAGTTTTGAATATACATATAGATTGATTGATTGATCCATCGAGAATAATTCAATTCACAAGGTAATATTAAGACTTATATGGCAACCGCGAAGCATATAGATAAACCGACACAATATAAACCTCTTGACTTGACACTTGCATATAATAGACTCCACACAAACACCATAGATTGACTAATTTCCTCTGGTATAATCACCACTCGTAAGCCATGTGGGGTGGGTTATCCAAACCAGTAGATCTACCATTGATACCAGGATTGATTGATTGAATTAGGGTTTTACTGTCGTCCAGTTTATCACATTATGTTCACGTAATTGCAAGTAATAACATAACCTGTCTTGAATTGAATTGAAAATGAAATAACAATAGAATATCATGATAGAATATATTGTATCACATGATTTCCCCCAAATAGGAAATGATATAAAAAGGGGATATGAATACTCACCTGATTGATGAGATTTGAATTTGGACGTGATAGATTAGACACCAGCGATTTCCTTATGATTAACCTAAGGAACGGTGTCTCAATTTAGAATAATAATGATTTGGGAATTTGGGACTGTATTAGGATTTTCCATTGGGTCTTGAATAGTAGTTTAAATTGATTGATTTTGTTTGGTTTGAATGTCTTGAAATAAACGAGTTTATTGAAAGTGATTATGTCAAGAATTTTAATAAAAATTTATACGTGTAAGTTATACATTTATACAATTTATTAATAAATTGTATATGTATAATTATATTCATAATTATATATAATCAAGTAATTATATATAATTATATGTATAATTATATACATGATTATATGTATATAATACATTTATACATAAGTGAACATAACTATATATTGAATGTTAATTATATACACGAGTTATAAATTGTATACGATTATATAAAATTATATACATGTAATTTAATCAAATAAAAATTGTTTTGATAATTGGATAATATATACCTATGTAGGTATATTGGATTCAATTTATAATTATATATTATACACTAATTTTAAATATAATTAGTTATTTTATTTATTTAAAACAATTAAAATAAATAATTAAAATGTTGAAATAAATTTCAAAAAAATAATTAGGTTGTTTTAAAAATTTCTAATGTTTGTAAAAATGTTTTTATGATGTTTAGAATTTTTTTCTGAATTTTTAATGCTTAAAAAGAGAGTTTAAAAATATATGAGGTGGCCCGGGGTCGAACCCGGGACCTCTCGAATGTGATAGAGCGTGGGAACCGGTGAACCAAGGCCTAAGCCGCGGTTATGATCCGGTTTTTATTTCTTTTAAACACAATCCAACAGAACCCCCAGAACCCGAAGAACCCTAGAATGAACTTGATCCAAATTGAAGCTCGGATCGATTGTATAAATGAAATCAAACTTGGGGCTTTTAATCCCCAAGTGAAAACGAGTTCATAGAGGTATTAGTTAGCTGTTAAGATGATGTATTTGATGAGTTTGAGTTCGAGATAGGTCCGCGGCTTTAGGAGATTCCAAATCGATGATTGTGTGTGTTTCAGATGAATTTGAGAGTGTAGATAGGTTCGGGACAGAGAAATGGTTAGTTATATGATATCAATTTAATTATTGAAAGTGTTTAAGTGGGTTTATTAGCTTGATTAGAATCCGAGAATAAAGTGACAATTATGACCGTTTGTTTGACCGATTCAACACGTATTTTTGTTGGAATTCCATTAGAATTGGATCCCAGAAACTTTCGGTGTGATTGTGGGGTTCAATTTTGATAATTTGATTGATTTCTTGTCGGGAATTTAGTGATCTCGATGTGGAGACTTTGGATCCGATTATTTTGATGGTTAAACGTGTTTAATGGGTTCATGAGGTTCGAATCCTGTCCACAAACACATTGGAACCGATCTTGTGGGTTAAAAATTCGTAATTTTGGCTAATTTGGCTCGCCGGAGACCGGCCGGAGTCTCGCCGGCGACTCGCCGGAAAAACGGGGAGGAAGACTGTGGGTTTTAAAATGTTACACAATTAGTCCCTGCGGTTTTAACTTTTATATTTTATGTTTGAAACTTTTATTTTAAGTTTCATGAATTACAATAATACCCCCTGCACTTGTTTTAAAAATATATTTTATAAACAATTGTTATTATTATTATTATTATTATTATTATTATTATTATTATTATTATTACAATTATTGTAATTATTGGTATTAACAATCAACGTATTAAACAAAATTAATTTTTATTTAACACAAATACGCGATGTTACAGTCTCCCCTGCTTTAGGAAATTTCGTCCCGAAATTTAAATCACGAGGAGGCTGAAACAAAGAGATGAGGATACTTGGATTTCATTTGGTCTTCACGTTCCCAGGTGTACTCTGGCCCACGTTTAGACTCCCAACGAACTTTGACAATGGGTATCCGACTGCGTTTGAGTTGTTTAACTTCCCGATCCATAATTTCCACAGGTTTCTCAATAAAGTGCATAGATTCATCAATCTGGACTTCGTCGAGTGGAATGTGGAGATTTTCATCGGCAAGACATTTTTGAGGTTGGACACATGAAACGTCGGATGTATATTGCTAAGTTCCTGGGGTAATTCAAGCTTGTAGGCCACCTTCCCAATTCGCTAGAGCACTTTGAATGGACCCACGTAACGAGGTGCTAGCTTCCCTTTCTTTCCGAAGCGAATCACTCCCTTCCAAGGTGACACCTTAAGAAGTACGAGATCACCGACATTGTATTCCATGGGCTTACGTCTTTTGTCAGCATAATGCTTTTGACGATTTCTAGCAGCGACCAAGTTATCACGGAGCTTATGAATTTTGTCGGTTGTTTCTTGTATCAATTCCGTACCAGTAATCTGTGATTCACCAATTTCAGACCAGCAGATGGGAGATCGACACTTTCGACCATACAAGGCCTCAAATGGTGCCATCTGGATGCTGGTGTGGTAACTGTTATTGTAAGAGAATTCGATCAATGGAAGATGAGAATCCCACGATCCACTGAAATCAATGACACAAGCCCAGAGCATATCCTCGAGGGTTTGTATCGTTCTTTCAGTCTGACCGTCGGTTTGTGGGTGATAGGCTGTGCTAAGATTTAGTTGAGTCCCGAGAGCTGATTGGAGACTTTTCCAGAAACGAGAGATGAAACGACCATCGCGATCAGAGATAATATCTAAAGGTACACCATGCCGGCTGACTATTTCATTAATGTAAATATGAGCCAATTTCTCGACTCGATAATCTTCCCGAATTGGAATGAAATGAGCCGACTTAGTCAATCGATCAATGATAACCCAGATACTATCGTGACCACCAGCGGTACGAGGCAGCTTGGTGATGAAATCCATGGATATGCTTTCCCATTTCCATAATGGAACCTCGGGTTGTACGAGTAATCCAGATGGACGTTGATGCTCAGCTTTGACTTTGGAGCACGTGAGGCATTTAGATACATACAAGGCTATATCCTTCTTCATGCCGGGCCACCAATATTGGTTCCGAAGATTCATGAACATCTTATCTGCTCCCGGATGAATAGAATAACGAGGCTTATGAGCCTCATCCATGATGGTTGTTCGAAGGTTACCGCGATTCGGAATCCAAAGTCGGTTTAGAAAATACAGTAGTCCGTCCGACTTGGTTTCCAATTGGAGTTCAGCACCGCATGACATTTCCTCATACATGTTGCCCTCGGTGACTGATTCGTGTTGAGCTTTGAGTATACGGGTCACGAGGTCGGTTTGAATGGTAACACTTTGAAGCATAACTTGACCCTTACGACTTAATGCATCGGCTACGACATTAGCTTTACCAGGGTGGTAACGAATCTCACAGTCGTAGTCATTGAGTAGTTCGACCCATCGTCGTTGCCTCATGTTAAGCTCCTTCTGGTTGAAGATATGCTGGAGACTCTTATGATCGGTGAATACAACACATTTAGTGCCATAGAGATAGTGTCTCCAGATTTTGAGTGCGAATACGACAGCACCCAATTCAAGATCGTGCGTCGTATAATTTTTCTCATGAATCTTCAATTGTCTTGAAGCATAAGCGATAACTTTGCCTCGCTGCATGAGTACGCAACCTAGACCTTGTTTTGAAGCCTCACAATAGACAACAAAGTCGTCGTTTCCATCAGGAAGAGTTAGAATCGGTGCCTCACACAACTTTTGTTTGAGGGTTTGAAATGCTTTTTCTTGATCAGGCTCCCAAGAAAAAGGCTTATCCTTGTGGGTCAAAGCAGTGAGTGGCACAGCAATCTTCGAGAAGTTAGGAATAAAACGTCGATAATATCCGGCTAGACCAAGGAATGAACGAATCTCTGTAGGAGTTTTAGGTTCTCCCCATTTCTTTATTGCCTCGATCTTTGCGGGATCAACATGAATTCCCTTGCTGTTTACTATGTGACCAAGAAATTGAACCTCATTAAGCCAGAATTCACATTTTGAGAATTTGGCGTAGAGTTTCTCTTTCTTCAGAAGTTCGAGTATTAGACGAAGGTGATTCTTGTGATCGGATTTTGATTTGGAGTATATCAAGATGTCGTCGATGAATACGATCACGAATTTGTCTAGGTATGGCCGACACACGCGATTCATTAAATCCATGAATACTGCCGGTGCGTTGGTTAACCCGAATGGCATCACTGTAAACTCGTAATGGCCATATCTCGTTCGGAAAGCGGTTTTTGGAATATCATCATCATGCACACGAAGTTGGTGATAACCAGAACGAAGATCGATCTTTGAAAAATGAGTGGCTCCTTGAAGCTGGTCAAACAGATCGTCGATTCTGGGTAATGGGTAAAGGTTCTTGATTGTGAGTTTGTTGAGCTCTCGATAGTCAATGCACATACGGAATGAGCCATCCTTTTTCTTCACGAATAATACCGGAGCTCCCCATGGTGACGAGCTCGGGCAAATGAATCCTTTGTCTGACAGTTCTTGCAATTGGCTAGCAAGTTCTTGCATCTCAGATGGTGCAAGTCGATAAGGAGATTTTGCCACGGGAGTTGCACCAGGTACAAGGTCGATTCGGAATTCAACTTGACGAACGGGAGGAAGACCGGTTAAATCTTCGGGAAAGACTTCAGGAAACTCTCGAACAACCGGAATGTCTTCAATCTTCTTAGGTTTCTCATCTGCCTTCACGATATGAGCTAAGAAAGCCACGTAATGTTTGCGGAGGTACTTTTGAGCTTTGGTACAAGACATGAGTTTAAGCCCCTTGTAAGGTTCTTCCCCGTAGATTTGTAGTATGCTTCCAGTCGGGAGAGGGATACGAATGGTCTTTTCATGACAAATCACTTCGGCATGATTCTTTGATAACCAGTCCATGCCTACTATAACATCGAAACTACCCAGTTGCATGGGTATAAGATTGATAGGGAAATCATGCTCGCTTAGATTCAAAGTACAGTCAGGAATAACAGAATTAGTTGTAATGGGTTTTCCGTCAGCTATCTCTACCGTAAAGGGGTTATCTAGCTTGGTTCGGGCACTAGCAAGTAAAGGCTCAAAGTCTAAGGATACAAAGCTTTTATCTGCACCGGTGTCAAAAAGAATCGAAGCGTATTGATTATTAATTTGGAACATACCGTTCACCACGTCGTTGCTAACTTGGGCTTGTTGGGCATTGATGTTGAATGCTCGACCTTGTGCTGCAGGGACGGCCTTGAGAAGCTTCGGACATTGGTTGCGGAAATGGTTAGGATCTCCGCATTGGTTGCAAGCTCTTGCGTGTGTGATTGTCGGGGTATGCTGAACAGTTGGTGTGGTAACTGGAACCCTTGCAGTATTCTTGCACACGTTGAATGTATGGCCGAAACGACCACAGTTTGTGCATTGGCGACACTGAACGTTAGCAGGATGGTGATACTTGCAGTGGTCACATTGCGGAAAGGGTCCAGCGTATGGCTTTTACATCGGTTGTTGGTTGTTGACTACTGGTTGACGAGTTGGAGGGACTTGATTAATTGGCACAACAGGGGTAATCATAGCAAAGTTTTGGGATTTAGCCTTCCTCTTCTTGTTTTGAGAAGATTCAGGTTTTTCCTCCTTAGAGGTTTCAGCTGAGAGTTTCCCGGGCACCTTCTTAGCACCCTTCCTAGTCAGGGTTCCAGCCTTGACATGATTGTCAGTTAACTGAGCAGCTAACCGGATGGTATCTTCCAAGGTTGCAGGATTTCTACCCCACACCGTGTCTTGAATTTGCATGGGTAGACCACCGATGTATTTCTCGATAGCCCGAGATAAAGGAGTAACCAGGTGAGGAACAAGTAGACTCAGTTCATGAAATCGGTTGGTATAAGCTAGATTTTCTCCACTTTCTTGAGTTAAGTCCCAGAACTCAGCTTCCAATTTCTTAATTTCATTCCTCGGACAGAATTCCCGAGTCATAAGCTCCTTAACTTCATCCCACGTCAATGCTAATGCTGCATCAGTTCCACGGGTTCGTTTCTCACCGTTCCACCAAGTGAGTGCTCTCTTTTGAAGAACACTTGTAGCATAATGAACCTTGAGATTCTCGGGGCACTCACTATTAAGGAAAGTGTTCTCGATACTCTCAAACCACTGTAAAAGACCAGTGGCACCTTCGGTCCCGCTAAACTTAGTGGGATTGCAAGAATTGAAATGCTTGTAGGTACAAGCTCGTGGAGGGTTTGGTGCAGTTGGGTTTTGTACGGCTTGATTTTGAACGGTGTTGTTGCCTTGGTTCAAATGGGTAAGCAGTGTTGGGATAACCGCAGCAACTTCACGTGCCACTATAGCAGCAATCTTGCGGCCAGAGCTTCTAGATCGGGAGCGGTTTTGACGAGAAGACATGCTGTATAATATGGAAAGAAGAAACCTCTATAAGAAACGGGTAATTGGTTTTTTTTTTTAAAAAAACTTTTCAAAATAATAAAATCGTTAATGAGATTGTTTAGAATAACAATGAGAGGTTAGGAGTGTAAACGTTCGGTTCGCAAACCAAAGCGAATACGTTGACTTATCAAAGTATTTGTGTCCACCACAACCTTAATGAGGACATGCGTACCTATAAGCGAATACTCATCTCGAGGGTTCCCAGGTAAGGTAATCAAGTTGTATGAGTACCTTGCCTAGACAGAACACCTTAAGATACAGGTATCCCACTCTTCCAGCATTGCATGTTCTCGGTCATGTGACACGGACTATGACGAGATTTGAAAACCATGAATAACAATTGAGTTTTGGAGTTTGAAATTACTTGAATTAGGCACACAATGCCTCAGAATATGAGTTAAGATTCGTGTGTATATTGATAGATTTAAAGTATAAGAAGAATCACATAAAGCAGATAATCACATAATCAAGTATAAACATGTAAGGCACATAAAATCCTATCTAAGCATATAAAATACATGATAAAACTCATGTGTAAACGTACTTAGTTATAGTCTAGGTCATTCCATTTCTAATAACCTAATTCCCTATAACCATGGCTCTGATACCAATCTGTCACACCCCGACCGACGGCGGAATCATCGGAGCGGACGAGGGAATGATGGATTGTTCATAACACATGATCGTCTAATAGTGGAAATAATATTACAATCAGATTACAAGATAAAATAAGTTCAACCTACACAAATACAACAATCGAAACCACAAATAATAATTGTCTTTTATTTAACTAAGTCCATGTCTTAAATGAGCACGTAGAAGTCCACTATCTTGCTTAACCTGAAATCATGTGAGAAAATAAAGTCAGCTAACGAGTTAGCTGGTGAGTAATCACAGTTTTGAATATACATATAGATTGATTGATTGATCCATTGAGAATAATTCAATTCACAAGGTAATATTAAGACTTATATGGCTACCGCGAAGCATATAGATAAACCGACACAATATAAACCCCTTGACTTGACACTTGCATATAATAGACTCCACACAAACACCATAGATTGACTAATTTCCTCTGGTATAATCACCACTCGTAAGCCATGTGGGGTGGGTTATCCAAACCAGTAGATCTACCATTGATACCAGGATTGATTGATTGAATTAGGGTTTTACTGTCGTCCAGTTTATCACATTATGTTCACGTAATTGCAAGTAATAACATAACCTGTCTTGAATTGAATTGAAAATGAAATAACAATAGAATATCATGATAGAATATATTGTATCACATGATTTCCCCCAAATTGGAAATGATATAAAAAGGGGATATGAATACTCACCTGATTGATGAGATTTGAATTTGGACGTGATAGATTAGACACCAGCGATTTCCTTATGATTAACCTAAGGAACGGTGTCTCAATTTAGAATAATAATGATTTGGGAATTTGGGACTGTATTAGGATTTTCCATTGGGTCTTGAATGGTAGTTTAAATTGATTGATTTTGTTTGGTTTGAATGTCTTGAAAAAACGAGTTTATTGAAAGTGATTATGTCAAGAATTTTAATAAAAATTTATACGTGTAAGTTATACATTTATACAATTTATTAATAAATTGTATATGTATAATTATATTCATAATTATATATAATCAAGTAATTATATATAATTATATGTATAATAATATACATGATTATATGTATATAATACATTTATACATAAGTGAACATAACTATATATTGTATGTTAATTATATACACGAGTTATAAATTGTATACGATTATATAAAATTATATACATGTAATTTAATCAAATAAAAATTGTTTTGATAATTGGATAATATATACCTATGTAGGTATATTGGATTCAATTTATAATTATATATTATACACTAATTTTAAATATAATTAGTTATTTTATTTATTTAAAACAATTAAAATAAATAATTAAAATGTTGAAATAAATTTCAGAAAAATAATTAGGTTGTTTTAAAAATTTCTAATGTTTGTAAAAATGTTTTTATGATTTTTAGAATTTTTTTCTGAATTTTTAATGCTTAAAAAGAGAGTTTAAAAATATATGAGGTGGCCCGGGGTCGAACCCGGGACCTCTCGGATGTGATAGAGCGTGGGAACCGGTGAACCAAGGCCTAAGCCGCGGTTATGATCCGGTTTTTATTTCTTTTAAACACAATCCAACAGAACCCCCAGAACCCGAAGAACCCTAGAATGAACTTGATCCAAATTGAAGCTCGGATCGATTGTATAAATGAAATCAAACTTGGGGCTTTTAATCCCCAAGTGAAAACGAGTTCATAGAGGTATTAGTTACCTGTTAAGATGATGTATTTGATGAGTTTGAGTTCGAGATAGGTCCGCGGCTTTAGGAGATTCCAAATCGATGATTGTGTGTGTTTCAGATGAATTTGAGAGTGTAGATAGGTTCGGGACTGAGAAATGGTTAGTTATATGATATCAATTTGATTATTGAAAGTGTTTAAGTGGGTTTATTAGCTTGATTAGAATCCGAGAATAAAGTGACAATTATGACCGTTTGTTTGACCGATTCAACACGTATTTTTGTTGGAATTCCATTAGAATTGGATCCCAGAAACTTTCGGTGTGATTGTGGGGTTCAATTTTGATAATTTGATTGATTTCTTGTCGGGAATTTAGTGATCTCGATGTGGAGACTTTGGATCCGATTATTTTGATGGTTAAACGTGTTTAATGGGTTCATGAGGTTCGAATCCTGTCCACAAACACATTGGAACCGATCTTGTGGGTTAAAAATTCGTAATTTTGGCTAATTTGGCTCGTCGGAGACCGGCCGGAGTCTCGCCGGCGACTCGCCGGAAAAACGGGGGGGAAGGCTGTGGGTTTTAAAATGTTACACAATTAGTCCCTGCGGTTTTAACTTTTATATTTTATGTTTGAAACTTTTATTTTAAGTTTCATGAATTACAATAATACCCCCTGCACTTGTTTTAAAAATATATTTTATAAACAATTGTTATTATTATTATTATTATTATTATTATTATTATTATTATTATTATTATTATTATTACAATTATTGTAATTATTGGTATTAACAATCAAAGTATTAAACAAAATTAATTTTTATTTAACACAAATACGCGATGTTACATACAATGTCGGTGATCTCGTACTTCTTAAGGTATCACCTTGGAAGGGAGTGATTCGCTTTGGAAAAAAAGGGAAACTAGCACCTCATTACGCGAGTCCATTCAAAGTACACGAGCGAATTGGGAAAGTAGCCTACAAGCTTGAACTACCCCAAGAGCTCAGCAATATACAACCAACGTTTCATGTTTCAAACCTCAAGAAATGTCTTGCCGATGAAAATCTCCACATTCCACTCGACGAAGTCCAGATTGATGAATCTATGCACTTTATTGAGAAACCTGTGGAAATTATGGATCGGGAAGTTAAACAACTCAAACGTAGTCGGATACCCATTGTCAAAGTCCGCTGGGAATCTGAACGTGGCCCAGAATTCACCTGTGAGCGTGAGGACCAAATGAAGTCCCAGTACCCTCATTTTTCTCGTTTCAGCCTCCTCGTGATTTAAATTTCGGAACGAAATTTCCTAAAGCAGGGGAGACTGTAACATCTCAAATTTTTATTAATAAAAAGTAAAAAAAAAATTTAAAAATTAAATTCAATATGTTGATGAATAATCATAATAATAATAATATTAATAATAATAATGTTAATAATAATAATAATAATAATAATAATAATAATAATAATAATAATAATATAATTAACATTTTTTTACATGAAATAATAACCATTGGCATACACATCACACTCTCTGCAGCATGGCATCATCTTCGAGAGCACGTGGTAAACTACCAGCATCACCCACACGACCCGAGTCCCCACCTCCTGGACCAGTACCTGACGATGGACTTGACTGGCCTCGTTTGGACTACCCACAAGGAGAGTTTGACTGGGATCAACTGTTTGTACCACCTGAACGTGACCCTCCGTGAGACTGGAGTTTCTACCTTGAGTTCGTAGATCACCTCATGTATAGGGAACGTGTACCAACACCGAGACCCAGAACTAGGACCAACACCGAACAACCATTACCTTCACTCCCACAGACAGTACAGTCCAATGAGCAGGTGATTGCTACATTGGTGGCAGCACCGGACACGGAGCAACACCGGGTCCGGCGACTCACGAGCGATGCCTGTACACTATGGCACGACATAGTTGAATGATTCTATTCTAATTTCCTTTAAACGATTTGGACTACGTAGCGTTTCTTTATTTTGGAACCTATGTGGGAAGAGTTGTTTCTCCACCCGAACAACAAACTCAAATTTTGACATTGATAAATAATTTATGACTCATTTACAAATTTATTTACCTTTGGTTATTATTTTTGTTATAAATGTTATGGTGATGACAAATTCATTACTTTCTTATTGTTTAATATACTTCAATGAGTAACATCAAACAACGGTTTTTGTTCAATTGATTCATTACTCATTATTGTATTTGTGAATGTAAAGTGAATAATGGACGCCCGAGGACGTGGACGTGGCCGAGGACGCGGGCACGGGCGTGGACGCGGCGCCGGTGACCAAGGTGCCGGTGACCAAGGTGCTGGTGGCCAAGGCGCCGGTACCAGAAATATAACCCCTGCGGAACTAGCAGCCCTAATAAATGCACAAGTCCAGGCAGCGTTAACTGCTGCTTAAGTGGGACAGGCCGCAGGTAAACGATAATGGAAAATTTTTGTCAAATCCTATAGTTAATCGAATAAGACATCTGATCAATATTTATCGTGTTAAAGCAGGACCGCCAGCATGTACCTACAAGTCCTTCATGGACTGCAAACCCCACACCTGCAGTGGAACCGAGGGAGCTGTAGGGTTGGTGAGGTGGTTTCAGAAAACGGAGTCCGTTTTCTTGAAGTGCAACTGTCCACCTGCTGACCAGGTGAAATATGCTACGGGGACATGGATGGTGCAGCACTGTCTTGGTGGAATGTTCAAGTGCAAATGCTAGGGCAGGCCATGGCAAATGAGCTCCCGTGGAATGAATTCAAAGATATGATGATCGAGGAATACTGTCCTCGAAGCGAAGTTCAAAAGTTGGAGATGGAACTTTGGCAGTTGAAAAAGCAAGGTTCCGAGATCGAGGCCTATACAACAAGAACCCACGAGCTGGCCACACTATGTCCTGGAATGGTGAATGAAATGCACAAGCGGGTGGAACATTACATCCGGGGATTGGTGCCCGAAATTAGGAGCCTGGTGACTTCCTCTAACCCCGCCACTATACAACAAGCTATCCGACTGGCCCACAAACTAACTGACGAAGCTGTGGAGCAAGGGCGGTTGCCAAAACGGGGCGCTGCTGCAAGTGTGCCTGACAACAAAAGAAAGTGGGATACCTCCAACAACACCAACACCAACAACAACAATAGGGCATCATCATCATCCAGTGGTCAACACCAGTCTCAACAACAACAACAACCACAACAGCAACAAAGAAGGTTTGACAACAATCGCAACTTCAACCAGTCAAACTCAAACAATCAAGGACCGAGCGGCTATGGTGGTAAACAGCCGATGTGCACGCGGTGCAACTATCATCACGTTGGGAGATGTGACAACTACAAGTGTCAGCGGTGTGGTAAAATGGGGCACTTGGCTAAGGATTGCCGTGGTGAGATGGTCAGGAAACCACAGCAATCTCAGGAGACTCCAAAGGGTTGTTTCGAGTGTGGAAAGGAGGGGCACTACAAGCGAAACTGCCCGCAGTTAAGGAGGAACGGTAATGGCAATGGCTAGAACAACAACAACCAGAACAACAACAACAACAACAACAACAACAAAGATGGAAATGGCAATGGTAACGATGGTAATAATGGAGCCAAAGGGAGAGCCTTCGTCATTGGCTCAGGTGAGGCTCTAAACGACCCTACTAGGTTTTCTGTAAATGGATGTTTTGCTACCGTATTGTTTGATACTGGAGCCGATAGGAGTTTCATATCCCTAAAGTTCTGTAGTCTCCTAAGTGATATCCCTTCTGCCTTAGAATCCAAATATACCGTAGAATTGGTGGACGGTAAACAGATCCATGTAACACACATTCTTAAAGATTGTAAGATAGAACTCGCTGGTCATACTTTCGCTATCGATCTTATGCCTGTTACACTGGGAAGTTTCGATGTTGTGGTAGGCATGGATTGGCTCTCAAATAAGCAAGCGGAAGTCATATGTCATGAGAAGATCATACGAACTCCTGTTGGTGATAAAATTCTCACAGTCCGAGGCGATAGGAGTGGTGCAGTGATGGGCATTATCTCCTACATGAAAGCATAGAAATTACTGCGAAAAGGTCGCTTGGCTATCCTGGCACTCGTCACCGATAAACAACCGGAGGAAAGGCGAATGGAAGACATACCCGTCGTACGAGACTTTCCCGAGGTGTTTCCAGAGGATCTTCCCGGATTACCACCTCATCGTCAAGTGGAATTTCAAATTGAACTGACTCCCGGTGCAGCCCCGATTGCTAGAGCACCTTATCGATTAGCACCGAACGAACTACAGGAGTTATCATCACAACTTCAGGAGCTTTTAGATAAGGGCTTTATTCGACCTAGCTCATCACCTTGTGGAGCCCCTGTCCTTTTTGTTAAGAAGAAAGATGGCACGTTTCGAATGTGCATCGATTATAGGGAGTTAAACAAAGTCACAGTTAAGAACCGATACCCTTTACCTCGCATCGACGACTTATTTGATCGGCTTCAGGGATCCAGCTATTTTTCGAAGATCGACTTGAGATCTGGTTATCATCAACTCCGAGTCTGTGAGGAGGATATCTCCAAAACTGCATTCCGTACTCGTTATGGTCATTACGAATTCTTGGTCATGCCTTTTGGGTTGACAAATGCACCTGCGGTGTTCATGGACCTCATGAATCGTGTGTGCAAACCCTACCTTGATCAGTTTGTTATTGTGTTTATCGATGACATACTGATATACTCTAAGACCAAGGAGGACCATGAAGAGCATCTACGATTAATCTTGGAATTGTTGAAGAATGAGCAACTGTACGCCAAATTCTCTAAGTGTGACTTTTGGATACGTAAAGTACAATTCCTAGGCCATATTGTTATTGAGAAGGGTATACATGTTGATCCTGCCAAGATTGTGGCAATAAAGAATTGGGCCATACCTAAAACACCGAGTGAGATACGACAATTTCTGGGATTAGCGGGGTATTACCGACGGTTCATAGAAGGATTTTCTAAGATTGCACAACCTCTCACCGCTTTGACCCACAAAGGAACAACATACAGATGGGGGGAAAGTCAAGAGACGGCTTTTCAGCTATTGAAACAGAAACTCTGTAGTGCACCGATATTGGCACTGCCAGAGGGGACGGATGATTTCGTGGTGTATTGTGACGCATCCATTCAAGGATTGGGTTGTGTTCTGATGCAGCGCGATAAGGTGATAGCCTACGCCTCTAGACAAGTAAAGGTTCACGAGAAGAATTATACTACCCATGATCTGGAGTTGAGTGCAGTGGTTTTTGCCTTAAAGATTTGGAGACATTACTTGTACGGTACCAAATATACTATCTATACCGATCACAAGAGTCTTCAGCACATCTTTGAGCAAAAAGAGTTGAATATGAGGCAGCGGCGTTGGGTGGAACTTTTGAATGATTATGATTGCGCTATCAAGTACCATCCTGGAAAGGCGAACGTAGTTGCTGATGCCTTAAGCCGAAAAGAAACAGTTAAACCCAGGCGGGTACGAGCTTCGCAACTCACGATCAGTACCCATTTGCCTGAACAAGTTAAGGAAGCACAAATAGAAGCTTTGAAAGAGGAAAACATTGGTTCTGAGTCATTACGGGGAATGGATAAACAGCTGGTAGTGAAGGAGGATGGAATTCGGTACTTCATGGATAGACTTTGGGTGCCTGTTTATGGGAATCTGAGGGATTTGGTTATGAGCGTGGCACACAAGTCTAAATACTCTATACATCCTGGATCTGACAAGATGTATCATGATCTAAAGGCGCACTATTGGTGGCCTAACATGAAGGCAGACGTAGCTACATATGTGAGCAAGTGTTTGACATGTTCGAAGGTAAAGGTGGAATACCAAAAACCATCCGGACTGTTACAGCAACCCGACATACCGATGTGGAAATGGGAACAAATTTCCATGGATTTTATCACTAAACTACCCCGGACTAATACTGGTTGTGACACAATCTGGGTCATTGTGGATCGGTTGACTAAGTCCGCTCACTTCCTTGTAATTAAGGAAACGGATAAGATGGAGAACCTGACCCGATTGTATCTTAAGGAAATCGTTTCGCGGCACGATGTACCAATCTCAATTATCTCTGATCGCGATGCTCGTCTCACGTCATACTTCTGGCAGTCACTACAGAAATCTTTGGGTACACGATTGGATATGAGTACTACTTATCATCCACAGACTGACGGTCAGAGTGAGCGTACCATACAGACTCTGGAGGATATGCTACGTGCTTGTGTGATTGACTTCGGGAACAACTGGGAAGTTCACCTGCCTTTGGTGGAATTTTCCTATAATAACAGTTATCATACTAGCATTCAGGCAGCACCTTTCGAGGCTTTGTATGGGAGAAAGTGTAGATCACCGGTTTGCTGGGCTGAAATTGGTGATAGCCAACTAACGGGTCCCGAACTCATTCATGAAACAACTGAGAAGATTGTGCAGATACGGAACCGTATGGCTGCAGCAAGGATAGACAGAAAAGTTATGCTGACAAGAGGCGGAAACCTCTCGAATTTCAAATTGGTGACAAAGTGTTATTGAAAGTCTCACCGTGGAAAGGCGTAGTTCGGTTTGGCAAGCGAGGAAAGCTGAATCCGAGGTATGTTGGACCATTTGAGATACTGGAAATAATAGGTCCGGTGGCTTATCGACTAGCCTTGCCTGATTCGCTGAGTGGAGTGCACAACGTGTTTCACGTTTCAAATCTGAAGAAGTGCCTATCTGACGAGACACTAATTGTACCACTAGAAGATGTTCAAGTGGATGAGCAATTGCGCTTTATCGAAGAACCCGTCGAGGTGATGGATCGTGAGGTGAAAACACTTAAGCAGAGCAAAATACCTATCGTCAAAGTTCGTTGGAACTCGCGACGTGGACCGGAATTCACATGGGAGCGTGAGGATCAAATGAAGCTTAAGTACCCTTAACTGTTCGAGACGATGTCTGCAGACAAAGGTATTGATTTAAATTTCGGGACGAAATTTCTTTCAACATGGGGATGATGTGACAACTCATCCAAAACTCACTCGATTTCGATTTCTGTGTGCCAATGCAGTAGATCAGTGATGGAACACGCTCACCATGTAACGTAATTTTCAGGACGAAAATTCTTTCAACATGGGGATAATGTGACATCCGGTAATTTTCCGTTACCAAACTCCGTTAGTTCCGTTAAGTTTTGCATACACATGTCGTAAGCACACACTAGTTGTCATTTGATGTTGGTGACTTAAAAATAATTAATAATGTTAATTTAATAATAATCTAGTCGAAAAGATGATTATTGTGTTATGTTTATGTTTTTACGCGATTTAAAGACTATTTGGGAATTTTATCGCGTAACGCGGAAACGCGCGTGTTAATTTGTATGTCTTGTGTTTTTATAAAATAAAATATACAAAAGTTATCACTAGTTTAAATGTTCATATTATTATGTTTAAAACACATTACAAAGAGTTTAAAAGTTAAATTTTATAAAATGCAAAAGGCTAGGGTTTAAAAGGGGTATATTTGTAAATTTGGCTAAAATACAACAACCCAAACCCCACCCTTTTCCCCCATAACCGACCTGCACTTCTCTCTCCCTCTTTTCTGCGATTTTGAGCCAAGAACAAGCATTAGAACCTGGTTTTGATCGATTTCAACAACAAAACAAGTTAGAATCATCAATTGCAAGCTATTACAAGTTTAAAGGTTAGATTTTATGAGTTTTTCATGTGTTCTTGATATGGCCGAACCATAGCTGCGATTTTGGGTGTTCAATAGGCTGAAATTTGATGTTTTGTTGATGATAATAGGTTAATTAGTTTGTATGTATGTTGTTTAAGGTTGATTGTGCAAGAAAACAACGTTTTTGATTGATTGATTATGAAACTTGATGGGTATGAACCCTAATTCAAAAATTTGGGGCTTTTGTGGAATTGATTGTTATTTGATGTTGTTAGGATGTTAATTAGTTAGTATGAATGTTAGAAAGCATGAATTATGCAAGAAATTGGTGAATTGAGGACTATGTTCATAGGTTACTAAAAATAGTAACTTTTGTGTATGAAATTGATAATTCAATGATGAATTGGTGTTAGTAGGGTGTTAATGATGTTGTATGAACATTTGGATTATGATATGAATGATAGATTGTTGCTATGAAGGCTAGAAATCTTAGGTTGGATGTTATTGTTCATGTTTTGCTAAAAATAGAAACTTTTTAGATATGAATTGATGAATTAGGTTGGTTTGATGTTGTTGATCATAGTTAGGTGTTGTTATGAGTTTGAAATAGTATATTATTGATGAATTGTATGTTCATTGGGTGTTTAGTAGGTTTTGGGATGAACTTTCCCAAAAGGGAAACTTTATTATGCATAAACATTGGATATTGGGAATTGGACTTATTCATGGCTTTAGGATCATATTAGAATGTTTGTTGTGGATGTTTAATGTGGTAGAACCTGTTAATTTGGTTGTATGGAATGTTTAGTAGGTTGTTGTGTGATTATTGCACTTTGATGGTCATGTATGGTTTGGTATGTTGATTAGTAACTAGGACATCATGATTGGGACTGGAATTGATCATACTAATGTATGTTGCATGTATTGGGCATCTTGTATGTGTTGTGAATAGTATGTATGACTTTTTGGTAAATTATCTGTTTTGACCCATATATGCTAAATCATAGCTATAGGTCATATAAGTAGGTTATGCATGATCTAACCTGTTATATGATACACTAGTTGTGTTTTGAACACACTGAGCATGCTTGATGCTAAGGATTTGTACAACTTGTATGATATGTGCATAGCATGATGATTTAGGCAATGTATTGGGAATGTAGCATCGAATGTGAGTCATTGGAATGTTAAACATGTATGTTATATGCTTATGTATGTTTAAATGGTTTACAACGCATAATGTCACCAACGGGTCAAACGGGTCAACTAGGTCACATGTATGTTGTTTTTATAGAACCTTGAGTTCTTTGTTTGTAGAACACTTAAGGTTTCTCTTGGGATTTCTGTGTACATGTACTTATGTACTTGTGTGTTCTAGGTAACCTTTGAAGGTTGTCTTTCCACTCGTCCTTGTCAAGTTAAACCTTACTTGTCTAACACGCGTATCAGGTGAGTTCATGCCCCACTGTTTTATTAAATCTCTTTTGGGGGAGATAGCATACTGGTAAATTTTACAACGCTTTATATATTTAAGATGTGTATGATATTAATATAGTGCTGTTTATTATGATAAAGTCCTCACACTTTCAAATTGTTAATATTGGATAGCGGGGAAACTTGGGTAGTACTACTGGGTCTGACGAGCCCCACCTGTGTGACTCGAGGTCAACCGGGTGCAATTTGTCCTATGATTATTCGTCACGATATGGTGAAGTCGTGACGGGAGGCAAACATAACACAGTCAGCTTCAATGTCGAAATCACTATGTATTAATATCGTTTGTTAATGGACTAGCTAGCTATTACAATGCACATGCTTAATTATACGCTATTGATAAACTGTTATGTTTATACACAATTGATAAACTGTTATGTTTATGCGCAAACTCTTGAACTCACCAACAATGTGTTGACTTTTTAGTATGCTATTCTCAGGTCATTAAGCTGGATTGCTGATAGGAGCACTTCACGAGTCAGCATGCATTTTTTTAGAGATTTATAACTACCCGTCTTTTATTTATGGTTTACAATACTTGGTTGGCACTTGTTTTGCCATATGGTACTTTCACATGTTTTGGGTTGTTTTATTTACTTTACGCTTCCGTAGGTCTTTTAAAGTTTAAACTCTGGTCGATTTACATTAAACATAGCATATAGAGTCGTTCCGAGTAACTATTGACTGTGATCCTGGTTTGTTCACACGCCTCGCGGTAAAACTCCGCATGTGGATTTTGAGGGTGTGACACCCACCCCTTTTTCCCCCGATCGCACCCACGGTGGTCGGCCCCTTTACACGTCTAGATCGCACAAACACCCTATTATAATCGAATTAAACGAATATGAACTACCATAAATCAGTTTCTAATCAACTCCCATTCTCAATTTTGCTTAAAACGAACTCAAACACCACATTTCGAACACCCCTCGGTCGCGAACCTGCAACTCTGTTGAAGGCCACCTTCGGGCTTCAATCTTTGAAAAAACCATAGGGCTTTGCATCAGTAACACCACGCGAAGCTAACCTCAAAGTTAATTGAGTTATCATCAACAATTGCACCACGAGCCAATTTCTTCACAAGTCGCGACGGGTTCCTTATCTTTGGGTTATCAATTCGAACTTAATAGCGTAAGTATCACCTATCAACATACTCGATTTTTCATGAGGAACAAAAGCCCCATGATTGCAGAGCCTATTGAAATCGAATTGGTGGCCAATTTGGTCCGGATTCGAACTAGGGTTCGTATGGTTTGGGGGTTAACTGAAATTGTGTTTAAAACCAATTGGAACCCAAAACCCCCGCGGCTATAAGCCTTTGGTTCACCGGTTCCTGCGCCCCATGACCAACAGGAGGTCGCGGGTTCGACCCCGGGCCACCTCACCTATTTTTTTAGGCCATTTTAAGTTTTTAAAAATTCCATAAAAATTCCCAAAAATCATAAAAATGTTTTTACAAACATTAAAAATTTTTAAACAACTTAATTATTTTTTCTGAAATTTATTTTAATATCTTATCTATTTTATTAAATGTTTTAAATAAATAAAATTACAAATATTACAAAATTATATCTATAAAAGTGAACTTTTAATAATTTAAATTATCAAATTATTATTGGGCACTGTATTACCTTTAATTACGAATTATTCAAGATAATTGCAAATATATGTATTTTATAATTTTAAAGATTATTTACAAAAGTCGTTTTGTGTTACTTAAATAATTAAATATTTTAATTGATTATATCATATAATTAATTAATAAAATTAATTATTTGTTTTTCCACACTTTAACAATAAATCAAAACAGTTACGTGTATTGATCCATTTATTTCTATTAAAATTCTAAACATAATCATTTTTAATAAATTCATTTTATTTATTTCAAAACATTTCTACTAAATAAATTATTTAATTTAAACTACCATTCAAAACCAAATGGAAACCCTAATACATTCCCAAATTCTCAAATCACTATTATTCTAATTCAAGGCACCGTTCCTTAGGTTAATCGTAAGGAAATCGTTGGTGTTTAATCTATCACATCCAGATTCTAATCAAGTGAGTTTTCATATCCCCTTTTTATATCATTTTTTATTTGGGGGAAATCATGTGATACAATATATTCAATCATGATATTCTATTGTTATTTCATTCTAAATTCAATTCAAGACAGGTTATGTTATTACTTGCAATTATGTGAACATACTATGATAAACTGGACGACAGTAAAACCCTAATTCAATCAATCAATCCTGGTATCAATGGTAGATCTACTGGTTTGGATAACCCACCCCATATGAATAGTCGAGTGGTGATTGTGCCAGAGGCAGGAGTTAATCTATGGTGTATGTGTGGAGTCTATTATATGCAAGTGTCAAGTTAAGGGGTTGTTATTGTGTCGGTTTATCTATATGCTTTACTCTTGCAATATAAGTCTTAACGTTACCTTGTGAATTGGATTACTCTCAATCAATTAATCAATCTATATGTATACTCAAAACTGTGATTACTCACCAGCTAACTCGTTAGCTGACTTTATTTTCTCACATGATTTCAGGTTAAGCAAGTTAGTGGACTTCTACATGCTCATATAAGACCCGGACTTAGTCAAAACAAAAGACAATTACTATTTATGACTTTAACTGTTGTATTTGTATCTGTTAAATTCATGTTATCCTGTAATCTGATTTTAATATTATTTTCACTATTAGACAATCATGAGTTATGAACAATCAATCATTCCCTCGTCCGCTCCGATGATTCCGCCGTCGGTCGGGGTGTGACAGATTGGTATCAGAGCCATGGTTATAGGGAATTAGGTTATTAGAAATGGAATGACCTAGACTATAACTAAGTACCTTTACACATGAGTCCTCTCATGTATTTTATATGCTTAGATAGGATTTTATGTGCCTTATATGCTTATACTTGATTATGTAACTATATGCCTTATGTGATTCTTCTTATACTTTGAATCTTATCAATATACACACGAATCTTAAATCATATTCTAAGGCATTGTGTGCCTAATTCAAGTGATTTCAAACTCCAAAACTCGATTGTTATTCATGGTTTTCAAATTCGTCAGAGTCTGTGTCTTACAACTTGAAACAAGCTATGCTGGAAGAGTGGGACGCATGTATCTCGGGGTGTTCTGTCTAGGCAAGGTATTCGTATAAATCCAAACCAACTGATGGATCTGTCTACCTTACCTGGGAACCCTCGGGATGAGTATCTGCTTATAGGTACGCATGTCTTCAATGAGGTTGTGTTAGACATAACACTTTGATTAGTCAACGTATTCGCTTTGATTTACGAATCAAACGATTGCACTCGGAACATATTATTGTTATTATGCCAAATTCCCGATTATCGTTTTCATAGCTCATATTATCCAATTCTCGTAAAATATCTTAATGATATTTCAGAATGGCTTCTCGTCAAATCCATTCACGGTCTAGAAACTCTGGTCGTAAGATTTCTGCTATTATAGCACGTGAAGTTACTGCGGTCATCCCAACTCTATTACCCATTTGAACCGAGGCAACAATACTATTCAAAACCCAACTGCACCAAACCCTCCCCGAACTTGTACTTACAAACATTTCAGTTCTTCCAACCCCACTAAGTTCAGTGGAACTGAAGGAGCTACTGGATTACTACAGTGGTTCGAAAGCATCGAGAACACTTTCCTAAACAGCGGATGCCCTGAAAATCTAAAAGTCCGATATGCCACAAGTGTTCTCCAGAAACGCGCACTTACTTGGTGGAACGGGGAGAAACGAACCCGTGGAACTGAAACTACCCTAGCCTTAACATGGACTGAAGTTAAGGAGCTCATGACTAAAGAGTTCTGCCCAAGAAACGAAGTCCGTAAACTGGAAGCTGAGTTCTAGGAGTTAACCCAAGACAGTGGCGAGAACCTAGCATACACTAATCGATTTCACGAACTAAGCCTTTTGGTACCGCATCTTGCTACCCTTACCTCCCGAGCCATCGAGAAATACATTGGTGGACTACCCATGCAGATTCAGGATACGGTGCTAGGAAGGAATCCTTCAACACTAGAAGATGCTATCAGGCTGGCTGCACAGTTAACCGATAATCATGTGAAAGCTGGTTCCTTAACCAGGAAAGGATCGAAGAAGAATACCGATAAACTTCATAACGAAACCGTCAAAACCGATCAACCCTAGCTTTCCAAGAACAAGAAGAGGAAGGCTCAATCGCAAAATTTTGCTGTAATTACCCCTGCTGTACCAATTAATCAAGTCCCTCCAAGTCGTCAACCAGCAGTAAACAACCAATCACTAATGAAAAAGTCATACGCTGGACCCTATCCGCAGTGTAGCAACTGCAGTTATCACCATCCCGCTAACATTCAGTGTCGTCAATGCACAAACTGTGGTCGTTTGGGTCATACATTCAACGTGTGCAGGAGTGCTGCTAAAGCTCCGACCAATGCACCAGTTCACCAACATCCTCCTGCAATTACCCAGGGTCGTGCATGCTATCAATGTGGTGATCCGAACCATTTTCGCAGTCGATGCCCTCGACTTGTCATCCCGGTTCCTACGGCTCAAGGACGTGCTTTTAATATCAATGCCCAACAAGCTCGAGCCACCAATGATGTGGTGTTGAATAATTCTTGTCCTTGATTTCGTCTTTCTGATTTAATTCAAGATTTGTAATCGTGATTTCCTTTTGTTACATTGATGTAATTTCTAAATTTCTAATTGAGATATTTTTCCTTTCGTTGTTAAGTCGAACTTTGAACCGCATGCACCGTGGGAGATACGAGTGTCCTAAATGATTCTAACTCATCAAAACAGGGGTGATTCCCTTACTTTGGTGATGATTCTTTATTTGTTTCAATAAATGGTTTCCAATTGTGTGTTTTATGAAATTTCATCATCTGGATTAGGGTGATTTCCTTATCTCGAGGACTGACTTCAATTATTCACTTGGAACTTGCATTTCACAAATGACATAATCTCACCAAAATAGGATTGAAACCCGTACTTTGGTGACAAATGTCAATCTTCGATGTTTTCTTGTTAATATCAAGCTCAATCATCAAGATACGCGTGAAATTCATACCTTGATGATAATTTCATTTTTATGGATTGTATTTTCTCAAATGAAACGACCTCATCAAAGTAGGAGTGAATTCTGGATTTTGATGAAGAAGTTCATCTTGTTATATTTTGTTTTTGTAAACTTCATCGTTAAGATAGGAGTGATTTCCCTTACCTTAATGGGGAGTTATCTCCTCTTATTTCTGAAGATTCTCAGATCAAAATTTTGATTGGTAAGTTAGTGGTCATACCTTGAGAGTACACCATCAAGTTAGGGGTGAAAACCATACCTTGATGACTATTCTCATTTCTTGATCTCCAACTTACCATGGTTGTAATCAAGTAACGAGACGCATGTAGTAACTTGAAGGGTGAAATAATATAGTGTTTCAACCTATCAAGCCAAAGCATGATCTCTGAACTTGAAAAGAGACCCGATCGCTTTAAGTTGATTTTGATTCCAAGTTTGGAGCATTTAAATTCTTAAATCAATTTCTTTTCCTTTATTCTCATGTTTTGACTCGATCTAGCTACATCAAACCATTTATTCCTTACTTATCAACTTTTATTTTGAGTTATCATCAAAACCTGATTACGTGATGGTAGTTTTCCTAAACAATCTATTGTCAAGTAAAGATATTATCTCTGATCGTGATGGTCGCTTCATCTCTCGTGTCTGGAAAAGTCTCCAATCAGCTCTTGAAACTCAACTGAATTTTAGCACAACCTATCATCCGCAAACCGACGGTCAAACTGAAAGAACGATACTCAAACTGAAAGAACGATACCAACCCTCAAGAACATGCTCCGGGCTTGTGTCATTGATTTCAGTGGATCGTGGTATTCTCATCTTCCGTTGATCGAATACTCTTACATAACAGTTACTAGACCAACAGATGGCACCATTTGAGGCCTTGTATGGTCTGAAGTTGGTGAATCACAGATTAATGGTCCGGAATTGATACAAGAAACAACCGACAAAATTCATAAGTACCGTGATAACTTGGTTACTGCTAGAAATCGTCAAAGGCTTTATGCTGATAAAAGACGTAAACCCATGGAATACAATGTCGGTGATCTCGTACTTCTTAAGGTATCACCTTGGAAGGGAGTGATTCGCTTTGGAAAAAAAGGGAAACTTGCACCTCGTTACGCGAGTCCATTCAAAGTACACGAGCGAATTGGGAAAGTAGCCTACAAGCTTGAACTACCCCAAGAGCTCAGCAATATACAACCAACGTTTCATGTTTCAAACCTCAAGAAATGTCTTGCCGATGAAAATCTCCACATTCCACTCGACGAAGTCCAGATTGATGAATCTAGGCACTTTATTGAGAAACCTGTGGAAATTATGGATCGGGAAGTTAAACAACTCAAACGTAGTCGGATACCCATTGTCAAAGTCCGCTGGGAATCTAAACGTGGCCCAGAATTCACCTGTGAGCGTGAGGACCAAATGAAGTCCCAGTACCCTCATTTTTCTCGTTTCAGCCTCCTCGTGATTTAAATTTCGGGATGAAATTTCCTAAAGCAGGGGAGACTGTAACATCTCAAATTTTTATTAATAAAAAGTAAAAAAAAATTTAAAAATTAAATTCAATATGTTGATGAATAATCATAATAATAATAATATTAATAATAATAATGTTAATAATAATAATAATAATAATAATAATAATAATAATAATATAATTAACATTTTTTTACATGAAATAATAACCATTTGAAACTTCAAGGGGAAAAGTGTAATTTATTTAAAACAAAAAACAAAACTTTGATCTTATTTGTAAACCTTTACAAACCACAGGGACCATTGAGTAATTTTGTAAAATTACAAAACACACCCAACCCCACCCCCTTTTTCCCCCGATCGCACCCACGGTGGTCGGACCCTTTACACGTCTAGATCACACAAACGCCCTATTATAATCGAATTAAACGAATATGAACTACCATAAATCGGTTTCTAATCAACTCCCATTCTCAATTTCGCTTAAAACGAACTCAAACACCACATTTCGAACACCCCTCGGTCGCGAACCTGCAACTCTGTTGAAGGCCACCTTCGGGCTTCAATCTTTGAAAAAAACCATAGGGCTTTGCATCAGTAACACCATGCGAAGCTAACCTCAAAGTTAATTGAGTTATCATCAACAATTGCACCACGAACCAATTTCTTCACAAGTCACGACGGGTTCCTTATCTTTGGGTTATCAATTCGAACTTAATAGCGTAAGTATCACCTATCAACATACTCGATTTTTCATGAGGAACAAAAGCCCCATGATTGAAGAGCCTATTGAAATCGAATTGGTGGCCAATTTGGTCCGGATTCGAACTAGGGTTCGTATGGTTTGGGGGTTAACTGAAATTGTGTTTAAAACCAATTGGAACCCAAAACCCCCGCGGCTATAAGCCTTTGGTTCACCGGTTCCTGCGCCCCATGACCAACAGGAGGTCGCGGGTTCGACCCCGGGCCACCTCACCTATTTTTTTAGGCCATTTTAAGTCTTTAAAAATTCCAAAAAAATTCCCAAAAATCATAAAAATGTTTTTACAAACATTAAAAATTTTTAAACAACTTAATTATTTTTTCTGAAATTTATTTTAATATTTTATCTATTTTATTAAATGTTTTAAATAAATAAAATTACAAATATTATAAAATTATATCTATAAAAGTGAACTTTTAATAATTTAAATTATTAAATTATTATTGGGCACTGTATTACCTTTAATTACGAATTATTCAAGATAAATGCAAATATATGTATTTTATAATTTTACAGATTATTTACAAAAGTCGTTTTGTGTTACTTAAATAATTAAATATTTTAATTGACTATATCATATAATTAATTAATAAAATTAATTATTTGTTTTTCCACACTTTAACAATAAATCAAAACAGTTACGTGTATTGATCCATTTATTTCTATTAAAATTCTAAACATAATCATTTTCAATAAATTCATTTTATTTATTTCAAAACATTTCAACTAAATAAATTATTTAATTTAAACTACCATTCAAAACCAAATGGAAACCCTAATACATTCCCAAATTCTCAAATCACTATTATTCTAATTCAAGGCACCGTTCCTTAGGTTAATCGTAAGGAAATCGTTGGTGTTTAATCTATCACATCCGGATTCTAATCAAGTGAGTTTTTATATCCCCTTTTTATATCATTTTTTATTTGGGGAAATCATGTGATACAATATATTCAATCATGATATTCTATTGTTATTTCATTCTAAATTCAATTCAAGACAGGTTATGTTATTACTTGCAATTATGTGAACATACTATGATAAACTGGACGACAGTAAAACCTTAATTCAATCAATCAATCCTGGTATCAATGGTAGATCTACTGGTTTGGATAACCCACCCCATATGAATAGTCGAGTGGTGATTGTGCCAGAGGCAGGAGTTAATCTATGGTGTATGTGTGGAGTCTATTATATGCAAGTGTCAAGTCAAGGGGTTGTTATTGTGTCGGTTTATCTATATGCTTTACTCTTGCAATATAAGTCTTAACGTTACCTTGTGAATTGGATTACTCTCAATCAATCAATCAATCTATATGTATACTCAAAACTGTGATTACTCACCAGCTAACTCGTTAGCTGACTTTATTTTCTCACATGATTTCAGGTTAAGCAAGTTAGTGGACTTCTACATGCTCATATAAGACCCGGACTTAGTCAAAACAAAAGACAATTACTATTTATGACTTTAACTGTTGTATTTGTTTCTGTTAAATTCATGTTATCCTGTAATCTGATTTTAATATTATTTTCACTATTAGACAATCATGAGTTATAAACAATCAATCATTCCCTCGTCCGCTCCGATGATTCCGCCGTCGGTCGGGGTGTGACAATAACCAAAACGCCCAAAACACGTTAATTATACTAGAGGCATGAAACTCCTTATGAACCAAGAATCTCTTCTCTCCACGGCCAATTTCAGATTCACCTAGGGTGTTACAACTACCCCCTGGACTCATCGTCCTCGATAAGGTTTGCCCCACCATCGCACTCATGGATGTGAGATTTGCCGAAGGCGTCTTGACACCTTCGGGGGCTCACCGTCCTCGATGAGGTGTGCCCCACCATCCGAACGGTTTCTACGCGTATCCAGCTTCAAGGGTTGGGGTAACCGGGTTTTCATATACAGGCCTTAGGTATACATGTTAATGAATATACATTCATGTGATCTTGTATGTATAACATGCCGGTGTGTATGTATTGTATATAGGTAGATATGGATGTGCATATGGTGTAACATCTGACCCATTTGGTAACCCGAACCCGAACCTATTTGGGTTTTTATATTCAATGGAGAACAAAAAAATATTATTAAATTAATATATTTATTTTGGTGATTCAAAGCAATCAATATTATGAAAGATATTATTCAAATTTCATTTATTATATGTTATTTTATAAATTAATCATAATTTTATAATTCTATAAAGTTATAAAGTTTTATTTGTTATTTATAAGTTTTAATTATTAAATTAACCTAAATAATTAAATTTCAAAGTTAAACAAATTTATAAAGTTAAAAATGTTTTATAATAGTTTGGGTTATTTTCAAATTAGGGTTTTAAAAGATTAAGGTTTAAGTTGAAATTTTAAAACTTAATTTATAACGTTTTATACATAACCCAGGGTTTAAACTGTAATTTTAACAACTTTGTTTAAAATGTTGTAGTAGAAATTAATAGCTCATTCAAACTTCAGGGACCTATCTGACTTTATTTTATTACACATTACTTATTACTATAACTAGTAATTTTACCCGCGCTTTGCCGCGGAAGTATTGATATTACATTCTTTGACACTTATAAAAGGGCATTTTTTAGGATTAGACATTTATTATATATAAAGTTAATTATTAAAAAGTAAAAAAACCCTACGACGCCTCGTTCATTACTTCATTGATATTTTGTATACCATTGCTAATTCATTTTTATTATTACAATATACAAAGTTCATATTTATTTTTTAAAACCGTTTAATTGTTTAAATAGAATTTTACAATAATTCACATTTTAAGGATTTTAAATGTATAATTAACCACTTTGTATATATACAATTAGAGTTTATATACGGATTTCAAACTTATAATTAACCAATTTATATATCTATAATTAAAGTCCACATAAACCACCGTCAATATATGTGTATTTCTCTACCACTATTCCGGTGATACACACAGAACCACACACCAGTCACCACAGTAAAATGAGCAAAAGTACATTTTTATGCAAATAACATTCTCAATCTATTTATTCAAGATTTTAGATTATTAATATGGTGGTAATTAGTAACACCTAGAATTTTCCTTAAGCGCGTTACGCAGGGAATTCCTTCATGATCTGGAAAATCAAAATGCGAATACCAAAACACATTGCAAGGATTGTCATTCCAGCCTAAAACACCTAGGCATTAAGAAAGATAAAAAAACCACGTCGCAGTGGCTGTCATGTCGGAAAACCTCAAAGTACATTCTGTCATAAAAGCCTTTGTGGCAAAAATAAAAAAACCCAAAACTATACTATTACGCTATTTGTGTTTTAAATATACATGTAACTGGTTTATTGAAGATTATTAGGTTAAGTTTTATATAATTTAAGAAATTAAAATCAGTAATATTATATTATTATGTAAACCTAATGGCGCCTCCTTTGTTGACTTCTTTACATTTTGAAAGAAAAAAAAGTAAAGTGGAAATTGAGAGAGTAAGTAAAATGCCCACCATCCCAGATGTCGCTTACGAAACTCCACCAGTCACCCCTCCCGCCTCTCTCTCTCTCTCTCTCTCTCTCTCTCTCTCTCTCTCTCTTCTTCTTGTTTCACTTTTGGATATGCAGTGTTAAGTCACCACCTCCCGCCGCTAGTCAACCACCCTCCGAGGGCGTTGTGAAGGCTGGCAGATGGCGGTGGTAGGATGTCTCGATATCAAGTCGGAGAAGCAAGTGGGTTGGTGGTTGTGAAGGTGAATAGGCGGCGGTAGTTAGCCGGAGAAGGAACGAAGCAGGTGTTGAAAGGCAAACGGGAAAAAAGAGGGACTACAATAGCATCATTGACCGAGGCGATGGCTGTTGTGGTTTGGGTTAAAACCTAGATCTAGAAACCAATGTAACTTATTTTCATTTCTACTCATTCTTTCCTGGGATGTGCTCGGGGGTCACCGATGGGGGTTGGCAAAGAATAAGGGGCGACCATACCATCTAAAAAAGCTAGAAACTTTTAACGGAGTGAGAATCAATTAGTATAAATGAACAAAAGTAAACATTGAATAAAAACATACATGTCAAATAGGACGCTATGATTATCATGTAAAAGTCTAAAATTTGAAGGAAAAAAAACGTGTAGTCGATTAGTACAACTGAAGAACTAAAAATATATACACATACCTAGTTAAAGGATTGAATGGGTCAAATAGATTATAACCAAATTATATACAGCTTGGTTGGGAATAATAAACTGTGTGTACCATCTAAAAGTACCTGAAACTTTAAAAAGAATGAAAATCAAGTAGTATAACAAAAGAATGGAGTCAATTCTACAACAGAAGAAGTGAAAGTTCACGAGCATACCTAGTAAAAAGCTTGAAGCATAGAGAGCTCATTTCTAATATAAACCTTAAAGTGCCATGCAAAATAGCCTAAAACATAAAAAAGAATAGTAGTCTATAAGTTAATATAAAGAATAATTAAAGATTCAAAGAATAACTCTAAAAAGCTTAAAATTTGACAGAGTTTGGCAGAGAATAGGAGACTGTTACACCATATAAAAAAAGCCTGAAACTTGAAAAAGAGTAAGCCCATTAGTAGAACTGAAGAACAGTAGTAACTGAATAAAACATAACTCGTTATATGTATTAGAGTGGTACATTGTAATTAAATAGATGTATCTATATATAATTTCCCTTTCTCATCAAAATAACTGTTCAAGAAACAGTTTCAGTCTAAAACTTGTGTCAATTGTATTTGTAAATACTAAAACTTTCTTTTGTACAAGGTCCAACTTTAAAAGTGCAAGGATGTGGAGAAGCTTATCTCGTTCGCTGCATTGTATCTAATTATAACAATAGTGAAAAGCAAAAGCATGTATAAGAGACTATCAAACAAAAGAGATTATAATAGAAAATATTATAGCTCTTATGTAACACCCGTAAGTTTATTTAAGATGAATAAAAGAATAAAAGAAAAAGGGAAAAAGGGGAGAAATTAATGTCAACCAAAAGTGGAGGGGTTAAAAGTGTCAAGAGCACAAAAGTTACATTTATTTTGTACAAAAAGGGAGGTATGGCCGCCCATGTTGTCTGCATATCCTCTCATTCGATATTTTTAGAGAGAGAAAGAGCAAGATACGGGATTTTTAACAGAAGAACCAGAAAACTCGAAGTTTTTGGTAAGAAATCTCGAATTTTGATACTTAGGATGATTCTAGAACCATTTATATGTTTATAAATATGACTGGTGAGTTCGGGTGGTATGTTGTGTGTGTGTTTTAGGTGTTAGAAACGACTTGGAAGCTTGAGAAGGGATATCAAAACCCAAAGACAACAAAGGTGAGTTTCTAGACCCCTTTTACCCATTTTTAGATGATTTAGGGCTGGAAAATGCATGTATGTATGTTTTTATAAATTTGGATATGATACCCGTATGATATGTACATGTGTATGTGTATAGAGTATGTTTTGGGATGAACGTATGGTTATGTTTATGTTAAGTTTATGCCTGGAATCGTGTGTACATGTTTAGAACTAGGTATTATGATGTTTGGGGACTGGAATATGAATTAGGAACATGAACAGGCTGCTAATACGCCTAACAAGCCCAAATAGTAGTCATGTGTCTGAAATGTGGAACTTAGAAAACTAAGATCAAGATAATGAGTCCAACAGTACTCATAAGTCTAGAAAATTTACTAAGTATGGGAGGTGAAAAGTCTGAACAGTGGTCGTATGACCAGAAAATTTTTCTAAGTGTAATGTGAGAAGTCCAACAGGGCTCATACGCCCAACAGGGCTCATACGACCAGCAGTGCTCATACGCCCATATTCGAAAATTTTCTAAGTGTAAGCTGGTAAGTCCGACAGTGGTAAAACGCCTGAACATGGCTCTTACGCCCAAACACTTAGAATTTTTGACAGAATTTTCTTGGAGACTGTACAGTAGGGTTTCGCATGAATGTTGACTGGGACTTTATTAAATGTGTATGATTATGTTTGAATGTAATAATACCCCTTTTCTTAATATTTTGATTAATATTATGATTAGGGCTATTATTAAGATTATTATTGATATTATTGTTAATATTATTAGTATTATTATTATTAATATGCCTATTAATAATAATACTGTATGACTCTATGTGGAATGATCATGATCAAGAATTATTATCATTAATAAAGTGAAAGATTAATGATAAAGAAGAATGGAATGTAAATGAACGTAAGAAAGGCTTGCAAGCAAATGAATGGAGGTGCACACCCCTGGCAGGTGTTAGCTCAACTGTGATGCGGGTTCGCTACCCCGGAGGATGCACACAGGGTCAATCCTTGAGATTGGCATAGAGGTGAGCGACTCGGTGTCGCAAAAGACTCACAGGATGAAGGTCAATCTTTGTGATTGGCTTAGAGGTGAGCGACTTGGTGTCGCAAAAAACTCACAGGATGAAGGTCAATCTTTGTGATTGGCCTAGAGGTGAGCGACTTGGTGTCGCAAAAGACTCACAGCTTAAGTGAAGATTAATGATAAAAGTATGAATTGAACGATGATGAAGATAATGAAAGTATTACCTATGTGTACGTACGATGTATGATCACCTATGAAAATGAGGAACGATTTTTGAATAAAAAGTGAAGTATTTTAACTATAAAACTAGAACTCACTCAGCAACGCTGACTTTTATGTATTTTCCAGTTGCCAGGTAACAGGTTGCTGAGGATGGCACACGGGGATGGCTACTTGGCGGGCAAGACTGACATCCATTTATGTTTTGACGATACTGTTGCTTTGTAATTCATTCGACTACTTGTTTTGTGACTTATGAACTAAAATGTATTGCTTAACCACAGTGTTTAAAATGAATGGATGGTTTTTGTTAAAATAAGTCCGCTGCTTAAAATTATATTATGTATGTTTTATGCTGTGAATGACCAACTGTGAGGTGCCCGGGAACGAGGCCTTACAAGTTGGTATCAGAGATAAAGTTTAAGTGAAACGGGTAAATTTTTCAAAATAAACCTTAACTTAAACTGAAAATGGGACGGAAAGAGGGATGTCAGCCCGAGTAGCCATGTGCCATCAGGTATTGTTTTCTTAAAAGTCAACCAGACTTATGTGCGTGTGCTATATGGATTATGTGTTCTTAGTAGATTTAGATACTGATGTAGTCAGGATAGGAAATGCTTAGGGTGTGAAGAGTAAAGTAAGTGGCTAATCACAACTGGCCACTGTAATTAGGGACTTACTATACTTGACATAAACTGAGCTGTTCCTTGAATGACTGTTTTAGTGTTTGAATCTTATAGTGCATAGGAAAATGGCTGGGAAGAAACCTTCTAAGGCTGCTAGAGGTAGAGGTCATCCGCGTACGACTAGGAGCGGTGCTAAAGCTCCTGAAACGACCCCCGTGAACCCTGAGGTCCCTGACCGGACTGAAGGAAATGAAAATGCTAGCCTGAATGCCTCAGCTAGGGAGGCGATTGCTGATGAGGTACACCATGTCCTACAGTCAGTTATGCCATCTGTAGTGACCGATGTTATTCGAGCTGTGAGGAATGAGGAGAGAAAGGAGAAGGAGGACAGGAGAGGGTCAACTGGGAAGGAAAGCAAGGGGGAGAGGAACGACCAGATCCTGAGATAGTAGTATCTGATGAAGAGGAAGATGATGTGTTAGGGGTGACGACTAAGGGATGCAATTACGGGGCATTCCAGAGGTGCAGGCCCCCGACTTTTGATGGAAATGGCAATGCTGCTGCTGCCCATCGGTGGGTAAGGGAGATGGAAGCGGTAGTCGAGATAGTGAGTGCCGGGAAGATCAGAAGGTGAAGTTTGCCACCCACTCCTTTACTGACTCAGCACTATGTTGGTGGGACAATATCGTCCAAGCTGAGGGCAGCAGGGCCATCGGGAAAATGAAGTGGTCCGAGTTGAAGAAGCTGGTAATTGAGAAATTCTATCCTCACAGGGAACTTGATAAGATTGAGAGGGAGTTCCTGCAACTCGAGGCGGGAACCATGACCCACCAGCAGTACACTACTAAATTCATTGAGATGGCAAGGCTGGTGCCGGATCAGGTGACACCGGTATCTCGCAAGATTAACCGGTACATTCAGGGGCTGCCAGCCGACATTCGTAGGCATTTGATTGCTGCACGACCAAGCACTTTTAGGTCGGCAATGGATTTGGCTGGGAGGCTCTATGATGAGAGGGAGGTAGCGGATGCAGAGGTGAAGAAGGCTGGTGGGGGTGACCGAAATTGGAATGGGAAGCGGTTCGGGCGTGGTGGCTTTACCCCGAACAACAAAAGGATTAGAGTGGATGACCGTAGGGTGGGGTCATCAAGCTCGGGGCCTAAAAGGTGTGGCAAGTGCGGGAAGGAGCATACGGGTGAGTGTAGAATGGGGCTCAAAGTGTGTTTCAAGTTCGGGAAGCCGGGCCACATCTTGAAAGACTGTAAGGAGCTGAGGTGTTACACCTGCGGTGAGGCGGGCCATATAGCAAAGACTGCAGAAAGCCGAGGGTGGAGAGTTCCGGAGCAAAGAAGACGGTCGGGACTGAAGGGCAGAGGACGAGTGCCAGAGCTTTCACCATGACAACAGAGGAGGCTAGAACGGAACCCGATGTTCTGTCAGGTACGTTTCTAGTAAATCAAACTCTTGCTTCTGTATTATTTGATTCTGGTGCTAGTAGGAGTTTCATTTCTGTCACTTTCTGTGCTAAATTGCCTGTTAGTAGTAAATGCATTGATGAGCCCTTTGAAGTAGAAACCGCTATTGGTAAGTCCACTAGAGTTACTGATATGATAGATGACTGTGCCATAGAGTTAGAAGGTCATAGGTTTGCTGCTAGATTACATGTGATGCCCCTAGGTGGATTTGATGTGGTGTTAGGAATGGATTGGTTGGCAACCTACGAAGCGAATATCGTATGTCGAAAGAAGATGATTAGACTGTCGGCATCTGACGGAAGTTTGGTAACGATATACGGTGATCGGGTAACGATGATTCCGAAGGTGATTTCGATGGCTGTGGCAGGCAAGTGTATGAGGCGTGGGTGCAGCGCCTACTTATGTTACGTAAAGGATGTGGAAACGCCAACACCACAACTATCCGATGTTTCGGTTGTGTGTGAATTTCCAGACGTATTCCCGGAAGACTTATCGGGATTGCCACCCGACCGCAAAATCGAATTTCAAATTGACTTGATACCCGGTACCCAACCTGTCGCTAAAGAACCGTATCGATTGGCTCCGACTGAGATGAAGGAGTTGATGGAGCAACTGCAAGAGTTGCTTGACAAGGGCTTTATTAGACCGAGTATCTCTCCTTGGGGTGCTCCGGTCTTATTTGTGAAGAAGAAGGACGGTAGCATGAGGATGTGTATCGACTACCATGAGTTGAACAAGCTAACGGTAAAGAATCGGTATCCGTTACCGAGGATTGACGACTTGTTCGACCAGCTCCAGGGTGCCAGTTGGTTCTTGAGGATAGATCTTCGATCTGGCTACCATCAGTTGAAGGTGAAGGAGCAGGACATTCCTAAAACAGCTTTTCGTACGCATTATAGACACTATGAGTTTCTCGTTATGTCATTTGGTTTAACCAACGCGCCAGCTGCTTTTATGGATTTGATGAACCGAGTGTGTCGGCCAATGTTAGATAAATCAGTGATTGTGTTCATCGATGATATCCTGATTTATTCGAGGAGCGAAGAAGAGCATGCCGGTCACATTCGGGAAGTGTTGGAGACTTTGAGAAGGGAGAAACTGTATGCTAAGTTCTCCAAATGTGCTTTCTGGCTACGCGAGGTGCAATTTCTGGGTCACGTGGTAAATGCAGAGGGAATCATGGTGGGCCCAGCAAAGGTTGAGGCTGTGATGCAATGGAAATCACCAAAGACGCCATCCGAGATTCGTAGCTTCTTGGGATTGGCGGGCTATTACAGGAGATTTATTCAAGACTTCTCCAAGATAGCCTCACCTTTGACAAAATTGACCCGTAAGGATGTGAAATTCGTGTGGGGCCGAGAGCAGGAGACTGCCTTTGAGGAACTGAAGACGAGACTAACACAAGCTCCTGTTTTGACATTGCCCGAGGGGAATGAAGACTTGGTGGTCTATTCAGATGCCTCTTATTTTGGACTAGGTTGCGTGTTGATGCAATGTGGAAGGGTAATAGCATATGCATCTCGACAACCGAAAACCCACAAAGTCAACTGTCCTACCCATGATCTAGAATTAGCTGCGGTGGTTTTTGCGTTGAAGATTTGACGGCACTATCTATACGGGACAAAGTGCACCATCTTCACAGACCACAAAAGCTTGAAGTACTTCTTCGAGCAGAAAGATCTAAACATGAGGCAAAGGCGATAGTTAGAGCTCATAAAGGACTATGACTGTGAAATCCATTACCATCCGGGCAAGGCTAATATGGTGGCAGACGCCCTCAGCCGAAAAGAAAGGCCTGAGCCGATCCGGGTGAAGGCTTATCAGTTAATCATGACCTCCGACGTGATGACACAGGTTAAGGAGTTTCAAGATGAGGCTTTGAAAGAAGATCGTCTTAACTCCGAAAGGATGAGAGGTCTAGTTACGGAATTGGGTGAGAACACTCTTGGTGTTAAGACCCGATTTGGGCGAATGTGGATTCCTCGATACGGGGATCTACGTGAAAAGATCATGGATGAGGCCCATAAGACTCGATACTCCATTCACCCCGGTGCTACCAAAATGTACCATGATATGAAGAAGGATTTCTGGTGGCCGGGTATGAAACGTGACGTAGTGGAGTACGTGAGTAAGTGCCTAACTTGTTTACAAGTAAAGGCAGAACACCAGAAACCGTTCGGGAAGATCCAGCCGTTGGATATACCCGAGTGGAAGTGGGAGCACATCACCATGGACTTCATTACGAAGTTACCACGTACCCCGAAAGGGTATGATGCCATATGGGTGATAGTTGACCGCTTGACAAAGAGTGCCCACTTCCTACTGATCCGCGAAACGTACTCATCCGAAAGATTGGCGGATCTGTTCATCAAAGAAATTGTAGCTCGTCATGGTGTGCCGGTGTCTATAGTGTCTGATCGCGACACCCGGTTTACCTCCAAGTTTTGGAAGAGGTTTCATGATGCAATGGGGACGAGGCTACACATTAGTACAGCATATCACCCTCAGACAGACGGTCAGTCTGAGAGGACAATCCAAACACTCAAAGACATGCTTCGGGCGTGTGTGATCGATTTTGGAGGAAGTTGGGATGACCACCTGCCGTTAGCAGAATTCTCGTACAACAACAGTTATCATGCCAGCATTGGCATGCCACCCTACGAGATGCTATACGGTAGGAGATGTAGGACGCCCGTATGTTGGGGAGACATTGGGTAGAAGGAACTGGGAGGTGTCAAGGTAGTTGAAGCAACAACCGAGAAGTTAGAAAAGATTAAAGCCTTCATGAAGGCGGCGAAAGATAGGCAAAAGTCGTATGCTGACAAAAGACGAAGACCGATAGAGTTCAAGGTTGGCGACCGAGTCATGTTGAAGGTCTCACCTTGGAAAGGTATTATCAGATTCAAGAAACGAGGTAAGTTAAGCCCAAGATATATAGGACCTTTCCGAATTGTCGCACGAGTAGGAGAGGTGGCCTATCGACTTGAACTGCCAGATGAGTTAAGTGGAATTCATCCCACATTCCATGTATCTCATCTAAGGAAGTGCTTAGCTAAAGAAGATATGATTGTTCCACTGGAGGATATTGAAGTAGACGAACGGCTCAATTACGTGGAGCAACCAGTGGCAATCATTGATCGTAAGGAGAAAAGGTTAAGGAATAAAGTGGTTCCTCTTGTGCGTGTACAATGGAAGCACAGGAAGGGATCTGAGTCTACGTGGGAGACTGAGGAGGAGATGAGACAACATTACCCACAACTGTTTGAGGAATAACAGGTTTCGGGGACGAAACCTATATAAGGGGGGTGGACTTGTAACACCCGTAAGTTTATTTAAGATGAATAAAAGAATAAAAGAAAAAGGGAAAAAAGGGAGAAATTAATGTCAACCAAAAGTGGAGGGGTTAAAAGTGTCAAGAGCACAAAAGTTACATTTATTTTGTACAAAAAGGGAGGTGTGGCCGCCCATGTTTTCTGCATATCCTCTCATTCGATATTTTTAGAGAGAGAAAGAGCAAGATACGGGATTTTTGAAAGAAGAACCAGAAAACTCGAAGTTTTTGGTAAGAAATCTCGAATTTTGATGCTTAGGATGATTCTAGAACCATTTATGTGTTTATAAATGTGACTGGTGTGTTCGGATGGTATGTTGTGTGTGTGTTTTAGGTGTTAGAAACGACTTGGAAGCTTGAGAAGGGATATCGAAATCCGAAGACAACAAAGGTGAGTTTCTAGACCCCTTTTTACCCGTTTTTAAATGATTTGGGGCTGGAAAATGCATGTATGTATGTTTTTATAAATTTGGATATGATACCCGTATGATATGTACATGTGTATGTGTATAGAGTATGTTTTGGGATGAACGTATGGTTATGTTTATGTTAAGTTTATGCCTGGAATCGTGTGTACATGTTTAGAACTAGGTATTATGATGTTTGGGGATTGGAATATGAATTAGGAACATGAACAGGCTGCTAATACGCCTAACAAGCCCAAATAGTAGTCATGTGTCTGAAATGTGGAACTTAGAAAACTAAGTTCAAGATAATGAGTCCAACAGTACTCATAAGTCTAGAAAATTTACTAAGTATGGGAGGTGAAAAGTCTGAACAGTGGTCGTATGACCAGAAAATTTTTCTAAGTGTAATGTGAGAAGTCCAACAGGGCTCATACGCCCAACAGGGCTCATACGACCAGCAGTGCTCATACGCCCATATTCGAAAATTTTCTAAGTGTAAGCTGGTAAGTCCAACAGTGGTGTAACGCCTGAACAGGGCTCTTACGCCCAAACACTTAGAATTTTTGACAGAATTTTCTTGGAGACTGTACAGTAGGGTTTCGCATGAATGTTGACTGGGACTTTATTAAATGCGTATGATTATGTTTGAATGTAATAATACCCCTTTTCTTAATATTTTGATTAATATTATGATTAGGGCTATTATTAATATTATTATTGATATTATTGTTAATATTATTAGTATTATTATTATTAATATGCCTATTAATAATAATACTGTATGACTCTATGTGGAATGATCATGATCAAGAATTATTATCATTAATAAAGTGAAAGATTAATGATAAAGAAGAATGGAATGTAAATGAACGTAAGAAAGGCTTGCAAGCAAATGAATGAAGGTGCACACCCCTGGCAGGTGTTAGCTCAACTGTGATGCGGGTTCGCTACCTCGAAGGATGCACACAGGGTCAATCCTTGAGATTGGCATAGAGGTGAGTGACTCGGTGTCGTAAAAGACTCACTGGATGAAGGTCAATCTTTGTGATTGGCTTAGAGGTGGGCGACTTGGTGTCGCAAAAGACTCACAGGATGAAGGTCAATCTTTGTGATTGGCCTAGAGGTGAGCGACTTGGTGTCGCAAAAGACTCACAACTTAAGTGAAGATTAATGATAAAAGTACGAATTAAACGATGATGAAGATAATGAAAGTATTACCTATGTGTACGTACAATGTATGATCACCTATGAAAATGAGGAACGGTTTTTGAATAAAAAGTGAAGTATTTTAACTATAAAACTAGAACTCACTCAGCAACGCTGACTTTTATGTATTTTCCAGTTGGCAGGTAACAGGTTGCTGAGGATGGCACACGGGGATGGCTACTTGGCGGGCAAGACTGACATCCATTTATGTTTTGACGATACTGTTGCTTTGTAATTCATTCGACTACTTGTTTTGTGACTTATGAACTAAAATGTATTGCTTAACAACAGTGTTTAAAATGAATGGATGGTTTTTGTTAAAATAATTCCACTGCTTAAAATTATATTATGTATGTTTTATGCTGTGAATGACCAACTGTGAGGTGCCCGGGAACGGGGCCTTACATCTTACCCAAAATTGCTGAACATTTTTAGGGACGATCTCATCCTTCCCATCGCTGACTTCTGGTAAAGTAAGAATGTAGGGATTGTGTAGATAAAGCTTCTTCAAACAATGTAGGGATTGTGTAGATAAAGCTTCTTCAAACTATCAACATCCTCACTGCAAAAGTTACATAACCAAACATGAGTCTCAGAGTAGAAGGTCACAATATTTCTTAGACCGATGTGAATAACAGGACACATGTATTGGACTATCGGTTCTATTTTTAATCGGTTCTATTTTAAATCATAAATATTATATCTTCACAGAAGTAAAGTGAAATTACATGGTTACCTTGAGGTAGCAGACATGAGAAGACACTGACATCGTTTAGAAATATGAGCTTTGAGGTCTTTAAGATTCTTCTCATATCCATAAGTGAAAAGAAGATCTGCCTGATTAGAACCATGAATCAGTAATTGCATAAACAAAATTCAACCAGATATAATTCAACAAAAACAGCCATACAATCCACGCTTAATCTGATATAGTACATTGTTTCATTCATCCCAAAATTCCAAATTTTCAAATGAACAGCACCTCAATCTTTTAAATTCAACTTAACCATCAAACAATAGTCCACTTGAGTGATTTGAACACATTAAACAATGATATAAAACCATATGAAAAACCAAAACTTTACAACAAATCCACAACTTATCAAGAATAAGAATCAAAAGCGATTCTTGAATAGACTTTGCCTGAAGAACACCTGATGATAAGCACCTTTGAACACAAGCTGGGGTCGAAACAAAAACATGTGGAGGCCCTGCTAACGCCGTCGCCTAGAAACCAAAACAAACAACAAACATCACCATTTCAACTTCAAACTCAAAAAACACAATCAAACTTCCAAAACAAAAACTTCACATTTAAACAAAAACAACCAAACCAAACCAACCATTTCAGAAAAACTCGGTTCACCGGCCAATTGAACTACTTTCATCTGCACTCTACACAACTCAATCAGTGACAACACCTCTGCATAAACCTGTTCAACAATAACACAATCAATGCCCCTAATTGAATCAAAAGATTATACCCATTTCACCATTTGACATTGAATAAACAATTCACAAACTTTTAATGAAATCAACGATCAAATATTCGTACTTGTTGGCAAAGCTCTCGTGAAGGTACAGGAATCATAGCACTCGGAGCTAGGGCTTTTGACGATGAAATATTATTATCCGACAACAGCTTCTGAAGCAAAGGAAGCAAGTAAGCGAATGTTTTACCAGACCCCGTTTTTGCTCTAGCAACAACATCTTTCCCCTCCTGTAATTTCACAGATAATGTTAGTTAATCATCAGTAATAAACCCATGAATATTTGGGGTTTATTAGAAACTTAGAATATGAACTTACGAGTATCAATGGGATTGCAGTCTGTTGAATTGGAGTGGGTTTTTCAATGTTTTTCTTCGTTAGAGCACGAATTAGACGTGGGTCTAATCTAAGATCTTCAAAGGTGAGTTCTTGTGGTTCTTGTTCTTCTTGGTTTTCTTCTTTCTGTTGATTTTCATCGGTGTTCGACATTTTTAAGATGTAGAATAAGAAGAAGACGGTGGTGACAGTGGTGACGGTAGTGACGGTGACGGTGGTGGCGGCGACGGTGGTGGCGGCGACGGTGGTGATGGTGACGGTTGCTGCGGTGGCCGGTTGCGCAGGTGGTTGCCGGTGTGGGTTCCAAGGTGTGAATTACTGTTCACGCCGACAATAAGGATTTATATATATATAATTGTTTTTATTTTTATAAATAACTGTTATAAATAATTTAAATACTATTACTATTTTTATTGTTGTTGTTATTATTAAATTTAAAGAATTCATATGGATTAAAAAAATTTAATTACAATCCACCATAAAATTACCATACTAACCCTATAGGTGTCTTAAGATTAAGATAAAGTATTAATTTGGCATCCTAAAATGCTTTATAAATAGAATAGATAATATAGATATTCATTATTGCTTTCTATATATTATGTATAATGAATTGACTCGCGTGATGCGCGGGTGCTACTGAAGATTTTTTCCGACCAGCCTTAAATATTGATCATATTATTATTATTATTATTATTATTATTATTATTATTATTATTATTATTATTATTATTATTATATTATTATTATCATTATTATTATTATTATTATTATTATTATTATTATTATTATTGTTATTGTTATTATTATTATTATTAAAACGATGCAAATATTTGGTAAATAGTATTTAGCTAATAATATAATACTTAATTGTAATAGTAAAAATATAAATAAAAAATATGAATATAATCTTAATTTAAATTATTATAAATAAACTAATACTTAATATAGTGAATTTAATCGTATGCATTAACTCATGTATTAATTAGAATAGTTTATTAAATGAGGATAATTTAAGAACACTTGCATAAAACCCTTATACTATATGCTTAAATAGTGTAACACCCGAATATTTTTATAGACGAGAAACATAGAACAAACGCGAATAAAAAGAAGAAAGTGTAATCTAACCCAGGTAGAGGGGTTAAAAGTGTCCAAAAGGAGAAAACTTTGAAAAGTTGGTGGATAAAGCAACATGGGCACCTATGTTGCCTGCTTACACTTTGTCATTTGAGTTTTTAGAGAGAGAAAGAGCAGAAGCTCTCGGATTTTTAAAGAACAAGAAGAAGAAGTCAAGGTTAAGGTAAGAATTCGTGTAATTAAGTTGTTCTTGCCTAGACTTAGCCTCGGTTATATGCTTATGTGTGTTCGAATGTATGTTTGGTGGGTTTCTAGGTGTTAGAATCGTCGGAGAAGCTCAAGTGAGGAGTTTAAACTTGAGAACAACAAAGGTGAGTTCTAGACCCGTTGTTTTACATATTTTAAATACTTTTGGGGCTGAAAATGTATGTAAAACTATTTTTACAAAAGTTGTTTGAATACCCGTATGTGTCTATGTATGCATGATGATGTTTTGGACGATTGTTATATGTTAGTTATACTTAGAATGGTGTTATTAAGTTTAGATCATGTAAAAGAAAAATGATTGGGACTGATAATGTGTTAAGAATTTGCCAAACAGGTTACTCAACCGTCTGAACAGTGCCCCAACCGTCTAAAATTTGCCTTAGAAAGTTTTAAGTCAGCCCATACGCCTAAACAGGGCCCAACCGCCCAAACAGTGTCCGAACCGTCTAGAATATGCCTTAGAAATCCAAGTGTAAGCCCATGCGTCTGAACAGTAGCCCATGCGTCTAAGGTTTTGACTCAGACGCCTAAGTGTGGACCAAAAGTCCAAATAGTGCCCATGCGTCTGAGATGGTCCAAACGCCTAAGTGTTGAAACACCCAAATAGTGTCCATGCGCCTAAACAGGCCTCATGCGCCCACATAGTGCTCATGCGCCTAGAACACTTAGAATATTTTCTGAAGTTTTGAGTAAAACAGAATCATTAGAGTTTGACCAAAGGTTGACTTAGGGTTTTTAATTGCTATTATATTTGAATTATTATAAGTTGTTCCTATGGTTATAGTGATTATTATTGTGTGACTTATGTGGTGTGCCTATGATCATAAATGCAAGTATTATCCTTAACAAAGTGAAAGAGTAATGATAAGGAGAAGTGGAACTTAATTAAAATATTAACTAGTCTTGCAAGCACATAGGAGGTGCACGACCATGTTGTCGTTAGCTCAATTGTGATGCAGGTTAGCTACCCCAAAGGATGCACATAGGGCCAATCAATTGAGATTGGCGGACCTTTGCAGCATACCCTAGGTGACTGGGCCAGCCTTGTGTACAGTAATCAGAGCCCATTGAGAGACCAGAGGCCCAGCACCAGTTTCCCCGTGCATATAGTTTAGGGTATTGCTCATTGGTCCACATAGACAGTGAAAGATAAAGTTAAAAGAGTACGAAATGAACAAGGCATACAGTAAAAAAAGAAAGCATTACTTTGTTGTATAGTTGATGCGTGCTTACATACAAGAGTAAGAGAATTAATTTATAAAAAGAGTATTCTCATACATATATACATTATACAAGGTATTTTAACACTTTTAAAACTAGAACTCACTCAGCAACACTGACTTTTATACATTTTCAGTTGGCAGGTAATCGTTGCTGAGGATGGCACGAGGGTGAAGCTACTCGGTAGGAAAAGACTGACATCCATTCCTACGTTATGATATTGTTGTTTTGTAATGCGATTAAACAATTTATTGTAACTTGAACATTATTGTATTGCTTAACAACAGTATCTTCTAATAATAGAGAATGACTTTTGCTAATGTAATTCCACTGTTTATTTAATGAAATGTATGTTAATATGTTTTATGTGCAATGAATGACCAACTGTGAGGTGCCCGGGAATGGAGCCTTACAAATAGTTATTCTAAGTGTCTTATAAAAATAGAAAATTACTAATCTACCTATGGGTTTTGTATTATATAGTAGTAGAGATATATACATTGGCTTGGTTTGAAAACAGTAAGGGTGCTATCACACCTCGTTGACCGGGTCCGGTTGTGACCGATAGATATCAACACTATGCAGCGGAAAATAGACATAACTTAATTAATTAACATCCAATCATCCATAGCAATACCAATACTAGTCAAATTTTTTTCTAAATCCCAATTACATAAAATTTTATTCAAATGTTGCTAATGATAACGTTTTAGAAAATAGGTGGTGGCTAAACTCCAAACGTTCTACTAGGTCACTCCTGTCATGATCACTTGGTAAATTCTTTCTTCTCCTGAAATATACACCCAAAATACGTCAACAATATGTTAGTGAGCTCATAAGTTTATGACACAAGACATATCATAATTTATAAAGTAAGATACAGTAGTAATGGTGCACAAAAGAAAGTATCACAGTCAAACCTGGACCAGGGTGACCCTCCCGAGTGCTAGAACATCCCCTAACCCATACTCTTTATTGTTATAGGCTTAAGTGTGCCCTTCTAAGCACATATGCATACTTAAGCCCATATAATCTACACTAATTTATGCCACAATTATTTTTAAATCTCAATGGAGGGTTTCCTTGTCCTAAGTGCCTATTGTGTGTGAGGGATTCCCCAAATAGTACTATCCACAAATTACGTGGCTACCAATGGAGTTAATGATTATGCTCATGTTCAGGGAAAAGAGAAGTAACCATTGTACCATAATGATGATTTACAAGAGTGTGCATTCCACCCCAAAATAGTTTATGTAAAAGGGGGTTACGAGACTCACCTTAGCTAGTTTCTCGAGTAGGTGTTCACAATTTAGAGTGCTACCGACCGGCAAGGTTCCTAAGTTCATTTATAAACATTAGTTTCATTTTAAATCAGTACTTAATCCTAATACTTGCAGGTCAGGTATACCCTACGCGATTTGATGATTTACGTTACACGTGTGTAATTTGTTTTAAATCTTGAGGTTCGAGGTCTTGATTTGGTCAATGGTGCTATTTGGGTTATTAAATCATAATTTCAAATTATACTAACGGTCTTAGGTAAGTTTTAAAACAGTAAAGTTTAATTTCTTGGGAAGATTGGTCCCTCAACTTTACTAAATTGTCAATTTTAACCCTTATGTTTTCTTACACTTTAATTATTTATAATGGTTTTATTGTTTTAAGTGATGCAAGAGAGTATGAGAAATTTGAGAGTGTTTAAAAGAAGTTATGGTTTGAATTGAATATGGGGGTGGTGTTGATGGCGGTTCGGCCGAGAGGTGTTGGGGAGGGGGTTTGGGTCCCACTTTCTTGATCAATTAGAAAGTCATTCCTGGGTTTAAGAGAGATTTTGATAAGTTGACAAGCATTCAAGATATGGAGAGATTGTGGGTTCATCTATGCCATGCAAGGGTGTTGATTGGGTTGGAGGTGAGGTGGTAGCTAGGTTGTAAACCACTAGGTAGAATATCTAAGATTTATAAGACACACACTAAGTATCTTGTTTGATGTGTGAGGGTGGTGTGTACGTATATGTCGTATGTATGCATGCATGTATGTGTATGGTACACATGTCTATATATGTATGTGCATGTGTGTCATATGTTTTTGTATATATATATATACATATATGTATAAGGGTGTGTGTGTATGTGTGTGTGACGGGTGTGTGTTTCTTGTTAGTATGCATGCATGTATATGTATATGTATATGTATTTATGCCATAAATAAATATGTATGTATTTATAAGTGAGCAACTTTTGTTTACCTAATATTTATTGTATGGTTATTTTTAGTTTTATTTATAAGGTGTAAGCATTAGGTGGGTTTATTGTTTAGTTTAAAGTTATTATTATTATTATTACTATTGTATTCATAGGTTATATTTTGCAAAGGTTTTAATAATTTTTAATCAGGGTTGTGGTTTAATAAATTATAATTTTTTATTTATTGACAAATATTTAGTTTGGTAATACGCGTATTTGAGCATATTTTCTTCCAATGTGGTTCGGCATTCGGTCGTTCTTAATTTGCTTTCTTATTGTGTTAACTCTAGATTGCTAAATAATAAAGTCCACTTATAATCACTAACCCTTTATCTGTGTAGTTGGTACATAATTCCGGTACGGTATCGGGCCTATATCCTGCTAGTTTTGGTAGTTCACGAACAATACTATACTAAGGCCCAAATGGTCCATTACGGTTTCGTGGGTCAAACCCATTTAGCATTGTGGCCCAATAACCAGTTTAAAGTTTGATGGGCCTAAGCCCATTATTGTGTGTGTATCTATGTCTAGGAGTTTGATCTTGTTGGGCCAATTACATGGGCTTTTAATGTGATCTTTGTGCGGCCCGTTATGGTTTCTAAAAAAATTTGGGCCCAAAATCAGGGTTGTCATAGGTGCATCATGTATAGTTTATATATGTACTAGTTTAGCACCCCATGATTTCACAGGTTAAATAAATAAAATATTAAATAATTACTAATGAAAATTTATTAATTATAAAATGACATGAATGAAATTACATATGAGTAAGAATATAAGTAATAAAACAATGATATCATTGTTTTAAACTTTTATTTTAAACCCTTATTGCTTTTTCTTAAATAACATTTTGTTCCAAAACAAACCATTTTAAAAATACCAATATTAAAATTTCCTTATTATAACTCCTAATTTTAGTTATATTCCTATTTGTAAGGATTCCTAGAAGTCTGATGCAGCCAAAACACTCTTGTAACTATCTACTAATCATAACAACTGAAGTTAACAGCTGAAGACATCTACTGAAGTTAACAGCTGAACACATCTACTAAAGTTAACAGCTGAAGACATCTACTGAAGACAACAGCTGAAGGAAACAGCTGAAGACATCAGCTGAAAACATCAGCTGAAGACAACAGCTGAAGGTAACAACTGAAGACATCAGCTGAAGACATCAGCTGAAGACAACAGCTGAAGGTAACAGCTGAAGACAATAGCTGAAGACATCAGCTGAAGATATCAACTGAAGACAAAGTCTGGAGACAAAGTCTGAAGACAAAGTCTGAAGACAGTTTTCAGTAGTTGTGATGATCCTTCTTCAGTAGTTATCACAACAGCTGAAGAAGTATTCTTCAGTAGTTATGATGATCCTTCTTCAGTAGTTATCACAACAGCTGAAGAAGTATTCTTCAGTAGTTGTGATGATCCTTCTTCAGTAGTTATCACAACAGCTGAAGAAGTATTCTTCAATAGTTGTGATGATCCTTCTTCAGTAGTTATCACAACTGAAGAAGTATTCCTCAGTAGATATGACAGTTCTTCTTTCAGTAGTTCTATGAAATGATCAAGTCTTCCTGCATGCTGCATAGAACATGAAGTAGTATTGCTACGAAAGTTTTACACCAATTCAGAAACATTTCAAGTTTAAAATCTTTCATAGCCAAGACCAATATCTTCAGAAGCCAGAAATGAAGTCTTTCTTAGCTTCAAGACAAAGTCTGCTAAAGCCAAGAAACCAAGACGGATTCTTCCGAAGACTTTTATCATACATGCTTTATCTGATGTACTTTTTCTGCAAAGCTGAACCACTTTACCGCTACCCACTCTGGTTGGTCACCAACTTATATGAGTTGGTGAAAAGGTCCATGCTTTAGGAAAACTGTACATTGAGGTCTTGGGTCAAACCTTTCTACTTTATGTACCTTTATCCATTTTGTAATATATTAGGATGTGAGCTATGGCATGTCATAGTCACTAGCCAAAAGGCAAATCTGCCTTTTGACTCTACATGGATTGTGTTGTCTAATTCGTGTATCCAACTGGCCTTCAAAGTATGGCCGTCTGTAGGTTGTATTATATAGTATATCAAAGTCCTGTAAAGTATGTATGCTGAATATTGTAACTTGAATTTGAGAAGCAATATACAACATCCTTCAAAACCAACCACTTGTGTTGTTATCTTGTTCTTTCTTTCTGAGTTTACTTTTTTGTTCTTAGCATCATCATAACCGGTTCCCCATTTGATCTGTTAAGTGTTCTAATACACTCTCCTCATTGTGTTATCGTGTTGTAAGTGCTAACCCTTCACCCGGTCCTGCATTTGGTATCAGAGCATCCAGGCTCTTGATATAAGATCTCACCATCTTAAGATCTCTCACACACACACAAAATACTTAACAACTCAAATGGCAGCTCTTTCTAAAGCTGATATGGAAATTGGTACTATGACCAAGTCCCCGCTGATCACTCCTGAAGATTTTGACACATGGTGCACAAGAATAGAAGGCTTCATCAAGTGTCAAGATTCAAGGATGTGGGACTCAGTTATCAACGGTCCCTTCATACCAAGCACTACTTCTGCTACTGGTAATCATATTATCCCTAAAGATGTAGATGATTACTCAGAAGAAGACAGGAAGAGAATAGAGCTTGATCAAAGGGCCATGACTTGTCTTCAAACTGCTCTTCCAAACTCCATCTACAGAGGCTTCAAAAAGTGCAAGACAGCTAAAGATCTAGGGAAGCACTGAAGCTCATGTATGAAGGATCCAAAGAAACTAAAGAAAACAAGAAGGATCTCTTGAAGCAACAGTTTGAAAATTTCACCTTCAAGGCTGGTGAGACACTGACTCAACAATACTTCAGGTATGTTGAGATAGTGGACACTCTTGTGGATATTGGAGTAACTCTTGAGAACAGGGACATAGTAAGGAAGTTAATGTCTTCTCTTCCTAAACTATGGACTCATTATTGTGTTGTGATCAAGAGAACTTCGGATCTTAAAACTCTTACTCTTACAGAGTTGTATGGTATCCTGAGTGCATTCCAGATGGAGATGAACATGCAAAATTCCTCTAGTAACTCCAATAACTAACTGAGTTCAGCTCTTCATGTGAATGAAAGGGAATGCATTGAACCATAACATCAGTTGTTATGCTACCCTGACAACTCACAAAAGGGGCCTTTCATCACTCTTCCAGAGACACCAAGAGAAAGCTACACTCAAGGAAGTCCCTTCCAAGAGACAAGTTCTTCTCATGCCTTTGTCTTAGCTGATGAAACCTCTGGAAACCTTCTCTTCACTCTTGAAGACTTGGACTGTATCCATGCAGATGATCTCGAGTATATGGAGATAGTTCAGCAAATAGCTCTTCTCACTCACAGGGCCAAGAAATTCTACAAGAGGACTGGGAGAAGATTTCCAAGCAATACATCCAGTGGAATGTAACATCCGGTTTCTAAATCCGGATTTGTAAATTATATTATAGTTATGATTAATTAACTAAGTTAAGTTTGTTTGAGTGTTCAAGTATTCAGCCGCATGACTTGTATGCGAATGAACTTCAGTCGCATTCCTTACGTGCAATAAAGACTCAGTTGTACGAATCGTAGGCGTATGAGCTTCAGTCGCACAGTTCAGTCGTACGAATGGTTCAGTCGTACGACTGAAGGTGAGGCGGTTAAGTTTAATTTATGGATAAGTAGGGCGGTGCAGGGGTTCAAGGGCAGATTTGCATCTTGTCCCCTTCACACCCAAAACCCTGTTCTCACGATATTGATTAGGCAAAGCTCCGTTTTGGTAAGTTTTGAACATCACGGATTAATCCGGAGATGTTATAAGCTATGTGTATGATTGAATTTGATCCAATAACATTTTTAAATCAGTAAATTGATCGGGTTCATTTCTGAATTTAAAATCCAGGAATTCAAATCTAAGTTTTGTGAAGTTTTGATGAAATAATGGTCCGAAACCATTGTAAACGATGTGTATAGGATATGTTTTGAATATGGTATGATTTGGATGGTTAAAACTCAAATTTTGAGTAAGTTTGGATCAAAAACGTCAAGAACACAGCCGCTGATTTGTTTCAGGCGAATGGGCTCGATCGCATGGCTCAATCGCACGAATGAGAGTTTAATCGTGCGATTGAGTGCGAATGGAGGTTCAATCGTGCGATTGAGGCTCAATCACCTGGTTGGAAGTCCGAATGAAGATGAGTGAACACTGGATACGAATGAGAACTCAATCGTGCGAATGAACGGCTAGTCGTACGACTGAAGGTTCAGTCGCATGGTTCATTCGCATAGGTCTAGTCGCATTATTGCTCATTCGCATAAGTGTTCAATCGCATGAGGGCCCTGTTTGAGAATAAGTTTATTGAATCAAGGTTTATTGCTTTAGATATACCTTGATTAGAGGAAGGACTAGTTACCTTGGGTACGTGGATTGTGTAGACTGTGGTGAGGAAATTGATAAGGTGAGTTCTAACCCCTTTTTAAATGTTTGGTTTTAACATTCGGGCTAGCACACACATAATGATAAATGAATTGAATGTTTTAGTACCAGAATTGTCATAGTAATGATAGACATGTTTCTAACAGTTTGTCAAGCTGTTATGGGGAAAGTGGGGGTAATAAATGATTACCTGAACGTTGTTAATCATTACATGATGGTAATGATTGCAATGGGTCAGGTAGGGTGTAAAAGATAGTCATCTGAACATTGTTAATCATTACGTGATGGTAATGATTCCAATGGGTCAGATGGGGTGTGATGATCAATGAAAATATGTTAAAACTGGTGCTAAAAGAAAGAATGTGTGGGGTGTGAGTGAATGTGATAATATTGGCAATAAATAAAAGAAATGTTTTTCAAATGGTAATGTGATGTAAATCTCAACAGGCCAGTTAGGGTAAGATGCCTGAGTATGAAACTGTACAGTTTGATAGGAGTGATGACGATCACTCAGCTTTGTGAACATCTTGTGGTGACGACCCTAGATGATTATTTGGCATCCTACTGGATGAGAGATAGTAACCGGTAGTTGCTAGATGTGGGCAATCGACGTTACTGGGTATGGGAGACTGGTAGTTGCTAGATGTGGGCAACCGACGTCTATGGGTATGGTAACTGGTAGTTGCTAGATGTGGGCAACCGACGTTACCGAGTATGAGAAACTGGTAGTTGCTGGATGTGGGCAACCGATGTTACTGGGTATGGGGAACTGGTAGTTGCTAGATGTGGGCAACCGACGTTCGATAGGACAGGTCCAGTGGGACAGAATAATGATAAAAGTTGAATTTATAATATTGCCAATAAAAAGATAGCTGTGGTGTGTGTGAAAATGTTGTTAATGTTTTAATGAAAATTATAACTCACCAGTTTATCTGATGTTTTGAGTGTGTTGTGTGTGCTAGGTAAGGAGGGATCCTCTGATAATAGAGGAAAGCAAGTATGAGCTGATGAGGACGCTATCCTGGAGCAACTGCTGGCATAGGATTTAGGACTTGTTAATAATATAAATAGGGCAATGTATAATTAAATACAATCATATGTAAAATGTTTTAAAAAGTTGGGTTAATATATAATAGTGTTTAAAGTCTTCCGCTGTAAATAGAAAGCTCTGATTTGTGTTTAAAGTATTAATCCAACTGCGTGACGTGCCTCCGGTGCCCTGCCGGGTTTAGGGCGTCGCAGGTTGGTATCAGAGCAGTAGTTAAAGGGATCTAGTGTCATAATAACTAGACTTTAACTAGAAAATAGATATGCCAGCAGGGATAGCTCGATAGAATAGTTTATTAAAACAAGAAAAGGTGATGGGACTATCATGAGAAGGAATAACGAGAATAGTACAAGTAAAGTAAACAATTAATAGTACTTGGCCAACATTATTAATAATTTACTTTACTTATAGTATTCTGGTTATATACTTACATGTGAGTACCAAATAATCCTGATCTCGTTTTAATAGGTTATGGCTGATAGGGAAAGTGAAAGAATGCAAGGTGGAACCTCGGAAAGAAGTGTTGATGAAAGCACCGAGGTGCTTAGTATGACGAGACAACAATTCCATGATGCAATTGCTGAGGAGGTTCGTAAAGCCTTGAATGTAGCTAGACCTGATGAAAGTAGGAATGTTGATAAAGCTGAAGGGTCTAGTGAGAGAAAGGGAGTTACGTATAGCCAGTTTAAAGAGTGTAATCCTCCATGATTTTCTGGGGCTATGGATGTGATAGCCACCTACAAATGGCTTCGTGAAATGGAAGCCGTGATCAAATTGAGTGAGTGTAGGGAGGAGCAGAAGGTAAAGTTTGCAGCCCACTCGTTTGTAGGTGAGGCTCTGTATTGGTGGGATACGGTTATCCAAACGTTAGGCGAGGAAGCTACTGATAAAATGTTGTGGCCTGAATTCAGAAAGTTAGTGTCGGACAAGTTTTGTCTGAAAGGCGAGATGGATCGAATAGAAATGAGTTTCCTGCAGTTTCAGGCAGGTAATATGTCTCATAGGGAATACACATCTAAGTTTGAGGAGATGGCGCGGTTGGTGCCTCATTTGATGATTCCTGAAGAGAAGAAAATTTTGAGGTATACACAGTGGTTGCCTCATGAGGTTAGAAAGTTGGTTAGATCATCTGCTCCGAGTAGTTACCAGTTAACGGTAAACTTAGCTGCAGATATGTATCAAGAAGTTTATGGCAGTAATGTTGTTCCGGAAGGAAAATAAAAGGAGGCGTGAAGAACCTGTCGTACAAAGAAGACTTGAGAACCCAAGCTTCCAAAGAAAAGTAGGTTCGGAAGGGGTCAATTTCCGAGGAATGTCAGAAATGAGTTGCCACGTTGCGGGAAATGTGGTAGGCTACACCAGGGAGAATGTATGATTGGTAGTAGGACTTGTTTTAGATGTGGAAAGATGGGACATTATGCTAATGAATGTAGTGAAGGTCCTCGTAAATGTTATGAGTGTGGAGAAACGGGACATATTCGAAACGAATGTCCAAAATTGGTAGTTAGAAAGCCTGAACCGGTTAGATCGATGAAAGGGTCAGGAGAAGGATCGAGTGTGGCCAAGGGGCGAGCATATTCTATGACAGCCAGTGAGGCTAAAGCATTGCAAGATATAGTTTCAGGTACGTTTCTAGTGAATGGAATTCCAGCTAATGTGTTATTTGATTCTGGTGCAAGTGGAAGTTTTGTATCTATTGATTTTTGCCCTATGCTTGCATGTGAAGTTCGACCACTAGAGGTAGCTTTTGTGGTTGAAACTGCTAATGATAGATCTGTGATGATTAGTAGTATGATTGATGGTTGTTATATTGAATTAGACGGATATAGATTGCCTGTTAAACTATATCCTATGGTGTTAGGAGGATTTGATGTAGTTTTGGGTATGGATTGGTTGGCAAACCATGAAGCCCATATTGTATGTAATAAAAAGTTAATTCAATTAAGAGCACCAGATGGGAAAACGATTAATGTATATGGTGATAGAGAGGAGTCGACTGTGAAAATGATATCTATGATAAAAGCTGATAAGTTAATGAGCCGCGGGTGTGTATCTTATTTGATATATGTAATTGATTCCCAAAAGCCTGTGAGAAAGATAGGAGACATTCCTGTGGTTAGAGATTTTGTAGATGTGTTTCCAGAGGAATTACCGGGTATTCCTCCAGATCGTGAAGTTGAGTTTAGAATTGATTTGGCTCCGGGTGCTAAGCCCGTTGCTAAGCCACCTTATAGATTAGCTCCATCGGAATTGAAAGAGTTAATGAAACACACTGAAGACTTGCTAGAAAGAGGTTTCATTAAACCCAGTTCTTCCCCCTGGGATGCTCCAGTATTGTTTGTGAAGAAGAAAGATGGGAGTATGCGTATGTGTATTGATTACAGAGAACTAAATAAGTTGACAATAAAGAATAAGTATCCACTCCCATGAATAGATGATTTGTTTGATCAGCTATAGGGAGCTAGTTGGTTTTCTAGGATAGACCTACGTTCGGGATATCATCAGTTAAAAGTCAAGGAAGAAGATATACCTAAGACAGCGTTTCGTACCCGCTATGGTCATTATGAATTTCTGGTTATGTCTTTTGGGTTGACGAATGCCCCTGCTGCTTTCATGGATATGATGAATAGAGTGTGTAAGCCAATGTTAGATAGATCAGTAATTGTGTTTATAGATGATATACTGATCTATTCGAAGAATGAGGGAGATCATGCTTGCCATCTTCGTGAAGTGTTGGAAAGATTGAGGAAAGAAAGGCTTTATGCAAAGTTTTCTAAGTGTGAGTTTTGGTTGCGAGAAGTACAGTTTTTAGGACATGTGATCAATGCAGAGGGTATTTTAGTAGACCCTACTAAGATTGAAACAGTAGTGAGGTGGAGTCCTCCAAAGACGCCATCTGAGGTCCGCAGTTTCTTGGGTCTGGCTGGTAATTATAGAAGGTTTATTCGGGGTTTTGCTAAAATCGCATCCCCGTTAACGAAACTTACGAGGAAGAATGAAGAATACGTTTGGGGACCAGAACAAGAAAATGCATTTCAAGAACTGAAGCAGAAATTAACCCAGTCACCAGTATTGTCGTTGCCAGATGGAAATGAAGATTTGATGATTTATTCATATGCTTCGTATCAAGGTTTAGGCTGTGTTTTAATGCAGAGGGGACGGGTGATTGCTTATGCTTCCAGACAATTAAAAGAACATGAAAAGAATTATCCGACACATGATCTAGAACTGGCAGCAGTGGTATTTGCCTTGAAGATATGGAGGCATTATTTATATGGGGCGAAATGTACAATTTACACAGATCATAAGAGTTTGAAGTATTTCTTTGATCAGAAGGAATTGAATATGCGCCAGCGGAGATGGTTAGAGTTGGTAAAAGATTATGATTGTGAAATACTTTACCACCCTGGTAAAGCAAATGTGGTTTCTGATGCGTTAAGTAGAAAGAATGAACACCCTCCAATTCGAATTAAGTCATATAAGTTAGTGATAACACCAGATTTTATGCATCAGTTACGAGAAGCTCAATTAGAAGCATTAAAAGAAGAGAACGTGAAGCGGGAACGAATGAAGGGTCAAACAAAGGATCTGGAAGAAAATAGTTTTAGGGTTAAGACGAAATGTGGTCGTATGTGGGTTCCGATTAAGATAAGGGAATTGGTGTTAGATGAAGCTCATAAGTCCAATATTCTATACATCCTGGTGCTACTAAGATGTACAAGGATTTAAAACAAGGATATTGGTGGCCCGGTATGAAGTTTAATGAGATGCAGTATGTGAATAGGTGTTTGACGTGTCTTCAGGTCAAAGCTGAGCATCAAAAGCCATATGGTAAGCTTCAACCCTTAGAGATCCCGAAATGGAAGTGGGAGGAATTGACAATGGATTTCATAACTAAGCTTCCGCGTACAGCTAAAGGTTATGATACCATTTGGGTCATAGTAGATAGATTGACACGTAGTGGGCATTTCTTACCAATCAAGGAAACGTATAACTCCGAGAAGTTAGCGGAATTGTTTATTCGAGAAATTATTGCTCGTCATGGGGTACCAGTATCTATTGTGTCAGATAGAGATACACGTTTTACTTCGAGATTTTGGAGAAAGTTTCATGAAGATATGGGTACTCGTCTGTTACACAGAACATCTTTTCACCCAGAAACTGATGGGTTGACTGAAAGGACTATCCAAACAGTTGAAGACATGTTACGAGCTTGTGTTATCGATTTCGGTGGTAGCTGGGATAGTCATCTGCCATTAGTTGAATTCTCCTACAATAACAGTTATCATTCTACGTTTGGGAGAGCCCCTTATGAGATGTTATATGGCAGGAAGTGTAGGAGTCCCAAAGCTCGGTTTAAAGCAGCTCAGGATCGACAAATGTCTTATGAAGATAAAAGGCGAAGGCATATAGAGTTTGAAGTAGGAGATAAAGTTATGTTGAAAGTATCTCCTTGGAAGGGAATTATCAGATTCAGAAAAAGGGGAAAGTTAAGTCCTCGTTTTATAGGACCATTTAGCATTATAGAACGGATTGGGGAAGTGTCCTATAAACTAGAGTTACCCGATCAGTTGCAAGGAATTCATCCAACCTTTCATGTATCACAGTTGCGCAAGTGTTTGGCTGATGAGAATGCTTATGTACCTTTGGATGATATAGAAGTGGATGATAAATTGAGCTATGTTGAGAAACCTACTGCTATAGTAGACCAAAAGGTGAAAAGGCTAAGAAATAAAACTATTGAATTAGTTAAAGTGCAGTGGTCGAATAGAAAGGGATCTGATTTCACTTGGGAATCAGAAGATGAGATGAAAAGAGATTATCCCCTGCTGTTTGAATAGTTGGTTTCGAGGACGAAACCTATTTAAGGGGGGGAGAGTTGTAACATCCGGTTTCTAAATCCGGATTTGTAAATTATATTATAGTTATGATTAATTAACTAAGTTAAGTTTGTTTGAGTGTTCAAGTATTCAGCCGCATGACTTGTATGCGAATGAACTTCAGTCGCATTCCTTACGTGCGATTGAGACTCAGTCGTACGAATCGTAGGCGTATGAGCTTCAGTCGCACAGTTCAGTCGTACGAATGGTTCAGTCGTACGACTGAAGGTGAGGCGGTTAAGTTTAATTTATGGATAAGTGGGGCGGTGCAGGGGTTCAAGGGCAGATTTCCATCTTGTCCCCTTCACACCCAAAACCCTGTTCTCACGAAATTGATTAGGCAAAGCCCCGTTTTGGTAAGTTTTGAACATCACGGATTAATCCGGAGATGTTATAAGCTGTGTGTATGATTGAATTTGATCCAATAACCTGTTTAAATCAGTAAATTGATCTGGTTCATTTCTGAATTTAAAATCCAGGAATTCAAATCTAAGTTTTGTGAAGTTTTGATGAAATAATGGTCCGAAACCATTGTAAACGATGTGTATAGGATCTGTTTTGAATATGGTATGATTTGGATGGTTAAAACTCAAATTTTGAGTAAGTTTGGATCAAAAACGTCAAGAACACAGCTGCTGATTTGTTTCAGGCGAATGGGCTCGATCGCATGGCTCAATCGCACGAATGAGAGTTTAATCGTGCGATTGAGTGCGAATGGAGGTTCAATCGTGCGGTTGAAGCTCAATCGCGTGGTTGGAAGTCCGAATGAAGACGAGTGAACAATGGATACGAATGAGAACTCAATCGTGCGAATGAACTGCTAGTCATACGACTGAAGGTTCAGTCGCATGGTTCATTCGCATAGGTCTAGTCGCATGATTGCTCATTCGCATAAGTGTTCAATCGCATGAGGGCCCTGTTTGAGAATAAGTTTATTGAATCAGGGTTTATTTCTTTAGATATACCTTGATTAGAGGAAGGACTAGTTACCTTGGGTACGTGGATTGTGTAGACTGTGGTGAGGAAATTGATAAGGTGAGTTCTAACCCCTTTTTAAATGTTTGGTTTTAACATTCGGGCTAGCACACACATAATGATAAATGAATTGAATGTTTTAGTACCAGAATTGTGATAGTAATGATAGACATGTTTCTAATAGTTTGTCAAGCTGTTAGGGGGAAAGTGGGGGTAATAAATGATTACCTGAAAGTTGTTAATCATTACATGATGGTAATGATTGCAATGGGTCAGGTAGGGTGTAAAAGATAGTCATCTGAACATTGTTAATCATTACGTGATGGTAATGATTCCAATGGGTCAGATGGGGTGTGATGATCAATGAAAATATGTTAAAACAGGTGCTAAAAGAAAGAATGTGTGGGGTGTGAGTGAATGTGATAATTTTGGCAATAAATAAAAGAAATGTTTTTGAAATGGTAATGTGAAGTAAATCTCAACAGTCCAGTTAGGGTAAGATGCCTGAGTGTGAAACTGTACAGTTTGATAGGAGTGATGACGATCACTCAGCTTTGTGAACATCTTGTGGTGACGACCCTAGATGATTATTTGGCATCCTACTGGATGAGAGATAGTAACTGGTAGTTGCTAGATGTGGGCAACCGACGTTACTGGGTATGGGAGACTGGTAGTTGCTAGATGTGGGCAACCGACATCTCTGGGTATGGTAACTGGTAGTTGCTAGATGTGGGCAACCGACGTTACCGAGTATGAGAAACTGGTAGTTGCTGGATGTGGGCAACCGATGTTTCTGAGTGTAGTAACTGGTAGTTGCTGGATGTGGGCAATCGACGTTACTGGGTATGGGGAACTGGTAGTTGCTAGATTTGGGCAACCGACGTTCGCTGGGACAGGTCCAGTGGGACAGAATAATGATAAAAGTTGAATTTATAATATTGCCAATAAAAAGATAGCTGTGGTGTGTGTGAAAATGTTGTTAATGTTTTAATGAAAATTATAACTCACCAGTTTATCTGATGTTTTGAGTGTGTTGTGTGTGCTAGGCAAGGAGGGATCCTCTGATTATAGAGGAAAGCAAGTATGAGCTGATGAGGACGCTATCCTGGAGCAACTGCTGGCATAGGATTTAGGACTTGTTAATAATGTAAATAGGGCAATGTATAATTAAATACAATCATATGTAAAATGTTTTAAAAAGTTGGGTTAATATATAATAGTGTTTAAAGTCTTCCACTGTAAATAGAAAGCTCTGATTTGTGTTTAAAGTATTAATCCAACTGCGTGACGTGCCTCCGGTGCCCTGCCGGGTTTAGGGTGTCACATGGAATGTTTGGGCTGGACAAAAGCATGGTAAAGTGCTACAACTGTAACCAGATGGGGCACTTTGCAAGAGAGTGTAAGGCACCAAGAACAAATGGTGGCCAGATAAAAACCAGACCAAACTACACTGAGAAAGTTCACCAGAATGAGAACCCAAAGCAACAGGCTGCAGTTGTTGTTGAAGAGGGAGGCTTTGACTGGAGCTTTTAGATAGAAGATGCATCTCCAAACCAAGCTCTCATGGCAGATCATGATGAAACCAAGGTATTGGAAAATCTCTGCTCTTCTGAATGTATTGCTAAAGTTAATTGATACAGGTCATATAACTTAGAGCTGAGATCTGACCTTGAGTCCTTAAACATCTTGAAAGCTGATTTTAAAAGAGCTGAAATTGACTATAAACTTAGAATAGAAGATTTAGAGAAAACCATTTCAACTCTTAAACATGAGCAAACAAATTACAGGACTCAGATCGAAGATCTCATAGCTAAGTTAACTGAATGCCAAGCTGAGCTTGTGATCAGCAAAGCTAAGGCAGAAAATTGTGTTCTTGAAGAAGATACCTTCAAGAACATAATATCCTCATCCTTGCATGCAAAGTGTGTTATCAGAACAAGCAGGGACTGGGATCTAGTGAGATAGCTCCTCCACACACCATCTTGTCTGTAAGATCTCCCAGGTGTGGAACTTGTGAAGATGAGTTTCCCCTTATAGATCCTTTGACTGAAGAGGATGAAGAGGAGATGGTGAAGAATGACTTTGGTTTGAGTGAAGAAAAGCATTCTGAGAAGGGTCACCATTCCTCTGAGGAGAGTAAAACAGTTGAGATGACCAAGTCAAGAAGAAAGAACTTGATCAGGAAAACCAAAAGAAAATCAAGGAAGGCTCAAGAGATCAAGGCTACTTTTGACTTTAAGCAGAAACAAGTTTTCATCTCTGCAGGGTTTGAAGTAGTTAAGACTGATGACATGAAATTTGGTTTATGTGCAACTCATTTCAGCAACAAGAAGAAGGCTGATCTGTTGTGTGTTACTGCTACACAACCTGGACCATCCAACTCCAAGAACAGTTCTCAACCCAAAAGAACTGTCTCAGCTCCTGCAAAGGTGAAGATGGAGATAGGATGTGACCAAAGTCAGTGCTCTTCCATGAAGAAGACTCTTGGAAAGAAGAATCTAAAGTTTGTCATGTGTGAGAGTACTTCTCATTTGGCTATGGATTGTCCATACAATCCTAAGGGTACTCTTCACATGATAAACAAAGAGACTTCCAAGAATTCCAAGATGAAGAAGAAGGCAAGTGGAAAACTGCCTTCGGAAGAAGATTTGGTCTCGAAAGAAAGGAATGCTTCCAAAGTACTGAAGCTTGCTGCAGTAAAGGCAAGATCTTCCGAAGGACCAGTCATCAAAACTTCTAAAGTCTCAAAAGCTTCTGAAGTATTGAAGGTCAAGTCTAAACTTCCAAAGGTGGTGTGGAAGTCAAAGAAAGACACTGAAAGTTCTTCATCAACAACAACTCAAGATCCTCAAAGCACAACCATAGGATCTATTACTGTTGCATTGTCTTCAACTATTTTAAATGAGCCCAAGACCAATAAGGCTTGGGTTTCCAAATGTAACTAGCTATCTCTTTGTGCAGGAACAGCTACAGACAAACAAAAATGTGTGGATCATTGACAGTGGTTGTTCCAGGCACATGTCAGGAAATAGGTCACTACTCCATAAGTTTGAAAGAATTGATGGAGGGCCAGTTGCTTTTGTAGGAGATGCAGGTGGTTACATTACTGGAAGGGGCAAGGTCACAAATGGTAAGCTCAACATTGACAAGGTAAACTTTGTCAAGGAGTTTGGATACAATCTTTTGAGTGTATCACAATTCTGTGATCAGAGTCATAGCATGCAAGTTACTGAGCATGAGTGCACTGTTCTCAAGCCCGGGGTGGTCATTCCTCATGAGCACATCCTACTCAGAGCCCCCAGGAAAGGGAACATGTACAAGATGGATTTGCAAGAAACATCTCACTCAGGAGAAGTTTCATGCTTTCTATCTAAAGCAAATAGTGATGAATCTTTCCTTTGGCATAAAAGAATGTGACATGTAAACTTTAAGAACATGAATAAATTGATTAGGAATGATTTGGTAACTGGAATACCAAAAAGAGTTTACAAGTGATGATCATTGTGTTGCATGCCTGAAAGGGAAGCAACACAAGGTATCTCACAAGCCTAAGGAAAGAAATTCCATCACTACACCCCTACACTTGTTACATATGGATCTCTTTGGCCCCACCAATGTAATGAGTTTAGGAAGGACCTCTTACTGTTTGGTGATCACAGATGACTTTACAAGATTCATATATGTATTCTTCCTTAGAACTAACGATGAGACCTCTAAGACTCTGAAGAATTTCATCTTAAAAATTAAGAATCAATGTGATCACAAGGTCAAAACCATAAGATGTGATCGAGGAACTGAGTTCAAGAATTAAACACTTGATATATTTTGTGATGAAAAGGGTATTACAAGACAATATAGTGCTCCCAGGACCCCTCAGCAAAATGGAGTTGCTGAGAGGAGAAACAGGACACTACTTGAAGCTGCAAGAACTATGTTGTCTGACTCTAAACTGCCCATCACCTTCTGGACAGAGGCAGTCAACACTGCCTGCTATGTGCAGAACAGAGTTTTAGTAGTTAAGACACATGGTAAGACTCCTTATGAACTTTGGCACAAGAGGAAACCTTTCATTGGTTTTCTCAGGTCTTTTGGATGTCCTTGCACCATCTTGAATACCAAAGATCATATAGCCAAGTTTGCTGAGAAATCAGATGATGGACACTTCATTGGATACTCTTCTAAAACTAAAGCTTATAGAGTATACAATCTCAGAACTAGAGTAGTTGAGGAGTCAGCCAATGTGACTTTCAATGAACAGACACCTAGTGTGAAAGGTTCTGGTCTGGATTGGCTGTTTGATCTTGATTTAGTTACCAACTGTTTTAGCAAATCTTGTGAGCATGTTTTAGGAACCACAGATATATTACCTACAGGTGATCCTGATCCAAGAATTGAGCTGAGAAGATCTTCAAGCAACATATCTCCAGCTCCAGTGGTAACTAATCCTGCAAATGAAGCTTCTACCAGCACATTAATGACAAATCCTGCTGATACATCTGAGTTGCCTTCATCTTCTAGTGTTGAGGCACAGAACTCAAATGTAGAAACTTCAAATGTTGGGGAACATGGTGGTTGTGACAGTGATCAAGAATTTCTTGATGCTGAGAACCATCCTATTGAAGAAAATCTCAATGATGTCACACACTCATTGGATCAAGTTAATCTTGATAGGTGTGCTGCTGTAGAGGGTGAATCCTCCTTGCCAGATCAGAATTTCTCCAATTTGGATCTGTCTAAACAACTTGCTGTGATCCCTCAACTAAGGATCCACAAGTCTCACCCCTCTACAAACATCATTGGAGATGTTGGTACTGGTGTAAGAACAAGAGGACAGTCTCATAATGCAAATATATGTCTTCACTCTTGTTTCTTATCCCAAATAGAGCCAAAGAAGATTGATGAAGCTCTAAAGGATGGAAGTTGGGTTAAAGCTATGCAAGAGGAGTTGCTTCAATTCAAGAGACAAAAGGTTTGGAATCTATGTCCTCTTCCTCATAGGAAGACTACCATAGGTACAAAATGGGTTTTCAGGAATAAGAAGGATGATAGAGGACTTGTCATCAAGAACAAGGCTAGACTAGTTGTTCAAGGGTATACTCAAGAAGAAGGAATTGATTACACTGATGTCTTTGCTCTAGTAGCAAGACTTGAAGCTGTCAGGATATTCTTTGCTTTTACTGCATCCAAGAATTTCAAGGTCTATCAACTTGATGTCAAGTGTGCTTTTCTTTATGGAGTGATTGACGAAGAGGTGTATGTCAAACAACCACATGGATTTGCAGATCTTGATCATCCTGATTATGTCTACAAGCTTGACAAAGCTCTCTATGGGCTACATCAGGCAACAAGAAAGTGGTATGAGACTCTATCTCAGTATCTCTATCAGCATGGCTACAAAAGGGGTACCATTGATGGAACTCTCTTCATCAAAGGAACAAGAGATGACATAATGCTAGTTCAAGTATATATAGATGATATCATCTTTGGGTCAACTAATCCAAAGCTCTGCAAAGACTTTGAGAAGCTGATGAAGGATAGATTTGAAATGAGTGCCATGGGGGAACTCAATTTCTTTCTAGGGATTCAAGTGAAGCAGGTTGACAATGGTATCTTCATAAATCAGTCAAAGTATGTGCAAGACATACTTAAAAGGTTCAACATGACTGAATGTAAGGTTGCTAAGACACCTATAGCTTGAAACTACTCCCTTGGACCTGATCTTGAGAAGGAGTGTATTGATGAACATCTCTACAGGGCTATGATTAGGTCTCTTATGTATCTTACAGCTAGCAGGCCAGATATTATGTTTGCTACTTGCATCTATGCAAGATATCAGGCCAACCCCAAGATGTCATACCTAATCACTGTCAAAAGAATTCTAATATACCTTAAAGGAGCCCCATCTCTTGGCCTTTGGTATCCTAAAAATTCTGACTTCAATCTGTATGCATATATAGATAGTGATTATGATGGATGCAATATGACTGCAAAGTCTACATCAGGGGGATGTCAATTTCTTGGTGGAAGAATAGTCTCTTGGCAATGCAAGAAACAATCCTATGTATCTGCATCAACTGCTGAGGCTGAATACATTGCTGCTGCAAGCTGCTGTGCTTAAGTGCTTTCGATTCAAAATCAGATGCTAGACTATGGATTTAACTTCAAAGAGACTCCCATTCACATAGACAACAACAGTGCTATTTCAATCACAGAAAATCCAGTGCAGCACTCAAGAACTAAGCACATCAACATCAGGTATCATCTGATTAGAGATAATTTTGAAAAAGGATTAATCAAACTAATCAAAGTTCATACAGATAAACAATATGCTGATCTATTCACAAAAGCTTTTGATGAATAGAGATTTAAATATCTTATATAGCTATTGGGATGGTCAACTTTGAATAGTTTTTCTTAAAAACTTAATCATATTATTTCTAAAATTATGTGTGTTCTATGTTGTCTATTCTATCACCATAATAAGCCCCAGTTTCTCTTTGGAAGAAAATTCTTTTAGGATATTCCTTAGATTTTTTAGAATTTTACACAAGTTGCAAAATTCTTCAAAATCTTTGAAATATTCTTGGAGGCAAAATTTGCCTTCGGAAGCTTTCTAGTTAAAACTTCCGAAGCAAAATACCCTTCATAGTCAAAACTTCTGAAATTAAATTATCTTCAGAAGATTTCTTAGAATTCCAAGAAAACTACTTTTTGGCAAAAAGCAAACTACTTTTCAGAGGTGGGACCAACACAATGGATTTCAAAGTTTATCCTTTTTTATTTACTTTGTCTCAAATCCAAATTCATACAAATATCCAACGGTTACACCTCTTTCTTCTACCTGCTCCAAAATTCACCCATACCTCAAATTTGATCTCTCTGAAACCACTTTTGCTTTTCACCTTTCTTCATCCTTAAGCTTTTCAAAATGGCCAACATTCCAAATAGAAACAACCCAAATTTCTCCATGCAATTCCATAGGCAGCACAATCAAGTTGCCTTGTTGCACTCTGAGAAAGATGATAGTTTATCAGAGGTTTGCTGTTTTCTTGCTCTATCCAACTATTACACCTCACTCGCCATTGATCCTATTATTTATGAGGATCACCTGCTTGACTTTTGGAGGACATGTCAAGAGGTTATTATGGATGGGGAGAAGGCACTGTCTGCCACAGTGCAGGGGATGACAGTCTTTATCACTCCAGCCATCATCAACACCCATCTTCAGCTCGATGATGAAGAAGGTGAACTGTCTTTCCCAAAGGAAGCTGTCAACTATTTCTTTGAGCAGATAGGCTATGAGGGAGATTTTTCTGTAAAGACCTTTAGGAAAGGGAAGGTCTCATTCCAGTGGAAATACCTACTCCATGTAGTGATTCACAGCTTGTCCAACAAGCATGGTGGGTGGGACCAGATTCCCGAGGATCTCTCCTTTATAGTTCATGGAATGGTACAAGGGGTCAAGTTTAGGTACTCACAATTTGTTTACAAAAACTTGCTTGCTAACTTGGACTCCTTAGAAGACTATGTGTTTCCTAGATATGTTCAACACATTCTTAACTGTGAACTTTGATCACAGTTGAGGGAAACAAATACTATTCTTAAATTGGGACAGATGAAGCCAGGCATCTTTAAGATTATAAAGAAGCCAACTGTAGGCTTCTCAGGGGTAGAAACAACGCTGGTCTCCAAAATGTTAGAGCTTATTGCTCAAGGTGACAACATAGCAACACAAGCTAGTGTTGAACCAACACCTTCTACATCTCAACCACCAAAACAACCTCAAATCATCCTTACCTACTAAAGAAAATCCAAATAAACCCCTGCTCAAGCTATTGAGTCTGTGCAGGTCCCCATATACTCACCCATACAGGAAGAAGTGGATACTAGAGCTCCCACTTCTCCTAAGGAGCAAACCACTCCCATCTCTTCAAGAATCAGTGTTGATGTTCCTCATGATCAGCCTGATGAGCTCATAAGCCAAAATGCCTTAAGCCTTCACTCTGAGTCTCAACACTCAAGTGAAAAACCTTCAGGGGACAGTTACCATCCCCAGCCTTTGGACTTAAATACCCAAATTCCCAACCTTGAATTCTATGCTGATGAGGACTTAGGCTTTAGTGAGCACCATGAATCTCTCTATCCCTCACCTACTCAAAGAAAGAGGAGTGCTTCTTAATTACCTATGTCTATCCCACATCAGTCACCCATTGCTGAGGTGGGTCCTTCTGAACTTGTTCAGGGGATCCATATGGAAGAGGCTCTCACTTCTGTAAGTGATTACATCATTAAGACCTCAACCATGGCAACTCAGCCCATTGACACTTCATCTGAGGCTGTCAATGAGCAAAGGAAATCCAGCAGCCAAGAACCCCACGCTGGTAATGAGAGTGAGGATCTAGGTCAAATTCTCTCATCCCCCCATGATTCTTCTGATAAAGATGAGGGGAATCTGAGACTAAAAGTGCAACAACTGACACAAACATGCACTTACTTGGTCTCACAGGTTAGTCATCTTGAATTTCAAGTGACCACCTTACAAAATAGGGTCAATGATCAGCAACTTAAGATATCTTATCTTAAGGAAAAACTAGCTGAGAGACCTTTAAGAAGAGCTCAACCAGGAACACAAGAACCTGAGGATGTGGCTGACCTAACTCCTAGCTCAGATATACAAGAGGGTGATGCTACCAAAAAGGGGGAGAAAGTCACTACAATCATAGAACCTGGGAGTTCTTCATGGAGTATGGACATTGAGGACTCACCATCCTCTCTTGTAATTGTTCCTACTCAGCAACCTCCTTAAGTTCACATTGATGTGAACATCCTAGACTGCTTGTTTCAAAGTCTTTTTAGGGAGGGTGTATCAAGGCAAGAAGTTGAAGAAGATAGACCAAGGCAATCAGGTAATATCATTGGTCAACTGGATGTTGAGGCAGACCCTGAGATTAGCTTCAAAGGGAAAGCCTTGACTGAAGGCCTAGTATAGAGCCTGAAAGTCCTGTCTTACAATCAACTGATGAAGTGACAGAAATTGAAACACCTGTCACCACAATAACTACTTCAGCAACTCAACCCCTCAGTGAAACACCTACTGGTGAAGGTGTATCACGGTCTCTCTCTGCCCAGAGCTTGGAGGCTACACCAAGCAATGAAGGCCAAAGTGTTAGGACCGTGTACGACGGAGTACTAACTGATTCAAACGTGAAACCAGATCAAATAGTGCGGAATCCTATTTGATTGGTGATCCAATCAGGGAAAACATTAACAAGACCAATCCTAACGATTAGAAAACGTTAAGAACGAACTAGGAATGATCTGAAGCGTTTTATGAACTTGGAAAGGACGAACAGGGTGCTCTGGGTCGACTCGGGTTCTGAATATTCGAAGTGTTTTTTTTCACGAATTAAGTGGTATTTATAGGTTACAGTTCTCATTCCTACGGCTGAGCCAAGCGACTGGCTCAGTGTTGCGACTGAGTAATACGATTGGTTCATTCGGACGACTGAGTCAGTCTTATGACTCAATCGTACGATTGACTCAATCACCTGGTTCAGAGTCGTGTGACTGAATCAGATTACTTAGTTAAACACATTCTTGAACCTTTGATGGTTTAGAACTATGTCTAACACCTATAAACCTATACAACATTGTCATATATGCGTGTAACAATAAATAATATAAATAGATATAACATCAAACAACCAACAAACATATATAGAAGAGATTCCCATTATATTGATTAATCATTAAATATGTGTTAGAAGAAGAAGTTCTATTACAGTTAAGCTCACTAGACTAGAACTGGGGAAATGTGTACCAACAAACTCCCCCTTGGACCTAGTTCTATCTAGACTTTGACCTCTTTCTTGAATTCTTCAAATCTCTTCTTCCTATCTTCTCTAGAAACCCCAGAATGAATATTGAGTGCGAAGCATAAACGTATAACGTGTTGAAACTGAAGTGCTTGCTCAATATCTTGAGTGTCAAAAAATAGTGGCCACTTGTACAAGATGTATACATCTGAAGCAGACAAGTTTGTTAGCCACATAGGGTCGAATACCCTAATTGTCTCAACCTTCCCTTCTTTTTCCAAAACTATGACGGCCTCACCAGTACGCTAGTCATAATACAACCATTTAAAATGGGGTGCAAAATCTTTTGGCATTTCCCTCAATGGAATACGCGACATTGTGCGCGGAGGGTGCCATCTCAAGACCACCTTTGGTCTTCCTGAGGTAGGATCAACCTCTGTCTTATGAATCAACATACTGGGTTGTTGAGGTTTAAAATTGACCCACCTCGTATGATACTCTTTCTTCAGAGCCTGCTCGAACCATCCTGACATCTTTCCTGGAATAGCATACAGGACGTTCAAGTTGGCTAGACGGTTAAGCTCAAATCCTGGGAGAGTTTTCAGATCATGTGGGAATCTGAAATACTCTATTCCCCTCTCCCTCTTGATAGCATACACTTTGAGATCCTCAAAGTATGCCCAGCTAAAAATTTTTCTAGACACCGTTTGATGCTTCTTTATCTTGTAAAGCTTGGTGTAGGCATTTGACTTGTTTGGCACATGCTGTTTCTTCATCTCCTCCAGGCAGGCTATCCATTCAGCCTTTTTGGATGCTAGATCAGCATCATCTACCTGAGGGGCTTCTGTTGTGGCTGCTTTCGCAGCTGTCATCTCCTCGACCTTATCGAAGATACTGTTGTCAAATGTTTCCCCCCAGATCTGGTAGAACTTCGCCTTCGGCGTTCGTATACTGGGAATAGTGATTAGCAGTGATGTCCTCAATCTCCACTTCATCGATGTCTTGTAGTTCCTCGTCACTGACTATATCGACCTCAGGAGCATCTTTTACCAGCTCGTCAGGATTCAGACTAAACAGTTCAGCAATCTGTTCATCTGTGAAATCGTGTATTATCTCCCCCTCTTCAGCAGTGTAACTGACAGATCGTTGTACGATCCCTTGTAGATCGAGGATCATCGTCAATTTTGAATCGATGTGACGAAGGGGCACAACGTCGTGCTCATCAACTTGTTTAGCTGAACCTGTTCAACAACCAAATACAATACAAGTAAGTATACATTAAGCACATAACCGATGTTGATTTAACCTGTTAATTTTATATACATAGAACAGAATTTGATACAAGATTTCAAGTACAAAGTTTAAATAATAAATAAACATCTAATCTTGAACTTTGCCTTGAATCTGAGCTGGATCTTCAGTAGATTAGGAGGTAGACGGAGCAGACGAAGGTGCCCTCTGATCTTGTTTCCTTTTGGTTCTTTGTTCGTGCTCAGGATCAGAGGGAGATGTAGCTGCGTCTCCTTCATCGTCATCATCGCCTTTGTCATGTGAATCTTCGTCACCCTCCTCGTCGGCATCTTCATCATCATCCTCGTCATCATCATCCTCATCATCATCATCATCACCTTCATCACCTTCATCACCATCTCCTTCCTTTATCTTCAATGGGTCAGCTTCTGACCCCTTCAGCTTCAGCAGAATCTTCTTATTAGCAGACTCCAACTCCTCAATCTTCTGCATAGACAGGACTTTGTGCTCATGGAGTTGGGAGATCTGCGCAGCTTGTTGAGAAATCTACTCATTTTCCTGAGAGATAAGCTGAGCTTGAGAAGCATTTTGCTCCTCAAGCTGAAGGAGTCTCGCTGCCTTCTCTTCATCTACAGCTAGCAGTTTAAGCACTATTCTGTTCAGAGCTGCTAGCTGTTCCACCACTCCGATAGGAGGGAGGGGTGAACCTGTAGTAGCAGAGGACGGACAAGCTCGGTGGCTGGTGGTGGTGGCTGTGGTGGTGGTGAATTTTGGATGTGGAATGTGAGTGGATTGTGGAGTGGGATGTACTGTGGTAGTAGTGGGTTGTATGGTGGTGGTAGGATGTATGGTGGTGACAGGTGGTGGAATGGGTGTAGTGGTGGCTGTGGTAGTTTGGGTGTTTGAGGTGGTGGAAGGGGAGGTGGTGGATGATGTCAAGGTAAACCTCAATCTCTTTCCCTTCTTGCCATAGGGACTAGCCATAGTCTTTTTCCTCTTTCCTTTAGATGCAGAGGCTCCCCCTTGGCTACCGATCGGATCCGGGGCATATGAGGGATCTGATGCCGCTGCAGCATCCACGGACTCCACTGGGCGTCCACCTACCGCCCTCATGCCTCTTTCTGTGGAAATAACTTTGCTGCCCACAGTCCTCGTTAGAGGCTCTTCATCACTTTCTTCCTCCTCATCGAGCTGAAATCCCGAATGGAAGCCATCTCTCTCAGTTCCTCCTTGGGTGAATGAAGGAGATGTCACCTCAGTGGTCGTAGGCCTAGATTATGCGGGGCCAGTATCTCCATCACCACTATCATCATTATCTGAGTCATCATCAGGAATAGCGATCGGCTTAGAATCTGAATCACTCTCATCGTGGCGCCACTTCCTCTTCGAAGGCGCCACATAGTCTTCCCGGGCCAGATGCCCAAACAGTCTCTTTACCGGGGGCTTCACCTGCTTCCCCCGGTACACTTTCATCCTCCCGAGGGTGGTGTCATCCATCACCTCGAGGGCAAAATCATCCTCCTTCTCCTTGGGCAGCGAGGGGAGCTTCTGATCAATAATCATCTGGAGAAAACGTGGATACATGCAGAAGCTATCTTTCCCCTTTGCCTCTATATTCTCCACCATATTAGTGAAGATCATCCTGGAAAAGTTGAAAGGATGATTCAGCACCAACGCCACATGGGCATTCTGCATCTGGTCAGAGAGCTCGTCGAAGCCGCCCTTCCTGGATGCGATACATCTAAGCAAAACGTGGGCCAGATATTTAAACTAGGGGCACAAGTTGCTCTTGTTGAGCATACTTGCGGTGATGTCCCCAGAATACTTGGCCCTCAAAAAGCAGCCTCTAACTATGAGAGGATGTAGTCGGGTGGGGCAATCTCTATCATCCCCGAGCTCCAGAACTGTCCTTATATCATCCTCGGTGATCTGAATGGCTTCCTCAAAATCGAACGCCTAATAGTGTAGGGCTCAGTAGACCTGTCTACAGCAGCGTTCTCCCAGAACGCATGTTGTATCGATCGGTAGGGAGTGCACGGTGTAGAGATCGCATGAGATATCCTTGAGCGGCGTAGGAATGCAATAATCTTGGCAAACTCTACAGAGTTGTGGGAGGTCAGATCGAGATAAGCACAAATGTTGTGCTTAGTGCTCATAGTCAACCTGCTCGCCATCTGTGACACAAAACAAGTAAACGTTAGAACATGTTGAAGATAGCTAAAGTAAGTTAATGAACTTTAAACCTTGGTTTAGTCGTGCGACTGAACACACGACTGAGACCTAGTCGTGCGACTGAACTGTGCGACTGAGACTTAGTCATACGATTGAGTTCATGTGTACGACTGAGTCATGCGATTGGACTCAGTAGCATGTCTTCTCATACGTGTATCTCAATCGTGCGTCTGAAATCATTCGCAAGGTTCTGTCGTACGATTGAGTCATTCGTCCATCTCAGTCGTACGATTGGGACAATCGGATAGCTCAGTCTTACGATTGACGTTCATCAGCATGTCCAGTCGTTCATTCGACTGTTTGTCCATTCAAATTTGTGTTTGAGCTATACTTGATGTTAGACTTCGAACTTAGGCTCAATACACTCAGAAACAACCGACTAAGCATCTTTTACCATTAATTTGATCTTTAAGCTCAGTTTAAATGGTTTATTGATCGGTTTAAGGTTCGGTTACTGTTAGGTCAAAATGTAGGTGATTCTTGGTGTCTGTTCTCGGTTTAAACGTTGATGCACCTTGATTATTACCTGTATAATCGATATCCAATGTTAGAACGCACAAGTGGATGGTAAATATGAATCAAACAAAATTTTGGCAGCGGTCCGTTAGGTCGTACGTATAGAGAGGCGATTTTGGTGAATGAGCGACTGAGGCCGATTCGACCTGTATATATACTAGGGCAAATCCCAGTCGGGCGACTGAGCTGAGTCGCATAGGTCAGTCGTGCGACTGAGCCGAGTGGCATGAGTGAGTCATGCGACTGAGTCTCAGTCGTACGATTCACCCAATTGTTCAGTTCCATTCATACGATTTAGGTTCATTCGAACGACTGTGACAGTCGGTCACCTCCAATCGTGTGCTTGGACTCATTCGCATGCACCATTCGTACGATTTGACTCATTCGGATGTTCCAATCGTACGACTGGACCATACTTATGGTTCAGTCGTGCGACTGGGCCATACTTGACATATTTTGACCATTTTACCATTACGACCCTTAGTTCCATTTAACCGTAGATAAAAATTATGAGCAACTTGATCATCTCAGACATGACCATTTTAATAACACAGTTTGATCACCTCAGATATGATCCATTTATCCATCTGATCATCTCAGACATGATCCATTTAACCACCTGATCATCTCAGACATGATCCATTTAATCACCTGATCATCTCAGACATGATCCATTTAACCACCTGATCATCTCAGACATGATCCTTTTATCTACTCAAAAACAAGTTATAATAGATTAAACGTTAAGTTCATTTTGTGACATTATCTGCAATGAATAGTATAGCATAGTCCGACACTGACACACTTAACAACTAAATAAAATACTAAACTAAGTACCAAAACAAAAATATTTTTGTGATTTTTTTAGGGTTGGGTAGATAACCCTATTAGCATTAACATCCTTTTCAAGATAGATTCATCCAGAATTAGACAGGCATAAACTAAATTACTTGGAACCTGTTATATTTAATGAAAAGGAATCAACATATTCACATATCACAGTGTTCCATTAATCTAGGACTTCTAAGTTCTAACTGGGAATCATGCTTGATATGATACATAACTCACTTTGATAATCAACCTCAGTCGGTGCATCCACGACGATTGTCAGTATACTTGTCCCTTTAAATCCATACACAGAGTTTTGACACACATTGGTGATGGATTAAGTTATATTATTTCAACCAACATTTGTGGATCCCACGCTTATATGGTAATCAACATTCCTCAGGAGACTTTTGAGTGGTTTACTGGTATTTTGACAAGAAGAGACTATTCTTAGAACTTTCAAAGAGAAGCCAAGCCTCAGGTCAGTGCCATCGCACAGCAGAGAGACGGCAAACAACAATGAGTTCTAGAATATGTAGGTTATGCTTATCCTCAGGTCAGTGCCATCGCACAGCAGAGAGGCACACAACATATCTCCTTGTTAGAGCATTTCTTATTTTCTTTTTCAATAATGCACCAATAACATAAGTTATCAGCTTGATTGCGCTTGTATTCTATTTTTTCATACTTTACTCTTTTTGTGGTCACACGCACACCTTTGGTGGCGTTTATTTGCTCGTTATACCTTATTGAAAATAACTGATTGTGTTAACCAGTGATAAGATGGGACCCCACAGTCGGTTGAACCATTTAGTTTAGATTGAGTTCACCAATGACGTCTACTCGTCTATTGTGTTGAATCTACCGACACATCGTATAGTGAACTAACACCTCCCTAGATCAACTTTCTCCGTGTAATTACAGTAACACACAAGCGTACTATCATTTTCCCAATCTTGTTAGACTTAGAATCCTCTGACTACCAATTTTTTTTGTGATTTAATGAAACTAAATTCTAAACAATGTTAAATCTTTTGGTGTTCCAAGTAACTAGATACCTGTGTACTATCATTTTCCATTGTCAAATTACAGCCTTGTCTATTTTGTTTTTGCCTTTTACATTATCTGCCTTTCCCCCCTTTTTTTATTTATTTTATTTTTTTGAGTAAATACATACTGACATTAACCTAATCTCCCCCTAAAATTCTAAAACAGAAAATATTTTTGTGTTTTTGGATTTTTATAAAGCAAGGAAATTAAAAAAATTAACTAAAAACAGAACTAGTGTCAGACTATGCATCTGTGTCTTCAGAGATAATGTCACTTTTCTTTTTCACGCCGTTGACCTCTAACAAGTAGAAAAAATTGGGTTTATCAAACGGTTTAGTGTAGAGGTCAGCGCGTTGAAAATCCGTGTTTATTTTTACCACATCAATTAACTGTTTTTCATAGCAGTCACGTATGAAATGACACTTTATGCCGATGTATTTAGTTTTAGGGTGTTGAACCGGATTTTTAGTTACAGCTATGGCAGCAGAGTTATCAACATAGATAGGGGTGTTAGAGAATTGCAAACCATAGTCCCCATTTGTTGTTGGATCCAGATAATCTGAGAGCAGCAGCTTGCAGCAGCAACATATTCAGCTTCGCAGGTTGATAAGGCAACCGAGGTCTGCTTCTTGCATTGCCACGTGACTAAACGCCTTCCAAAAAACTGACACCCTGCTGATGTAGACTTGAAATTCATTTTGCATCCACTATAGTCTGTGTGAGCTCATCGTCGTCATAGTGTTGGTGTACCCTTCAGATAACGGAAGATTCGTTTCACCCCAATCAGATGATTTACTTTCGGTTTTGCTTGATATCTGGAGCATAAACATGTGGCGTACATGAAATCTGGACGGGAGGCAGTGAGGTACATTAGAGATCCGATCATCCCACGATACATAGTGGCATCCACCAAATCCCCATTCTCATCTGGAGTCACAACATGATTTGTGGCGAGAGGGGTACCGGCAGCTGTGACATTTTCCATATCAAAGCGACGAAGAATATCTCCAACATACTTAGTCTGATGCAGAAAAATACCGGTAGGTGTCTGGTCCACCTGTAAACCTAGGAAGAACTTTATTTCTCCTATGGCACTCATTTCAAACTCTGCCTTCATCACAGATTCGAATTCTTTGCACAACTCTTTGTTTTTGGAACCGAAGATGATGTCATCCACATAGATCTGCACCATAAGTAAATCACCATCCTTTTCTTTAATGAACAACGTGCAGTCAATCACACCCCTGCGAAAGCCGTGTTTCACCAGATGGGTGGAGAGCTTCTCATACCAGGCTCGAGGAGCCTGATGTAGCCCATACAGAGCCTTGTCTAACTTATAGACTCTGTCCCGATGATAAGGATCCTCGAATCCCTCGGGTTGACTGATGTATACTTCCTCACGGATTTCCCCATGAAGGAATGCACTCTTCACATCCAGTTTATAAACTTTGATCTTCATGTATGATGCGTAGGACAGAAATATCTGAATTGCTTCCATTCATGCCACTGGTGCAAACACTTCATTGTAGTCGACGCCCTCGACTTGTCTGAATCCTTAAACAACCAAACTGCCTTGTTTCTGATAACAACACCTTGGTCGTCTTTCTTGCACTTCAGTACCCATTTGGTACCAATCACTTTCACGCCTTTTGGCCTGTCAACCAATGTCCACACTCCAAGCTTCTTGCACTGTAGTAGCTCCTCTTGCATAGCGTTGACCCAGGCCTCATCCTTCAGGCATCACTTACGTGTTTGGGTTCAATTTGAGAAACAAAACATCTGAGAGCCCCATCATTCACGTAGCCCTTTTCCATTATTGTAGCGTAGTCAGCTGAATATAACCGATTTCTTGTCTGCACGCTGGAGTGGAGATCACCAATGATAGCATCCGGCGGATGATTCGTACTGATCCTAGTCATGGGTGTTGTAGGAACAACAACTTCAGAATCTAGATTGGTGACTGGAGGCTCAGAATCCGTATTGCCAGATGTATGTTCAGCAGCTGAAGAGCTTCCGTCTTGATCAACATTTGGTGCTTGGCCTGTTTCAGTTGCTTCTTCATCATCTGATGAGTCATCACTTTCGTCTTCTTCAGTTGTGGTAGATCCCGATAAACACTCGTAGGTGTTGTATTGCTAGTATCCAGATTCGGTGTGTTTAGAACATCGTGCATCATCTGAGTAGCAATATCTTCATCCGAATCTAACTGAGGAAGATTGAATGATTTGAAAAAGCCATCGTAGTCAAAGAATGACGATGGACCTTTTCCAGCAGGGGGGATGGTGAACCGTTAAACGTCAACATTGCACCATACTTCTACCTAACCAGAAGAGTTGTTGTAAACTCGTTTGTCTGGTATACTGCATCCTAGAAAGATCCCCTGATCCGCCTTTTCATTAAACTTGCCCTCTTGAGTTTTCTTCAGTAGAGTACAAGGAGCGCCGAATGGTTCCAGATACTCCAAATTAGGTTTACGCTTCTGTAGCAACTCATAGCAAGTCTTCCCATGCTTCTTCACTACTGACACATGATTGAGTGTGTAGCATGCATTGGCAACAACTTCGTTCTAGAACTGCACTGGCAACTTTGAATCTGCCAACATAGTTCGGCGGTCTCAATCAAGCTCCTGTTTTTCCGCTCAGCAACTCCATTCATCTGTGGTGTGTATGCAAAAGTGAATTGATGAAGAATTCCTTTTTCCTTGCAGAAAGTGTCCATCCACTGATTCTTAAACTTTGTTCCATTGTCTGAGCGAATCTTCCTAACCTTCAGCTTGTATAGGGACTCCAGTGTTGTCACAAGTACCTTGAATGACTCAAAGGTTTCTAACTTTGCTTTCAGAAACATCACCCAGGAGAACCGTGAGTAGTCATCAGTGACTACAAAGCAGTACCAGTCTCCGGCGATACTCTTCGTGCTGACTGGACCGAATGGGTCCATGTGCAATAGCTCCAGGGGCATCTCGATAGAATTGACTTGCTTGGTTTTGTGAGATTTCCTGGTCTGCATTCCCTTCTTGCATGAGACACAAAAATCAGGAAGTCTGAAGTTCTTTACAGGAACTCCATCAACTAAGTTGTTATGAATCAGATGATTCATCTTCCTGTGATTAATGTGTCCTATTCTCCTGTGCCATGAGATGGAGTCCTTCTCTGTAGCTTTAGACAAGAAACATTGAACAGTAGAAGCACTAGTAGAAGCATTAGACATATCTAGAACATACAAGTCATTATATCTAGATGCTGACATTAATACCTGCTCCTCTGGGATTTCCATCTCTTTCTTTTGAATGTAACAATTTTGATTGTCAAACATAACTTTGAAGCCCTTGTCACAAATCTGAGACACAGAAAGTGGATTGTTTTCTAATTGCTGAACAAACTAACTTTGTCGAAGCTTACCTTTGCATTACCTACTTCTCCCTGAGCGGTAATATAACCTCCTTTGTTTCCAACAAAAGAAACGTGTCCCCCTTTAATTTGTTTGACATTGTAAAGGAGGGACTGATTTCCCGTCATGTGCCTGGAAGCTCCGCTATCTACTATCCAAGTATTGGTAGAAGCACTATAGCGGACACCCTGCACACAATAGAAAATGATTAGTTAAGGAGGGGGACCTAACCTTGACTGGCTTGGGTTTCCCAGAGGCATCAACCATCATGAACTCGACCCACTGTCCTTTCTCAGTAGGTGGTACATCAACTTTCAACTTGTCCTTGCTCTCAGACACATCAGTTGTTTTGCTTTCCACAAACCATCCCTGTGAAAGGATTGTTTGTGGTAAACCGTAGACTGATTTACAGTTTGAACTTTTGGTTTAGTTTCAAAAGCAGGTTTTACCTCAGGCATCATAGACTTGCCAGTGGCTTGTCTGTTTTGCTTTTGGCCCGGAGGAGATGGAAACAACCTAGAAGGTGTTTTAGACTTAATAGGAGTTTTTGATATAATGGGAGCATTAGATCTTTGTTTTGAAACTTGTTTGACTTCGTTATTTAGCTCAATTTTAATCTTTGGTGTCTGATAGCGAGGACAGTTTGAAGAGATGTGACCGCGCTATCCACAAGTATAGCAGGACCTCCTTTCAACAGGACTAGAAGATCTCTTGTAAGGTGGTGAGTAAATTTCGGGTACTTTCTTTTTGGTCTCACTTCTAAGATTTTCACCTTCCTTGACAAATTTAACTTGTTTAACATTATGTGTGTTTTGGCTTAGAAGATGGTGGTTATCTTGCTTAACCGGTTTAGTTAGAGTGGTTTTCGAAATCTTGGGTTGTGTGGTTGGAGATTTTGGACCCGACCCAAGAGATGCTTGAACATTCTCTTCCACCCTGTTTTCAGTGATTGTTGTACCATTTGTGCCAGATGTTGATTCTTTCTGGTCAGTAGCCGGAGAGGTAGAATTAACTGCTGTGTCCGGATCGCTGACCAGAGGAGTTGTCACCACATGATCCTTTATTGTGTTATTATTAATTAGACGTTGTTTGGTGTTCAATAGGATCTCATGTGGTGGATGCACAACCTTATATCCCAAACCTTCCCCGTTGTTGCGTTCTTTAACCAAGTTTTTCAAAATATGTGAGGAACTAGCTAGACTGTGGAGTTTTTGTTTCAAAGACTCGTTTTCAACTTGTAAAACCGCTCGTTCCTTTTTAGTTTCTTCGATTGTTTTTAAGTAAAACTTGATATCATTTTCTTGGTTAAATGCAAAAACCTCAGTTTCTTTTAACTTTTTCTTTAAAACTTCAACTTTTTCCTTATAGCTGTTTTCATTTTGTTTTAAAATTCGGTTTGCCTCAGTGCATAATTTTAAATCATTTACTAAGTTATCATTGTGATCTAATAACTTTACAAATTTCAGATCAATGCTTTCCCTAAATTTATCACATTCAGCACAAGCATGTTTAACAAACAACCCATCCTTTGTTTCTACCTATGCAGATGTAGACGTTCCGGCCATGAAAGCATTTTGCGGCTCAGATTGTGCTTCAGATTAAGCATTCAACTCATTTTCAATAAGTTGATCAATAGCAGGTGCGACTTCATCCAATTCAGCAGTGTCAGGTTCAGCCGAGTTCTCCCCCTCACTCGCTGAGTCTTCATTAAGATCATCAACAGATGCTATGTTGGTTCACTATCAGATAAGAATCGGAAGGACCAGTCCTATCCTTCATCACCTTGTGCCACCATAGCCTTTGAGTCATTGCTAGATGAAGTAGGCTTTTTCTCTCTCTCTCTCTTGTTTTGTGAAGGAGGAGAATGGATTTTCATTTCCAGTCTTCTTTGGTTTGACACATTCCCGCTTGAAGTGTCCTTTCTCCCCACAGTTGAAACAGGTGACTTTTAACTTGTCGAAACCAAAAGTAGTATCTTTTGTAGCCACCAAATTCTGACATGTTTTCTTCATAAATTTCTTTGCTCGTCGCACAGCGATCGCGAGAGCCCACATAACATCCATCCTCTCCAACTCATTCTCATCCACCTGCTCATAATCTTCATCAACCAAGTGGCAGTTTCCTATCTTCCCAGCAACCAAACCATCATTGGAATGAACCACAGCAGCAAGCAGGTCCATGTGTTCCTTGGCCACTTCAACAGTAACTTTTCCTAAGTTCTCTGTTACTAACTTTGTTGATTGAGCACCAGTAACACTGTGTTGAACCCCTGAGACCGTTGACTCACTAACAGATGATGAGCTTTGTCCAGATAGAGAAGTATTAGAAACAAAAGCAGTCTGCAGAGGAGCATTGGAAGATTTTGCAATTGGAGTGGGAGTCACATTATAAAGAGTTGGATCCTGAGCATATGAACCCTTCTTAGCCTTGTACTTGTGTCTCACTTCCTCTTCTCGCAGTTTCAAGATGAAGTCATTTATATCCAAGGTCTTGAGTACAGAATTGTATCTCAAAGTGGAAATAAACGAATCCTACTTCTCAGGAAACCCTTCAGCCAAGCTTGACACCTTTTCTTCTTTAGACGTTGTAACACCATGAGTGTGAAGTTCACTCATCAGATGATAGAAGCGGTCTATAATGTCATCCAAGCTTTTATTCCCGATGGCTGAGAAATTATCAAACTCCTTCTTTAATGCTTTGGCCTTCAAGGACTTAAGAGTAGAGCTCCCTTCATACCTTTTCTCAAGAGCTTTCTAGAATTTTTTACTTTTGCTTGTGCTTTGAATACTGATGGAAGATTTCTTTAGGAATGGACTGAGTTAACATCGCATAGGCTTTCTTTTCAGCATTGTAAGCAATCTTTTGAGCATCAGTCAATCCATTCAACGTTAAGGGTATACCATCAGCACCAACTGGCATAGTGTAACCAGTCTCAATAGCATTCCAGAGATTTGTGTCCACGCCATTGAGATGAATCTCAAACCTTTGCTTCCACTGTGGAAACTCATCAATCGAAAGAAGCTTAGGTGGCTTGTTATGGTTGCCAATCTCATTCTCCAATAGAAGTAAGTTCTGTATCCTTGAGTCTTTACCAGCTGAGAATGCAAAGTTCTCTGAGTCCATGATGAAATAGAATTAGACTTGACAAACACAATGTTTAGGCGACTGGGATGGACGACTGGAGAATGACTAAAACACAATCGTGCGATTCGTACGACTGGAGAGGCGATTAGGACTGTTGTGCGAATGGACAGACCGACTGAGTCAATCGTGCGATTGAGCTAGCGATTGAGTTCAGTCGTACGATTGGACAGGCGAATGGACTTCAGTCGTACGATTGAGATAATCGTGCGACTGAGACTGCTGAAATCGAAATTTTTCACACACTTTGACCTAGAAATGCAATCTTTTACACCCTAGACGGTTGAAACTCGAAAAGACTCAATTTTCAGAACATGCACACGCAAAAACTTGATTTTTGAGCAGAAAGAACGGATCTTTTTGCTAAAAACGTAAACTTTTTCAAAAAACGATTGAATCCACGATGAATCAAGAGCCAAAGCTCTGATACCACTTGTTAGGACCGTGTACGACGGAGTACTAACTGATTCAAATGTGAAACCAGATCAAATAGTGCGGAATCCTATTTGATTGGTGATCCAATCAGGGAAAACGTTAACAAGACCAATCCTAACGATTAGAAAACGTTAAGAACGAACTAGGAATGATCTGAAACGTTTTATAAACTTGGAAGGGACGAACAGGGTGCTCTGGGTCGACTAGGGTTCTGAATATTCGAAGTGTTTTTTTTTCACGAATTAAGTGGTATTTATAGGTTACAGTTCTCATTCGTACGACTGAGCCAAGCGACTGGCTCAGTCGTGCGACTGAGTCATACGATTGGTTCATTCGGACGACTGAGTCAGTCTTATGACTCAATCGTACGATTGACTCAATCACCTGGTTCAGTCGTGCGATTGGCCCATTTGCATGGTCCAGTCGTGCGACTGAATCAGATTACATAGTTAAACACGTTCTTGAACCTTTGATGGTTTAGAACTATGTCTAACACCTGTAAACCTATATAACATTGTCATATATGCGTGTAAAAATAAATAATATAAATAGATATAACATCAAACAACCAACAAACATATATAGAAGAGATTCTCATTATATTGATTAAACATTACATATGTGTTACAAGAAGAAGTTCTATTACAGTTAAGCTTACTAGACTAGAACTGGGGACATGTGTACCAACACAAAGCTCTCTCCACCCTATGTCACAAAGGTCTGTGGGTGACAAGGGGAAAAGGGTTCTAACCCTGAGGAGATTGAGGAGGAGGAAAGAGAGAGAAAGAGGAAGCTGAGGGAAGTAAGTTCCACTGGGTCTTCAAGCTTCATGCAAGCTGCAATCAGGGCTGCTCACAGACCAAACACTTAAAATGATGAGTTGAGGGCATTCAGGATTACTTACTTACAGACCAGAAACTATGACACAGATGAGATTATATCTCTCCCCTTAGAGGAATTAAATGATCTGGCTGACATGGAAATGTCAAGAGAAAGGAAGGAAGCTAAAGATGCAAGAATTCTTCTTGAGATCAAAGAGAAGAAAAGACAACAAAAGTTATACAAGCATATTCCTACTCTTTCGCCAGTTCAAGAAAGTCCTGTGCAAGAGGCTGTGGCTGCTACACAAGAACCTCAGGTAGATAAAGAAACAGATAAACAAAGAATGATAGACTACCTGAGTGCCACAGGCTTCTACCAGGCAGAAGCACTTCTTCCTTTGTCCTTTGAGTACATTGAGTTTGAGTATCTCAAACAACTTGAACTTCAAGTACTCAAAGAGCAGAAGTTAACAATGAAGAAATTAAAGGAAGAAGCTGCAAAGTCAAGAGCTCTCTTTCAGAAGAACTTGAAAAAATCTGATGATAGACAAAGAATGATGATTTTCTTGAAGCTGTATGGATTCTCTGGAAGGAGACTTGGCCCTATGTCTCTATCTACTATAGATGAGAATATCAGGGTGATCAAGCAGAAGATCAAGAGTGGAGAGCTTGCTGACTTGCATACTCCTCCAAGTCAAGCTCTACCTCAAGTAGAGGTTAAGTTTGAACAACAAGAGACAACTCAAACAAGAACCTCCAGCTTCATCTTCTGATCCACAGCAGGGTCAAAGGCCAGCCTCTTCAACTATTGATCAACAGCAAGGTCAAAGGCCAGCCTCAACATCTGACCCACAACAGGGTCAAACTCCCTCTCCTTCTGAACCTGTGAGGGAGGAACACCCAACTGAGGAAGACACAACTAATCTACAAGGTGCTGCAGGCCAGTCTTCTCAGTTAAAGACTGTAAAGAGAAAGAAAAGGATGGCTTCTAAATCTGATGCAAAGAAGAAGAAGTCAAAATCAACCTCCTCTGATCCTCAGGATGAATCAGAACATCCTAAGGAAGTCCAAGAAGAGAAAGCCAAATCATCTCCAATTCAAATGGCTCCTCTTCCATCAGGAAGACTGTGAGCTGCTGAATATCTTCTGGTGTTTTGGTAGCATCAGCCTAGGGGGAGTTTGTAAGGATTCCTAGAAGTCTGATGCAGCCAAAACACTCTTGTAACTATCTACTGATCATAACAACTGAAGTTAACAGCTGAAAACATCTACTGAAGTTAACAGCTGAAGACATCTATTAAGTTAACAGCTGAAGACATCTACTGAAGACAACAGCTGAAGGTAACAACTGAAGACATCAGCTGAAGACATCAGCTGAAGACATCAGCTGAAGACATCAGCTGAAGACAACAGCTGAATGTAACAGCTGAAGACATCAACTGAAGACATCAGCTGAAGACAACAGCTAAAGGTAACAGCTGAAGACAACAGCTGAAGATATCAGCTGAAGATATCAACTTAAGACAAAGTCTGAAGACAAAGTCTGAAGACCATTTTTAGTAGTTGTCACAACAACTGAAGAAGTATTCTTCAGTAGTTGTGATGATCCTTCTTCAGTAGTTATCACAACAGCTGAAGAAGTATTCTTCAGTAGTTGTGATGATCCTTCTTCAGTAGTTATCACAACAGCTGAAGAAGTATTCTTCAGTAGTTGTGATGATCCTTCTTCAGTAGTTATCACAACAGCTGAAGAAGTATTCTTCAATAGTTGTGATGATCCTTCTTCAGTAGTTATCACAACTGAAGAAGTATTCCTCGCTAGTTGTGACAGTTCTTCTTTCAGTAGTTCTATGAAATGATCAAGTCTTCCTGCATGCTGCACAGAACATGAAGTAGTATTGCTACGAAAGTTTTACACCAATTCAGAAACATTTCAAGTGTAAAATCTTTCATAGCCAAGAGCAATATCTTCAGAAGCCAGAAATAAAGTCTTTCTTAGCTTCTAGACAAAGTCTGGTGAAGACAAGAAACCAAGACAGATTCTTCCGAAGACTTTTATTATACATGCTTTATTTGATGTACTTTTTCTACAAAGCTGAACCACTTTGCCACTGCCCACTCTGGTTGGTCACCAACTTATATGAGTTGGTGAAAAGGTCCATGCTTTAGGAAAACTGTACATTGAGGTCTTGGGTCAAACCTTTCTACTTTATGTTCCTTTATCCTTTTTGTAATATATTAGGATGTGAGCTATGGCATGTCATAGTCACTAGCCAAAAGGCAAATATGCCTTTTGACTCTACATGGATTGTGTTGTCTAATTCGTGTATCCAGCTGGCCTTCAAAGTATGGCCGTCTGTAGGTTGTATTATATAGTATCTCAAAGTCCGGTAAAGTATGTATGCTGAATACTTGTAAGTTGAATTTGAGAAGCAATATACAACATCCTTGAAAACCAACCACTTGTGTTGTTATCTTGTTCTTTCTTTCTGAGTTTACTTTTGTGTTCTTAGCATCATCATAACCGGTTCCCCATTTGATCTGTTAAGTGTTCTAATACACTCTCCTTATTGTGTTGTCGTGTTGTAAGTGCTAACCCTTCACCTGGTCCTGCACTATTTCATGCATTAACTATAAAAAAACATAAACTCATATTCGTATTATAAATTTTGTAAAAGAACAAAAGAAAGACAAATGTAATTAAATCATAAACACAGACATTATACTTAAACACTGATTATTACAGCAAGTGTGCTTGAAACCAACAACCCTAATAAAAAAAGATATAAAGTGTGAACTAATCAACACACAAAATATCAACCTCACAATGTGTGTAGAAAATATTATTTTAAGCATTAATTAGTAGAACTATGTTTTACTTTGCATAATATTCATTTCTATTAGTGTATTGTATAATATGCTATATATGTAATGTAACCACACTTTTCTTCACCTAAATACTAATTCGTAGGAGAATTATATTATACAGATAACTAGTCAATATTTGTGAACGAAGGTGTCACCATGGTTGCCCTACTGGTTGAAATAATCATATTTGAGATATTAACGAGGCAGCCAGCAAAAGTTGTATGTCGTTTTAAGTCTGTTTGTAAGGAATGTTATGCATTCCTATCAATAGAAGACTTTGCAAGGGTACATTGCTCCCGCTCATTAAATTCATCTAATCAGAGACTCCTCTTAATCGGTGACCAAATATGCTTTGTTCGTCCAATTGACTTTCAAACCGGTGATTATGGGCCAAGCACCATCGTCCCATTTCCATTTCATGATGCCTCGATTCGTTCATATTTGGATGGATTGTTGTGTGTTCGCTTGAATCATACATCTGAGTTGCTTGTTTGGAATCCAGTCACCGGTGCTTATAAGTGTTTGTCAACACCTCATTGTCGTTGCCATGGCTTCTTTGAACATAATGCTGACGCTATTGGTTTGTACATTGATGCTTACGATGATTACAAGGTCTTGCATGTAAAGCATAGGTGTGGTGTACTTTGTGCATCTATTTATTCTAGGAAATCATCCTTTGGAGAAATATACCATTCGTAACAAGACCGGAGTACATTATCCCCGTATTCTCTTGGTCAACTGCTACGTTATGTGCTAATACTTTATATTTAACTGTTTGCGAGTGCTTGGTTGGAGGTAAAAATGTGGTGATTTGTTTTGATGTTAATTCAGAGCAGCTTAAGGAGATAAGCTTTCCACCGGTTCCTTCTACAGGAATTTATTTTGGAGATTTAGTTAATGTAAAAAATGAACTTCACATGTTTGTTAGTACTGGCGTACGGGAGATGTCAGTTGAGTTATGGTTGCTACAAGGGGAGCACTGGATTAAGGTCATGTTATGTTCTCCGATCCCTCCTATCCCGCTGTCAATATGGTGTGACATAACACATTTTATGACAAATGCTAATTGGTTTGTGATGACCAATTTGGGAAAGCTTTATGAAATTAAAATGGATGTAGAGCCCTTGGAATGTTTTTATCCTATTACTTCGTTTCGTGGTTCCAAGGGTGTAGTTTTTGTGGAGACCTTCGTTTCACCAGCTCTTTAGTTTAACTTTTCACTTAATGTTTTTCATTTATGATGCTTGGAACATATGTAGTCTACTGTTACTGTAATGATGTTTTCATAAATTGATTGTCTATGATAAGTCTCTTTTATTTAATTTACAATGTATTTATCAATTTATAATGACAAATGGGCAACCAAAAGATCATATTGATGTTTCTACCTCGCGTGTATCTACGTTAGTTGAAAAACAAAAAGAGTACAATGCGCGACATTATGCTTCACGTAAAGAGAATGGGCAATCAAAAGATTGTAATGATGTTTCTACCTCAAGTGCATCTACGTCAGCTGAAAAAAGAAAAGAGTATAATAGACGATATTATACTTTTTGCAAAGAAAATGACAACCTATCAAAGATTGGTGCAAGCCATGTCCCCCAAAGTGATCCAATAATGGAAAGGATGCCATTAAGAATTTTGAAAACTAATAGTAGTCAAATAACACAAATGCGAAAACAAAATGTGTCATGTAGTTTGACTGAAAAACGAAAGGCTCGAGATGAAGCATGCTATGATACACGCAAAGCCGATGGAAAACGTAATTCAAATGGTATTCAAATTAGATGTGCTCCAACGGATGATAGTACTCCCACAACAACACTCGCCTCTATAAATGATGAAGTCATGCCTAAAATATCACGAGGTTCATAGTTTATTGAACAATGCTTTCATTATTAAAGTTGACATCTTTTCATCTTTCATCACTTAATACTTGGAATTCCTTAGGTATTTGAATTCAACCACGAACACTATTACCTCAATTTTCTGACGTTATTGATCAACCATCCATCCGAGATTAGATTATTGAAGAGGACCCGTATAATTTTGTTTACAATGGTAGACCTAGAGACCATCGTGTCTTCAATAAAGTCTTACCTGAAACATCACAAGGTTTTTATTTATTTAACAAAGTTTTTTTTATTAAACTTGACATTATTTTACAACTCCTGTTATTTATTACAACAAATTCCTTAGGTGTTCAAATTCAACCATCCATTCGAAACATTTCGGGCATAGAAGAGAATCCGTATAATTTTGTATATGATGGTATACCTAGAGATCATCGTGTCTTAAAGGAATGTAGTCTATGTCCTTATTGTGGACCAAAACGATTCACATTTGAATTTGCAACCTTTTGTTGTATGAGTGGAAAAACAATATTAGCAAATTCAAAAATTCCAGATGAATTGTACCAACTTTTCACATCGCAAGATGAAGTTGGAAAAATGTTTAGGCAAAACATACGTGCTAATAACACCAATTTTTCTTTCGCCTCAATGGGTGTGACGTTGGATGATACAATGAACAATATGAGAGACGGTGTCTATACATTTCGTGCACATAAAGGAATATATCATAAAATCGACCACTTAGTTTCGAGGGATGGAAAACCTAGGTATTTACAGTTGTATTTTTATGATCCTGATACCGCGTTAGATCATAGACTCCAATGGCCCAATCTTGATTGAAGCATAACTGAGATGGTAACACGTGCTCTTTCTACAAACCCATATGTCAACTCATTTCGAAGTCTTGCGGAACTAGGACCTCTAGACAACTATAGAGTCACTTTAAATGGTTCCGTGGATCTTGACCAAAGGGTGTACAACCGAGCAACGACATCTGAGGTTTAAATAATATTTTTTATTTCAACGTGCGGATCTTCTACCGTACACTACATATTAATTTACTTATTTATAATGCAACATTTTATAGGTTGTTGGTATTTGGGTGGAAGGTAACGACAATATCACTTTGTACAAAAGAAGTATTGTTGTGTACGGTAGGTTAGAATATAGTCAAACTATCCAGCCTTACTTTGGTTGTTACGATCCATTATCGTATCCTCTATTTTTTCCTAATGGTGAGTCGGGTTGGCATCCTAACATACCACGTCAAGGAGTACTACTCAATGAAGTTCACAACAATAATGACAACATCGACGAAGAAATCGAAGGTACCAACAATTTATGTATCTTTTTAAGTGATGATAAAAATAATACCCTAAAGTGTATTATTTTTAATTAATGATTTGTTTTTAAACATCATAATTATTCAGAGGCAAACACACGACGTGGTAGAACAACCGTAGCTATGCGCGAGTACTATTGTTACAAATTCCAGATTCGATCTGTTGAGAACGTGCTTCTATTTGGTGGTAGATTGCTACAACAGTTTGTTGTAGATGTTTACATAAAGATTGAGACGCAACGTTTACAATTTTGTGAACAAAACCAAGCTAAGATAAGAGCAGATTTGTATCAAGGTATTGTGGATTGCGTTAATGCTGGTGAGGTTAATCCAAACAGAGTGGGACAACGGATTGTCTTGCCTGCATCTTTCATCGGAGGGCCTCGCGACATGCTCCGTCGGTTTCTAGATGTAATGACTTTAGTTCAAGATGACGGCAAGCCTGATTTGTTTCTTACAGTGACGTGTAATCCTCTGTGGCCTGAGATATGTGATAATTTAAAAGTTGGTCAAAGCGCATAAGATCATCCAGAGCTTGTTTCAAGAGTGTTTCGTGCTAAATTAGAGGATCTTAAGGAACAAATATTCAAGAAACATATTCTAGGATAAGTCAAAGCATACGTTTATGTCATCGAGTTTCAAAAGCATAGTTTGCCACATGCATATTTTCTTCTTTTCATGTACCCGCGACACAAAATCAATAATCTCGACCATTATGATAACATTGTGTGTGCTGAAATTCCCGACATATCAAGATATCCCAAATTGCACGAGCTTGTTGTCAAGCACATGATTCATGGTCCTTGTGAACATTTATGAAGAAACAATCCTTGCATGCAGGGTGATCCTCCAATTTGCCGTTTTCGCTATCCCAGGCAGTTTAATGAACAGACAACACAAGGAGACAATGCATATCCATTATTTCGAAGGAGAAATAATGGAATAAAAGTGGATGTACAAGGAAAAACTCTTGATAATAGATGGGTTGTCCCATATAACCTAAGGCTTTTAATGATGTTCAACTGTCATATGAATGTAGAGGTTTGCTCAAGTATAAAATCTGTGAAATATTTATTCAAATATGTTTACAAAAGACATGATAAACAAGTTATTCAAATCGATCAAGATGAGCAAGAGGTTGTCATTAACGAGATAAAGAGATTTGAAGATGCACGCTATGTATCACCCCCATAGGCTATATGGCGCATTTTTTCCTTCTCTCTTTCTCAAATTCATCCTGCTATGTTGGCCTTACAACTACATCTTCCTAATCATCAAATGGTTAGATTTAGAGATAATGATATAATGTCTGAAATTGTTGATAGAGAAAGAGATAAGAGAACCATGCTAACTGCATTTTTTGATACAAATAGAGTAGATGAAACAGCAAGACAATATTTGTATAAAGATTTTCCAAAACACTTCACGTGGAATGTAGGCTCACGTCATTGGAATCATCGTTTGTGAAAACCACAAAGAGGTCGTATTGTTTATGCTAATCCAGCTGAAGGAGAAAAGTACTATTTACGCCTACTTTTATCAAATGTTAAAGGGTTTACTTCTTTTGAAGATCTTTGCATAGTTAATGGCATAAAGCACATGACGTTTTGAAAAGCAGCTCTTGAGATAGGCTTAATTGAGAATGATGAAAGTTTATCGCAATCTCTCGTAGAAGCGTCTCTATTTCAGTTTCCCAATGCTCTTAGAAGGTTATTCGCGACTCTAATAATTTTTTGCGAACCTGGAGATGTTTGAAAGTTATTGTAACACCCGTAATTTCTTATTAAAGAAATTAAAAGAATGAAATAGAAAGAAAGGAGAAGGAAATAAAAAGTCTGCTTATGTGGAAGGACCAAAAGTGTAAAATAATAAAAAAATCTTATAAAGTTGGTAAAAAGGTGGCATGGCCGCCCATTACCTTCTGCATAACATTTTTATTCGACTTTTAGAGAGAGAAAGCAGCAGGAGCAGAAAACCATCGGGATTTTTGAAGAAGGACCTGAGAAATTCGAAGTTTTGGTAAGAAATCTCGAATTTATGATGTTAGGACGATTCTAGAACCATATATGAGCTTATAAATGTAACTAGTGTGTTCAGGTTGCACTGTGTGTGTGTGTTTTAGGCGTATAAAAGACTGAGAAGTTCAAGGAAAGGGCATCCAAAACCCGAAGACAAATTAAGGTGAGTTCTAGACCCCTTTTTACTGATTTTTAAACATTTTGGGGCTGGAAATGCATATATATATGTTTTTGTAAAGTTTGGGATGATACCCGTATGAAATGAATGTATGCATGTTTATGTTTATGCTAGATTTATGCCTAGAATCATGTGTATATGTTTAGAATTAGGCATTATGATGTTTGGGACTTGAATTATGGATTAGACACATGAACAGGTTGCAAATATGTCTGAAATTGGACTTAGAATAAATAATTACAGGTTGATGAGTCCACCAGTGCTCATACGACCAACAGTGTGGTCGTATGACCAGGAGAATTTTCTAAGTATTGATGAGCCTAACAGGACTCATACGACCAACAGTGTGGTCGTATGACCAAGTAATTTGTCTAAGTGTTGAGCCCAATAGGACTCATACGACCAACAGTATGGTCGTATGGCTAAGTAAATTTTCTAAGTATGTTGAAGAGTCCAACAGGACTCATACGACCAACAGTAGTCGTATGATCAGAACATGTTTCTAAGTCTAGGGAATGGTACGACCAATAGTGCTCATACGACCAACAGTGTGGTCGTATGACCAGATGAAAATTTCTAAGTATAAGATGAAAAGTCCAGCAGTGCTCATACGGCTAACAGGGCTCATACGGCCAGAGGGCTTATACGCCCAACAGGGCTAAAACGCCCAGAATACTTAGAATTTTTCAGAAATTTCCTGCAATACCGAAGTTCGAGGTTTTGACCAGGGTTGACTAGGGTTAACAAATGATGATGTTTCATGCATGCAATGATGATTATGGTTAACCCTTATTGTTACTGATATTATTATCAATGTATTATTGTTAACAATATTATTAAAATATTGTTAAGTATGTTATGATGCTATGCATGATGATGAATGTATGATGATGAATGTATGATGACGAACGTATGATGAGTATGTATGATGAGTGTGTATGTTCCTTGTAATTGTGTATGCTTATCTTTCTGAAACTTTACGAATAACGAGAATGAACTAATGAAGTATTATGTATCGTAAAGTGAAAGATAATGAAAGAGGAACATGATGACGAATGCATGTATTAACGAATGAACGAAAAGAAGAATGATGATGAATACATGCATTAATGAACGAACGAATTATGTCTTGCAAGCATTGAATAACGCGATTGGTCCTTCTTTGTGATTGACCATGGTCATGGTACCTCTACCGCTTACCTCTAGTACCGTGGCATACGATTTTCCGTCATATGTTGACTACGGCCCGGTAGCTAATAACGATCGGGGTGTAGCATATGGTATTGGTACAATTCACCTTTCAATGCGTGCAAGTAAGTATGAACGGGATTCTTGTCATTCGACCACAGTAATCATAGCCAAGTGCTATGAAGTGGGTAAAGCCTGACAGAATCCATACGAGAAGTTAAAGATAACGATGAATAACGAATGATGAAGATAATAACGAATATTATCTCTGTGTACGTATGATGTATGAACGCACGCACGAAAGGATACTTTTAAATAAGTAAAATTATGTTTTATTACAAAACTAGAACTCACTCAGCAACGCTGACTTTTATGTATTTTCCAGTTGGCAGGTAGTGTTGCTGAGGATGACACGAGGCGGCTACTCAGCTCTTTTAGGATGACATTCTTTTGTTAATGTTTTGGTATTGTAATGCAAACAAACAATATTTTGTAACGGGTGTTGTATTACTTTGCAAAAGCATTTATAGTAAATTTAAAGTTTCCGCTGCATGGTTTTTACTAAGTTGTATTAAATGTATGTTTTATGGGTAATGACGACCAACTGTGAGGTGCCCGGGAACGGGGCCTTACAAGTTGGTATCAGAGCCAAAGTTTAAGTGAAATGGGTAAAATTTGAAAATAAACCTAAACTTAAACTGAAATTGGGACAGAAAGGAAGAGAATGCCATCTGAGTAGCTGCGTGCCATCAGGTATTTTCTTGAAAGTTAACCAGTGTTATGTGCGCATGTTATGTGTTTATGTGTACTGTTAGACTTAGATACTAATGTAGTCAGGACAGGTAATGCTCGGGGTGTGAAGAGTAGAGTAAGTGGCTAATCACAACTGGCCACTGTAATTAGGGACTTACTATACTTGACATAAACTGAGCTATTTCCTTGAATGACCGTGTTGGTGTTTAAATCTTCCAGTGTGATAGAAGATGGTCGGTGGTAGATCATCTAAAGCCCCACTTGGTGGAGGCAGTGGCGGAAGTGGTGCGGAACCACGAGCCACAAGAGGAAGGCCTAGACAAGAGAAGAAGGTTCCCGAAGAACCTAATACTACTCCCTCGGGGGGAGTGGATGAGAGTGATGATGTGAGAGCCTCGGTGAAAGAAACAGTGATCGAGGAGGTGCACCAAGTCATGCAGACGATTTTACCGTCTGTAGTGACCGAAGTGATAAAGGCAGTACGTGAAGATGATAGACGGGGGAGGAATCGGTCCTCGGGTAGACAGCAACAGACAGAAGCAGAAACAGTATTATCTGATGATGAAGAGGAGGAGGAAGAAGAGCAGTTACGGGAGACAGCCCGGGGTTGTAACTACGGGGCATTCATGAGGTGCAAGCCCCAACTTTTGATGGTTCTGGTACTGCTACTGATGCTCACCAGTGGGTGATGGAAATGGAAGCTGTCCTCGATATTAGTGATTGCCAGGAGGAAAAGAAGGTGAAGTTTGCTACCCACTCTTTCACAGGGTCGGCTTTATGCTGGTGGAAAAATATAGTCCAAGCCGAGGGTAGCAGGGCTATAGGGAAGATGAAGTGGGCTGAGTTAAAAAGGCTGGTGATCGAGGAATTCAGTCCTCGTCGAGAAATGGATAGAATTGAGAGAGAGTTCCTGCAGTTAGAGGCAGGGACAATGACCCACCAACAATATACCACCAAGTTTAACGAGTTGGCGCTGTTGGTGCCGGAGCAGGTGACGCCGGTGTCTCGAAAGATCAACCGGTATATTCAGGGGCTGCCAGCTGAAATTCGTTGGCACTTGATTTCTGCCCGACCAAGCACTTTCAGGTCGGCAGTGGATTTGGCGGGAAGGTTATTCGATGAATGGGCTGCGTTGGTAAAGGCTGAGGGAAGCAAGAAAGGAAGTGGAGAGAAGAACTGGCAGGGGAAGAGATTTGGTCGGGGTGATACTTCGACGAACAACAAGAAGGCAAGGGTGGATGACCGCCGAGTGGTCATGTCTGGAGCTGGGGTGAGGAAGTGTGGCAAGTGTGGAAGGGAGCACTCAGGGGAGTGCAAATGGGGATCCAACCTCTGCTTTAAGTGCGGGAGGACAGGGCACATATCAAAAGATTGCCGGATGGGCAAGTGCTTTAACTGTGGAGAAAGTGGCCATATGAGCAGGGACTGTAAGAAGCCGAGGGCTGAGGCTTCAGGGGTAAAGAAGACGGGAAGTGAAGGTCCAAGAGCAAGTGCCAAGGCTTTCACTATGACGCAGGAAGAGGCTAGGACGGACCCCGATGTGGTGTCAGGTACGTTTCTAGTAAATCAAACTCTTGCTTCTGTGTTATTTGATTCTGGTGCTAGTAAGAGTTTCATTTCTACTACTTTCTGTGCTAAATTGCCTGTTAGTAGTAAATGCATTAGTGAGCCTTTTTATGTAGAAACTGCTATTGGTAAGTCCACTAGAGTTAGTGATGTGATAGAGGACTGTACCATAGAGTTAGAAGGTCATAGGTTTGCTGCTAGATTACATGTGATGCCCCTAGGTGGATTTGATGTAGTACTAGGGATGGATTGGTTGGCAACCTATGAAGCGAATATCGTATGTCGAAAGAAGATGATTAGATTGACGGCATCTGACGGGAGTCTGGTGACAATATACGGTGATCGGGTAACGATGATTCCGAAGGTGATTTCGATGGCGGTGGTGGGGAAGTGCATGAGGCGTGGGTGCAACGCCTACCTATGTTATGTAAAGGATGTGGAAACACCAACACCACAACTATCCGACGTTCTGGTTGTGTGTGAGTTTCCAGATGTGTTCCCGGAAGACTTATCGGGATTGCCACCTGACCGTGAAATCGAATTTCAAATTGACTTAATACCCGGTGCCCAACCTGTCGCCAAGGCACCGTATCGATTAGCTCCTACGGAGATGAAGGAGTTGATGGAGCAACTGCAGGAGTTGCTTGACAAGGGCTTCATTAGACCGAGTATCTCTCCTTGGGGTGCCCCGGTCTTATTTGTGAAAAAGAAGGACGGTAGCATGAGAATGTGTATCGACTACCGTGAATTGAACAAGTTGACAGTAAAGAATCGGTATCCGTTATCGAGAATCGATGACTTGTTCGATCAGCTCCAGGGTGCCAGTTGGTTCTCGAGGATAGATCTTCGATCTGGCTACCATCAATTGAAAGTAAAGGAGCAGGACATTCCTAAAACAGCTTTCCGTACGCGTTATGGACACTATGAGTTTCTCGTTATGTCATTTGGTCTAACTAACGCGCCAGCTGCTTTTATGGATTTGATGAACCGAGTGTGTCGGCCGATGTTAGATAAATCAGTGATTGTGTTCATCGATGATATCCTGATTTATTCGAGGAGCGAGGAAGAGCATGCCGGTCACATCCGGGAAGTATTGGAGACTTTGAGAAGGGAGAAGCTGTATGCTAAGTTCTCCAAATGTGCTTTCTGGCTACGCGAGGTGCAATTTCTGGGTCACGTGGTAAATGCAGAAGGAATAATGGTGGACCCAGCAAAGGTTGAGGCTGTGATGCAATGGAAATCACCAAAGACGCCATCCGAGATTCGTAGTTTCTTAGGACTGGCGGGCTACTATAGGAGATTTATTCAAGACTTCTCCAAGATAGCCTCCCCTTTGACAAAATTGACCCGAAAGGACGTAAAATTCGTGTGGGGTCGAGAGCAGGAGACGGCCTTCGAGGAGTTGAAGGCAAGACTAACACAAGCTCCTGTTTTGACTTTGCCCGAAGGGGAATGAAGACTTAGTGGTCTATTCAGATGCATCTTATTCCGGGCTTGGTTGCGTGTTGATGCAACGTGGAAGGGTAATAGCCTATGCATCTCGACAACTGAAAACTCACGAAGTCAATTATCCCACGCACGATCTTGAACTAGCTGCGGTGGTTTTCGCGTTGAAGATTTGGCGGCACTATCTATACGGGACGAAGTGCACTATCTTCACTGACCACAAAAGCTTGAAGTACTTCTTCGAGCAGAAGGATCTAAACATGAGGTGGTTGGAACTGATAAAAGATTATGATTGTGAGATCCATTACCACCCGGGCAAAGCCAATGTGGTGGCTGATGCCCTGAGCCGAAAAGAAAGGCCTGAGCCGATTCGGGTGAAGGTTTATCAGCTGATCATGACCCCCGAAAGGATGAGAGGCCTAGTGACGGAATTGGGTGAGAACACTCTTGGTGTTAAGACCCGATTTGGGCGAATGTGGATTCCTCGATATGGGGATCTACGTGGAAGAATCATGGATGAGGCCCATAAGACCCGATACTCCATTCACCCCGGTGCTACCAAAATGTACCACAATATGAAGAAGGATTACTGGTGGCCGGGTATGAAACGCGACGTAGTGGAGTACGTAAGTAAGTGCCTGACTTGCTTACAAGTGAAGGCGGAACACCAGAAGCCCTACGGGAAGATCCAACCGTTGGATATACCCGAGTGGAAGTGGGAGCACATCACCATGGATTTCATCACGAAGTTACCACGTACCCCTAGAGGGTATGATGCTATATGGGTGATAGTTGACCGCCTGACGAAGAGTGCCCACTTCCTACCGATCCGCGAAACGTACTCATCAGAAAGATTGGCGGATCTGTTCATCAAGGAAATTGTAGCTCGTCATGGTGTATCGGTGTCTATTGTGTCTGATCGTGACACCCGGTTTACCTCCAAGTTTTGGAAGAGATTTCACGATGCAATGGGGACGAGGCTACACATTAGTACAGCATATCACCCTCAGACGGACGGTCAGTCTGAGAGGACGATCCAAACACTCGAAGACATGCTTCGGGCGTGCGTGATCGACTTTGGAGGAAGTTGGGACAACCACCTGCCGTTAGCAGAATTCTCGTACAACAATAGTTATCACGCCAGCATTGGCATGCCACCTTACGAGATGCTATACGGAAGGAGGTGTAGGACGCCTGTATGTTGGGGAGACATTGGGCAGAAAGAGTTAGGAGGTGTTGAGGTGGTCGAAGCTACGACTAAAAAGTTAGAAAAGATCAAAGCCTTCATGAAGGCGGCGAAAGATAGGCAAAAGTCGTATGCTGACAAGAGGCGAAGACCGATAGAGTTCAAGGTTGGCGACCGAGTAATGTTGAAGGTCTCACCTTGGAAAGGTATTATCAGATTCAGGAAACGAGGTAAGCTAAGCCCGAGATACATAGGACCTTTCCGGATTATCGCACGAGTAGGAGAGGTGGCCTATCGACTTGAATTGCCAGATGAGTTAAGTGGAATTCATCCCACATTCCATGTATCTCATCTGAGGAAGTGCTTAGCTGATGAAGACATGATTGTTCCACTGGAGGATATTGAAGTAGACGAACGACTCAATTACGTGGAGCAACCAGTGGCAATCATTGATCGTAAAGAAAAGAGGTTAAGGAATAAAGTGGTTCCTCTTATGCGTGTACAGTGGAAGCACAGGAAGGGATCCGAGTCTACGTGGGAGACGGAAGAAGAGATGAGACAACACTACCCACATCTGTTTGAGGAATAACAGGTTTCGGGGACGAAACCTATATAAGGGGGTGGACTTGTAACACCCGTAATTTCTTATTAAAGAAATTAAAAGAATGAAATAGAAAGAAAGGAGAAGGAAATAAAAAGTCTGCTTATGTGGAAGGACCAAAAGTGTAAAATAATAAAAAATCTTATAAAGTTGGTAAAAAGGTGGCATGGCCGCCCATTACCTTCTGCATAACATTTTTATTCGACTTTTAGAGAGAGAAAGCAGCAGGAGCAGAAAACCATCGGGATTTTTGAAGAAGGACCTGAGAAATTCGAAGTTTTTGGTAAGAAATCTCGAATTTATGATGTTAGGACGATTCTAGAACCATATATGAGCTTATAAATGTAACTAGTGTGTTCGGGTTGCACTGTGTGTGTGTGTTTTAGGCGTATAAAAGACTGAGAAGTTCAAGGAAAGGGCATCCAAAACCCGAAGACAAATTAAGGTGAGTTCTAGACCCCTTTTTACTGATTTTTAAACATTTTGGGGCTGGAAATGCATATATATATGTTTTTGTAAAGTTTGGGATGATACCCGTATGAAATGAATGTATGCATGTTTATGTTTATGCTAGATTTATGCCTAGAATCATGTGTATATGTTTAAAATTAGGCATTATGATGTTTGGGACTTGAATTATGGATTAGACACATGAACAGGTTGCAAATATGTCTGAAATTGGACTTAGAATAAATAATTACAGGTTGATGAGTCCACCAGTGCTCATACGACCAACAGTGTGGTCGTATGACCAGGAGAATTTTCTAAGTATTGATGAGCCTAACAGGACTCATACGACCAACAGTGTGGTCGTATGACCAAGTAATTTGTCTAAGTGTTGAGCCCAATAGGACTCATACGACCAACAGTATGGTCGTATGACTAAGTAAATTTTCTAAGTATGTTGAAGAGTCCAACAGGACTCATACGACCAACAGTAGTCGTATGATCAGAACATGTTTCTAAGTCTAGGGAATGGTACGACCAATAGTGCTCATACGACCAACAGTGTGGTCGTATGACCAGATGAAAATTTCTAAGTATAAGATGAAAAGTCCAGCAGTGCTCATACGGCTAACAGGGCTCATACGGCCAGAGGGCTTATACGCCCAACAGGGCTAAAACGCCCAGAATACTTAGAATTTTTCAGAAATTTCCTACAATACCGAAGTTCGAGGTTTTGACCAGGGTTGACTAGGGTTAACAAATGATGATGTTTCATGCATGCAATGATGATTATGGTTAACCCTTATTGTTACTGATATTATTATCAATGTATTATTGTTAACAATATTATTAAAATATTGTTAAGTATGTTATGATGCTATGCATGATGATGAATGTATGATGATGAATGTATGATGACGAACGTATGATGAGTATGTATGATGAGTGTGTATGTTCCTTGTAATTGTGTATGCTTATCTTTCTGAAACTTTACGAATAACGAGAATGAACTAATGAAGTATTATGTATCGTAAAGTGAAAGATAATGAAAGAGGAACATGATGACGAATGCATGTATTAACGAATGAACGAAAAGAAGAATGATGATGTATACATGCATTAATGAACGAACGAATTATGTCTTGCAAGCATTGAATAACGCGATTGGTCCTTCTTTGTGATTGACCATGGTCATGGTACCTCTACCGCTTACCTCTAGTACCGTGGCATACGATTTTCCGTCATATGTTGACTACGGCCCGGTAGCTAATAACGATCGGGGTGTAGCATATGGTATTGGTACAATTCACCTTTCAATGCGTGCAAGTAAGTATGAACGGGATTCTTGTCATTCGACCACAGTAATCATAGCCAAGTGCTATGAAGTGGGTAAAGCCTGACAGAATCCATACGAGAAGTTAAAGATAACGATGAATAACGAATGATGAAGATAATAACGAATATTATCTCTGTGTACGTATGATGTATGAACGCACGCACGAAAGGATACTTTTAAATAAGTAAAATTATGTTTTATTACAAAACTAGAACTCACTCAGCAACGCTGACTTTTATGTATTTTCCAGTTGGCAGGTAGTGTTGCTGAGGATGGCACGAGGCGGCTACTCAGCTCTTTTGGGATGACATTCTTTTGTTAATGTTTTTGTATTGTAATGCAAACAAACAATATTTTGTAACGGGTGTTGTATTACTTTGCAAAAGCATTTATAGTAAATTTAAAGTTTCCGCTGCATGGTTTTTACTAAGTTGTATTAAATGTATGTTTTATGGGTAATGACGACCAACTGTGAGGTGCCCGGGAACGGGGCCTTACAGTTATGGAATGACCACTTTGACTCATTATCTGAATACCATAGGTTACATTGTCATAGTGTTAAACAAGTGCAAAATATAGTTCTTACTGAAATTAGGGTGTTTCTACAATCTACGGGTAAAAATCTCCATGATTTCGATCTTCTGGACATAACAGAAGATGCTCACTTACAATATGTACGTCATCGTGAGGTGCAAGAGGAGTATGCGATAATTGTTAAAGCTGAACACTTATGTGCCAAACATTCACTTAATTCGGACCAAAGAGTCGTGTCTGATGAGGTAACGACGCACGTGGATAATGATTTACCAGGTGTGTTCTTTATAGATGGTCCAGGTGGAACGGAAAAAACTTTTTTGTACAAAGATTTGCTTGCTGAAGTTCGTTCACGTGGTCTTATTGCTCTCGCAACAGCTTCATCGGGTGCTGCAGCCAATAATATGCCAGGAGGGAGAACGACTCACTCGAGATTCAAGATTCCCTTAAATCTTAGTAATAATTCAATGTGCAACATCAAAAAACAAAGTGGGGCTGTTGAACTACTTAGGTCATCTAAATTAATCATTTGGGATGAAGCATCAATGGCAAAATGACAGGCTATCGAGGCTGTTGATCGGACATTGCAAGACATCGTAGGCGTTAGTCTCCCATTTGGTGGAAAGATAATGGTTATGGGAGGTGATTTGAGACAGGTGTTGCCGGTTATTAAACGTGGCACTCGAGCACAGATTGTAGACTCTAGCCTACGTATGTCGCCTCTTTGGTCTTTGACTAAAAAGATGCGGTTGACCATAAATATGAGAGCGCTTAATGACCCATGGTTTTCTGATTTTCTTTTAGGAGTCAGTGATGGAACCGAAGAATCAATTGAAGGAACATTTATCCGCATACCTGATGACATGACAATTCCATGCACCATTTGAGAAAACTCTATAAAAGAATTGATTAATGCCATCTTTCCATCTATTTCAAACAATTTGTATTCTTCGGATTATATAATCTCCCGAGCAATACTATCAACTCGAAATGAGAGTGTTGATGAGATTAATGATCAAATGATCGACATATTTCAAGGGGAGGAAAAATTTACTATAGTTTTGACGAAGCAGAAGACGATCATAACAACTTCAATCTGATCGAGTTCTTAAACTCACTAACTATGAGTGGTTTGCTGCCTCATAAGCTTCGACTAAAAATTGGATGTCCCATAATATTGTTGCGGAATATCGATCCATCACATGGTCTATGTAATGGCACAAGATCGATATGTAAAGGTTTCCAACACAATGTTATTGATGTGGAAATAGTTGTTGGCCAACATATTGGGAAAAGAGTATTTTTGCCAAGAATCCCTCTATGTCTTTCTGAAGACGACATGTTCCCGTTCAAACTAAAAAGAAAACAGTTTCCCATTCGACTTAGCTTTTTAATGAAAATTAATAAAGGTCAAGGTCAAACAATTCCGCACGTTGGCGTTTATCTACCAGAATCTGTGTTTTCATATGGACAACTTTATGTGGCATTGTGAAGAGGGATATCACATGAAAATACAAAGGTGTTAGTGCATCCTTCAAAAAATTTTAGACGAGACGGAGTATACACCTAAAATGTTGTCTATCGGGAAGTGTTACGTGATGAATGAGTTACATGTGTATATAAATGAAAGTAAGTTAATAGATTTGTGTGCCTTAAGTTTTTATATTCTGAATGGATGCTAATTACATATTACTCTATATTAATTGCTAACAAAATTATAAATATAAGTTAAGACATGGATGAACCAAAGAAGGAACTTCAAGACATGCATGGTATCAATTTAACATATATAATTATAGTTTAATCTATATACCTTCCTGGTCTTAATAAAACACTACTAATATTGATTTTCAGTGTCTGTTTCAGTCAAAGAGGAGAAAATACAAGAAAGTTCTAATCAAGAATTAGTAGCGGTAAAAAAGAAAGTGACACAAGAATCTTCCAGTTTGGACACTGATGAAGAATGGTGGTAGAAGCATATTGATGAGGTCATTGAGATTTGTAAGACATATGATAAAAAATGATCTCATCAAATCCATGTAGTTGACATGCGGATTTTTATTTTTAACGTACTATGTTTATGACTTGTATTCTCTTATTCGTGTGCTCAGATATTTAGTTTTAACATACTATGTTTATGAAAAACATTTTCTTATTCGTGTGCCATTATTCAATTAAGTTTTGTGATGCTCAAGTATTCAGAAAACGAGAATAGACTATACAATAGAAGCCAAGCAAGTATTCAGAAAACGAATATCGCATTGTAAAATATCGTCGATGTCGTCGCCGTATCGTGCGGGTTCCTTACTAGTCTATACTACTATATAATACATTTCATTGGATAAAGATGTAATTTTGCCAAGCATATAAGTTTTGAATCAACATGTATAACGAAGTGCATGACATTTAGCAGGGGTGGAATAGGGAGTTGATTAAAATTTTAAGATATTTTATAGCTAATATGGTAAATTTATCAATTAAATTTTAAATACCTTGACATTTTTTTCTTTGTCTCTTTCATGAATGTAATAAACATTATGAATACATTATTTAATAATATGATATTATTTATTTCACTTCATTAAATTTTATTTAATTTATGATACTATAAATTGACATGTAAATTTATAATTACTAATTATATTTTTATAACTAAATACTATTTAAATTAAGTATTATTTTATTTAAATATTTAAGTATATAACTTATATATATCTTCATATTTATAATAACTATAATACTAATATATTTCTATCGACATATTATGAGTTTAATTATTTTAATATTTTTATATATCATTTATAATAAAAGTAAAATGGGGATAAAATGATAATTTTACATACGGATTAAGACACCCATATGAAAAGTCATGGTTAAATTTAAAAAAAATTAACTATTTTATTTCATTTATGCCCTTACAATAAAGTATAACATACGAATTTTATAATACAAATGCTAAAGCATATACACATGGTCAAACAAAACCATCATTTACTTTCAATGTCATTGTTCATTGCGTTTGAGCACTAATCCCTCTTCCCATTTCACTTGCCGGTTGTTAACAGATCAATAGCAATCAAGATCCTATTTTGTGGTGAGAATTTCTCCATTAACTTTCTCAAGTTTACGCAAATCACCACCGAAAGATGCTCCTATGATTATAAAACTCTAAACTGTATTCATAAAATGAAACCCCCTAAATCCCGATAATAAGTGATTTACGACCATAAATAACACATATGCTTTCACTAATCTTGTTAGGATGATATAATTGTCTTAAAGACATTTGTAATATACATAATTATTTTATTGCATTTAATTTTTTAATAAGTATATTTTGATTTTTAAATTTACAACATAACGCATCGAGTCGATACTGACTAAAATCGAATTCCCAAAGAATCACACAACAGCCGTGCCGCTTGTCCGCTTTGGTGGCCGGCAGGTCCTCAAGTGTCCACCGCTCATGGTTTTAAAACACGTCTAATAGAGAAAGTATCCAACCTCATATAAGGAGACTTTGGTTCTCCTTTCTAACTAATGTAGGATGTTACAAAGATATTAAGAGGAAGGTACAACATTTAGTATAGGATACTGTGAAAAAGAAACAAGGCAAGTAATTGGTAGGAGGCTTGATGGGTCATGATTCTTTGACAGATTTAATATTTAGGTATAATTATAGTAAAATAGTATTTAATTAAAAAAAGTTATTTAATCTAAGAAGTATAAAAAAGATTGTGACTAGACATGTGTCCTTATATTATTTTAAAAAGAATGACATATTTTTATCACTGTGTTAAATACGTTAACTTATTATGTCTTATATGTGTTAATTTTATTATTTTTTATAGATTATATAAGTTTATTATTATTTTTATGTTTTATAATTAAAATACACAATTATGTTACTTCATCAATATAATTTTAAAACTCATACTGTTCAAAATAACACACAGACAATAAGAAAACAAAATGAGACGTTATGTTATTTTGTCATTCATTTTAATGCATTATATTACTTTGTTTTAATTTGTTATTATGTTTTACATACACTACAAGAAATGTCAGTAATAGTGGCGCCGCTATTAGCGGCGACAAGCTCATTAGCGGCGACAACAATAGCGGCGACAGTATTAGCGGCGACATGTCGCCGCCATTGCTCGTCAATCCGTTTCCATTTTTTTCCAATAGATCTAACCGTTGATCGTGCAACAGATCTAACGGACAGGGATTGATCGTACTTAACCAATAGCGGCGACACTATTAGCGGCGACACTATTAGCGGCGACACTATTAGCGGCAACACTATTACTGGCGACTTGTCGCCGCTATTGGTTAAAAATATACCCAGGTAATTACGCAACTTCACTCCACATTTCCATTCCCTCCATCTCCCTGACTTTCCCTCCAGATTCCCTGCCACCGCCGCCGACCACCACCCTCCAGGCACCACTCTCTGGCCACCACCCTCCAGGCACCACTCTCTGGCCACCACCCTCCGGCCACCACCCTCCGGCCACCACCCTCCGGCCACCACCCTCCGGCCACCACCCTCCGGCCACCACCCTCCGGCCACCACCCTCCGGCCACCACCCTCCGGCCACCACCCTCCGGCCACCACCCTCTGCCACCACCCGATCGCGACCCCTTCCCTCTTTCTCCTCCTCTTGCCGCCGAGCACCACCCCCACCGAGCACCAACCTCCGGTCACCGCCCCCTTTCTCCTCCTCTTGCCGCCGAGCACCACCCACCGAGCACCACCCTCTGGTCCCCACCCGACCCCTTCCCCCTTTCACCTCCTCTTGCCGCCTGGCACCACCCTATTCACCACTACAACCGCTGCTGCAACCCACCAGCACCACCACCGCTTCTGCAACCCACCACCACCACCACTGATTTTAGGTATAAATTTTGATTTTGTATGAATTTTTGATTTAGTTGTGGTAAAGCATTATTTAGGTATGAATTTTGATTTAGTTGTGTTATTGGGTGAATTATTTAGGTATAAATTTGGGATTTAGTATGTATTTTTTATTTTAGTTGTGTTGAAACATTATTTAGCTAGAATTTTTGATTTAGTTGTATTATTAGACGAATTTTTAGGTTATGTTAGTTGTGTGAATCTTTAATTTAGTTATACAAGTTATTTGTTAAATTATTTGTTTATAATGTTTATTAATTAGATGTTAGTTTAGGTGTTTTGTTGGTTGAAAATTATTATATTAATAATAATTAATAATTAGATTATTTAGGTTATGATAGTCCTGTAACAAGTTGTGTTATTTGAAAATTATTGTTTAGTAATTTGTGTATAGACAAAACAATGATCATTATAAAATGTCAAGTTGTGTTATTTATAAACACAAATGATCATTGTTTAGTTGTTTGATTTTTTAGTGATTTCTTATTGTTTTCCATTACTATAAAAACACAATTTAGGTTATGATCGTTTGTGTTTTTATAGTAATGAAAAACAATAAAAAAAACTAAAAAAATCAAACGAAACGAGACATTTTTTAAAACAATTACAATAATATTTCAATTTGTTTAAACATTGTCACATTTCATTTAATTGTTATAGTAATTGCTTATTGTTTTACATTATGAGCGTTTAGGTTTCGTGACTTCATTCTAATCATCACGAGCTTAGAAATACCCGCCCGAAATTGATTTAGTAATTAATTTTGGGTTGTCCCCGTTTTGGGACTGCTTTTTGAATATTTTATCTCATTTAGGATATGAATGTGTATTAAATGATTGTTTGTTTAAGAAAAATTTGGTTTTTATTTTCTCTTTGCTCTACCAGTATATATTTCTATATGTATATATATACTTGGGAGCTAAGAGGAAATGTTGCCGAATTTTTTTTAAACAAACAATCATGTGAGGCACTTTCATATATGAGATAAGGTATTCAAAAAGTGGGTATAGTAGCCTACCCTTTTGAATTCTCAATCCGTTGTCCTACTTTTTGTTAATCATGTTTCGTGGATAAATTTTCATCCACTTAAATCCTAATATGTATTGCAGTTTCATAATCATGCCTGTCGATAAAAGTTGGCTTTTTAATCCGAACCGTAGATCACCTGAGTATCAACAAGTACTCAGCTCTTTTATAGATATGTGCGAAAAACTTACCGACAGTTATAGTCAAATTCGATATCCGTGTATGAAATGTCAGAATACCGTATTATTAGGATGAGTTAAAATGAAATATCATTTAGAAATATGGGGCATGTGCCGGTCGTACAAAGACTGGATCTATCACGGTGAAAGTTTAATTCCTGAAGTTGTAGTTGTGGATAACGTTGCGCCAACAAACGAAATGGTTGACGTTATCGAAGACGTTATGGAGGAGAATAGCGGTCTCCATGAGCAGAATAGTGGTATCCATGATGATTTTGAGAACTTGTTAGAAGAAGTCCAATCAGAATTATATTCGAGTTGTGCTATGTTTTCTTCCCTTAATTTTTTAGCAAAGCTTATGCATATCAAGGTGAAGAATAAATGGATTAATAGCTCATTTGATGAGCTTCTTGAGTTGTTACAATCTTCACATCCTGAGGGTAATAAAATCCCCCCTTCTCATTATGTAGCAAAAAGGACATTAAAAAAGATTGGTTTAGGATATGAGTCGATACATTGTGCAAATATGATTGTGCTCTTTTCTGGGGAGAAAACCTTTTGTTAGAAAAATGTCCCGTTTGTAATGAGAGTAGGTGGGTTGATACAAATACAAAGGGCAAGAAGTTACCTCACAAGGTGTTACGATGGTTTCCTTTAACCCCGAGACTACTACGATTGTATTCTTCAAGGCACACGACAAAAGATATGATTTGGCATAGTACCGAACGATCAAAAGAGGGTACGATGCGACATCCTGTTGATGGTACCTCATGGAAAGATTTTGACATAAGGTACCCGACCTTCTCGAGGGAACCGCGAAACGTTCGCCTAGGGCTTACAGCCGACGGTTTTAATCCATTTGGTAACATGAGTTCGGCTCATTGCACGTGGCCGGTTGTACTCACCACATACAATCTGCCTCCATGGTTATGCATGAAAGAGTCCTCATTTATGTTGTCATTGTTGATTCCTTGCCCTAAATCAGCAGGGAAAGACATGGATGTGTTTCTTAAGCCGTTGGTGGATGAGCTTAAGCAGTTGTGGGTGTCAGGCGTACGTACTAAAGACGCGGTGACAAACACGTTCTTTACAATGAAAGCGGCGTTGTTATGGACTATAAACGACTTTCTAGCTCGTAGTAGTTTATCTGGTTGGAGCGGGCAGGGTTACAAAGCATGCCCGACTTGTAACGAAGACACTCCTTCTATGTGTGTTACAAATTAGGTTGTATATGTTGGTCATCGGCGATTCTTAGATGCTAACCATGAGTGGAGAACAAGTTTAGAATTTAACGGAGAACCCGAGATCAGAGCCCCTCCGAAACAGTTTAATAATACAGACATAGAAGCTCAACTTAGTCGTCTACGCCATCGTTTGCGGGTAAACATCCCGATTTTGGAGGTGTAAAATCAAAGCGGGAGGAGTGAGTTGAACAGGTCAAAACGAAGCATATTTTTTGAACTTGAGTATTGGTCTTCTCTGCAGCTAAAACATAACCTAGATATGATGCATATCAAGAAAAATGTGTGTGACAGTTTGTTGGGTACTCTTCTAATGAATGAAAAGAGCAAATATACGTCAAATGCACGCGTTGACTTGAAAAATCTAAATATTCGAAGTAGACAGTGGTTGGAGAAAAAGAATGGCAAGTGGTATAGTCCACACCCAAAATACTCATCGAAGATCAGTGTTTGAAAGTTATTTTGTGAGTTTATAAAGGATGTTAAATTGCCTGATGGGTTCGGATCTAATATCAGAAAGAGAGTGGTAGATAACAATACCAATATTACTGGGTTGAAATCTCATGACTGTCATATTCTCATGCAGCGTTTAATACCAATTGGGGTTAGATGCTTTTGACCAAAGATACTTATACACCAATAGTTGATCTTATACACCAATAGTTGATCTTTGTATGTTTTTTAAGCAACTCTACTCAAGAACACTATTGGTCGAGGATATGAAGAAAGCTAAGGATGTCATTCTTATAATATTATGTAAGTTAGAGTTGATCTATTTAACTTTTATTTTATTTAACTTAAATATAGCGACGCTTTGACTTTGATGAGATATTGCGAGATCGTGAGTGCGCACAGATAGAGGGTGGAATCTGTTCGGTGTTTCTCAAACGATTTAGAGATCGAAAAAATATGGCAAAAAAACATTTTGATCGGGTTGGAGGCTACGATAATGTAGAACAAGCAAGGGTCAATCCTCCAACTGGAATAAATCATAAAAATTAGAGCAAAACCGTTGACTATTTTATGAACGACGCATATAGAAATGTGTCAAGTTCAAACAAAGCAAATCGTCAACAACAAATATATACAAACCGTGGGGGGACTGCTTCATATAGTAGTTATTGTTATAAGAATGTAATGATTTAAATTTATATATTTGTGTATTATATATTAGGATTTTTTAATATATATTATACTTTTTAAAAAGCAGACTTGAGACGTTTCATGATGCACATACTGGTAAAGATGGGACATTTGATAGCGAAGTAGCACAACAACAATATGTAAGTATTTCATCTTCAGGAACGAGTTCTTTATGTATGTATAAATACGTTAATATATTTTTGTTAATTAATACAGAACAAATTAAAGGAAATGTTTGATGAGCTACGTCAAACCCAAAATCAAAAAAGTGGATCATCAACGTTGAATGAAGTCGATATTTTTGAGTCGGTGTTGGGACAACGGCGTGGACATATTAGGGGATTGGGCGTAAACTAATTCTCATCTTCAGGGACGAGTTCTTTTGTTCATGATCACGAACAAACTCCTCAGTCATTTACACAGGTAAGTGCATCATTGTATCTAAGTTTAACTTAAACGGGTCAAAACGGGTGAAAAGGACATGATTTGAGTTTAAACGGGTCAAAATAACTTAAACTTGGATGTGTTAAGTTCATCATAGTTGTTTTAGGTTAATTATGATTTTTAATCGCTAAAATAGAATTTAATTATCTAAGTTTAGCTTAAACGGGTCAAAACGGGTGAAAAGGACATGATTTGTGGTTAAACGGGTCAAAATAACTTAAACTTGGATGTGTTAAGTTCATCATAGTTGTTTTGGGTTAATTATGACTTTTAATCGCTAAAATAGAATTTAGTTATTTAAGTTTAGCTTAACGGGTCTAAACGGGTCAAAACGGGTGAAAAGAACATGATTTGCGGATAAACGAGTCAAAATAACTTAAACTTGAATGTGTTAAGTTCATCATAGTTTTTTTAGGTTAATTATGACTTTTAATCGCTAAAATAGAATTTAATTATCTAAGTTGAGCTTAAACGGGTCAAAACGGGTGAAAAGGACATGATTTAAGTTTAAACCGATCAAAACGACTTAAACTTAAATGTGTTAAGTTCAACATAGTATGTTTGGTTTACACTTCATATACTTTGTCAAAATATAAATGTATATTTTGTTTTTGCAGGAGCAAATTTCAAGTCTGTTCCAAAATGCGCAATTATGTCACAAATGACACAATTAATTGCTTCGCAAAAGGCTCTAAATCAAGCGGAAGAAGATGATTCAGACGAGGGGGATGAATAGCTTATTTTATGATTGTATAATATTACGTAATCTAGAATTTTAGCTTTTAATTATGACTAAATTATCTATGTATGATTGTATGATATTTCGTAATCTAGATTGTAGTTTATGTATAACTTTATGTTATTGCGTAATCTAGATTATGTTATTAGAAAATCTAGGTTTATTTTGGATGAAAACTGGATTTTTGAAAAAACAGAAAAAAATTAAAAAAAAAAACCATTAGCGGCGACAGCTGTCGCCGCTAATAGTTAAAAAAAACCACAAGCTGACGACAACTTTTAGCGGCGATTGTAGAGTATTAGCGGTGACATCTTTAGCGGCGACCAATTAGCGGCGACAATTTGACCAATAGCGACTAACTTTTAGCGGCGACCCATTAGCGGCGACATGTCCTGTAGCGGCGACAAGTTGGGGTATTAGCGGCGATAACTGTCGCCGCTAATGACCGAATATTTTGTAGTGATAATAGAGATACACAATAGTATCTGGAAAAACACAATAACTAACAAAAATATAAAATAAACTCCACTAAATACACAACGACGAACATAAATCATATGAGTAAAAAATGTAAAAAATCATATTTTCTTTTTATATAACAATATTGTACTTATTTTAAAAATAAAAAACGCTCGTCTTTGGTGTAATTTTATAAAAAAACATAATGTTGTATATAAAACTTATGAACGTTTAAAAATAAGAGAACTTGAAAACATTAAACAAAAGTGATTATGTCTAAAATACCCTTTTAACAAACTTATTCTCTACATTTGATGGATAAGATTACTTCTTATATATTTTTTTTATTTGAACCCTTCCCTAATATTTATTAATAAAAATTAACCACCCTTGACATCTCTTGTAGTTTGGCCTATAAATTATTATTTGTATATTATTTAATTTGTTGTCCGTGGAGTAGTTTTGACAAATATAACTAAACTGATACACTTAATATGAATATATGATCATAAAAGACAATAAGTTTTTTCGCTAAGAGAAGACAAAGGTATAAGCAAACAAAAATACCGAAGAAGCATTTCTATGCTAGTATTATACAACATTGTCTTTGATTATTGCTATAATAATTGAAATTCCTTTTTACACATTTTACTTTCGAGTACCTTTTTTATTTGAACCAATTCCTAATATTTATTAATAAAATTAGCCAATGTCGACGTCTCTTGTAGTTTGGCCAATAAATTATTGTTAGTATATTATTTAATTTGTTTTCCGTGGAATAAATTTGACAAATATAACTAAACTGTTAAATTTAATATGAATATATGATCATAAAAGACAATACGTTTTTCCGCTTAGAGAAGGCAAAGATATAAGCAAATCAAAATACCGAAGACGCATTTCCATGCTAGTACTATATAAAAGTTGTCTTTGATCACTGCTATGATAATTGCATGAAACTAAAAGGGTGAAAACCCTAGATTTAGTTTTCATATTAACCTTCATTAATATGTTTATAACTACAATCTTAACAAAACCACAATATGAAATATTTTTCTTTTTTATACATATAAGGGAGTGTTCTTGTATGCACTTTAGTTTGTATAGATCAACATGTATAGGATGGTTCTGCTATGAAAAGAAAAAACTCTGCAAAGCATACAAAGTGATGGTATAATATACGTCCCGTGTTTATATGCCACCATATGTATAATGATAACACATAGCTCTGTATAATTAATTATATGATGTAATATATAAAATGATGGACTATTAAAAATATATATACGTACAACCAACAACCTTTCTTAAAAAATCGTTTGTTGTAAGGCATACAAAGAGCCCACGAGTTAAATATAATATTTTTAATATTTATTTCACAACAACCTAATGTTTCTTTAATTTTTGAATCTACCTGTGCAATGTGCGTGTTTCAATCTATTTCATTATAGGTTTTAGAGTAAATAAATTCCTTATAGGTTTTAGAGTAAATTATTGTTTTAGTCTTTGTGGTTTGATAGTTATAACTCTTTTCATCCATTGTTTAAAAACTTATAGTTTAGCCATTGTGGTTTATGATTTGTCACAATCATGTACGAGACACTAATTCCTATTCGCTATCTCTGTTAAGTTTATACAAAATGACTAAAATACCTATGAAGTTAAATAAATAAGCATACAATAATAATATTTAATTAATATTAAAATTGTTTACAAATACCCACGCTCTCTATATCTATTTTCTCTCTCTAAGAAACCATCACTACCGCCTGCCTGGGCAAGCACCATAGTCGTCACCACCATCACACCTATGACTCCACTTCATAACCACCACCACTTCCACATGGTCACCTCTCTCTCTCTAAAAATCATGGTTACCTCCCATTTGAGCAAGTGCCGGCACCACCAACAAACCTCCAAGACCATCACACGTCCACCACACCACCACCGCCATATCATAGCCACCGCCACACAGACATCGTACTCTCTACATCTATTCACTCTCCCTAAATACCTCAGCCACCTCTTGCTTAAGAACCAACTGTTGGCGCCACCATCACATGTCCGCCACAGCACCACCACCACCTCATAGTCACCACCATTACCACAAAGTCACCCCACCCACCCATCATCTTCATCGTGTTTAAATTGAAGCCCTAGTTAGATCTGTTTTGTTTTGTAGGATAGGGCGGTGTTGATGTCTGGTGAATCGAAGATAAAGGTTTTAGATCGAAGCTAGATAAGATGTTGATTATGGTGGGTTAGATTGAAGCCCCCAAATAATAACCTCTTAGATTGTAACACCTGGAAATCTACAAAAAAGCAAAGAAAAGAAAAGCATAAAGAAAGAAAGGTGAAATAACACAAGTGGAGGGGCTAAAGTTATGTAAAAGGCAAACTTTATTATTATTACCTTTAAAAAGCTGGCATGGCTGCCCGCTACCTTTCTTCACCCACTTATTCGACTTTTTGAAGAGAGAAACAAAGCTTCCATCAGTTTTAGAGAGAAGAAGAAGAAAATCAGGTTGAAGGTGAGTTTTTAGTTTGTTTTGCTCGGTTTCAACTGAATTTTCAGCCTTTGGACTGAGCCTTATGTGTTTGTGTGTGTTCGGTTATGTGTTTGTGTGTGTTCGGTTATGTGTTCTTGGTGTGTTTAGGTGTCAGAACTCTTTGTGAGCTCGAGTTTGAAGATGTTGTGCTCAAAGCCTGTAATAGGTGAGTTCTGGATCCCTGGTTTTACTGTTTTAAATTGGTTTTGGGGCTAAAAATGTATGTAACTAACTTTTTGTAACTTCCAATGTGTTATACCGTATGTTATTACCCATGTTTACATGGGTGGGTGAATGTTCGGGTATGTTTTATTTGTGTTCCATGTTTATATGCTTGTTTAGGTGTTTAGTATGTTAGAAATGGGTCGAGAATATGTTCAAGTGTTGATTGGGACTAGATTAGAGTAAGATTGAACTGGTATAGTACCCATACGCCCAAGCAGTGCCCATGCGCCTAAGTTCCTCATGCGCCTAAGTTCCCCATGCGCCTAGAATTTTGCCCGTGCGCCTGTGTCTGCCCATGCGCCTAGAAACTACCCATACACCTAACTGTTGGCTCATGTGCCCAACACTTTTCCCATGCACCCAAATAGGGTCCATGCGCCCAAGTTTCGTCATGCGCCTAAGTCCTTCCCTGCGCCCAAGTACTCATACGCCTGCATAGTGCCCATGCGCCCAAATACTCATGCGCCTACATAGTGCCCATGCGTCTGCATAGTGCCCATGTGCCTGCATAGTACCAATACGAATGGAAAGTATTTTATCTATTTATAAAACTAGAAGTCACACAACAACGCTGACATTTATGCATTTTCAGAAGACAAAAGTAACTTGTTGCTGGGGGTGGCACGAAGGTGAAGCTACTTGGCGAAATAAGAGACTGACATTCATCTTATGCAGAAATAATACTTTTGTCTTGTAATGCAACTAATTATTCTTTTGTAACTTTAACAACAATATATTATTTGGCAAAAGTGATTATTAATGCAAGAAGTGGTTTTTGTTAAATCATCCCGATACAGTGTTTTTATTATTCTAATGATTCTTAACGTGGTTTTAAATATTTTACGCGATGAATGTTCAACTGTAAGCGTCTCGGGAACGGGGCCTTACATAGATGGTAGTGTTGAATAAGATTAGGATAGGAGAGGGTGGGAAATGCGTGGTGGCGTGATGAAAGTTTCAGATGATGCTTATGGTGGTGGTCGCTGGACATAACTCTAACAAATGGTTGGGTATGGTGATCGGCCAAAGGTGGTGGTGTTATGGTTTAATCAAAGAGGTGTAATAATGGGGATTAGTTTTTGGTAAAAGGGTGGATGAGATCCATCAATATTTATTATAATATATATATATATATATATATATATATATATATATATGTATGTATATACATGTATATGTATATATATGTATATATATATATATATATATATATATATATGTATGTATGTATATATATACACACACACACTAGCTTTAGTAAATTCTTATATTACACGGATCGAACAAAAAATATTAAATATATTGACCAATTTATTGATTATAAAATATTATTCTAAGATAGCATATGATTAAAATTTTTTATTATAAACAGATGTTTCAAAAAAATTATCATTTTTAAAAACTTTCTTATCATAACTTTCAATTTTAGTTATTTTCTTATAAAAGTTTTCTTTAAAAAAAAATAATTTAAAAATATTTTATAGTTTTTAAAAAGTTTGATGTTTTAGAAAATTTGCTTATTTTATAAAAATTCATTTCATTAGAAAAAACATTAATAAAAAGATAATTTCTTATTAACAAAAATTATTTTAGTCTACAAAATCAAATAATACTGCACGACCGGTTAAGGGAGGTCAATACAATCGGCCTCACAATGAGACGGGTGTTAGAACACTTAACAGTTCAAATAGGGAACCGAGTTTAAGAACAAGATATAAATAACACAAGTAAACAAGGAGACAGAACTCAAGAACAATATATATGGTTTTCAAGAATGTTATATATTAATCTCAAGTTTTTTTACAAGTGTTACAATGCATAAATAAGATGCAAGACAATGAGATACTTTATACTATGCTCTACAAACGGTTATAATTAGAAAGTCAGTTGGAACAATGAAAGACAACAAAATCAATGTAGAGTTAAAAGGCAGATTGCCTTTTTGACTAGTGACTATGACATGCCATAGCTCACATCCTAATATATTATAAAAATAATAAAAGTACATAAAATTGAAATTTAGTACAAAGTTACAGACTCAAGACCTCAATGTACAGTTACAAAAGCATGGACCTTTTCACCAACTCTTGCAAGTTGGTGAGTCTTCAGAGTTACAGCAGAAAGTGGGTCAGCTTTATGCAAAAGTACATCCGAGAAAAGCATATTTTCCTCTGTCTTCGGAAGAAATCAATTTTCACTTCATTTGTCTTTGGAGGACTTTGTCCATGAAGCTTCGGAAGACTTCATCTTTTAGTTTCGGAAGATTTGGTCTTTGGCTTCGGAAGATTTTACACTTAGAATATTTTATGTGCAGATTGTAAAACATTCGAAGTAACTTCTACCTTGTACTAAGTGCATGCATGCAGGAAGCCTTTGGTTGCTTTGGTTTCATTAACCTTCTTATATATGCTTACAAACTTCCCCTAGGCTGATGCTACCAAAACAGAGAAGATTGTTCAGCAGTTGACGATCCTCATTAGGATCAAGACCATTCCTTTCTTCATCATTTGGTCAGGATCCTTCAGACTTTCATTATACCTTCTCATGTCATAGAGATCATGCAGAGGTAGATCAAGCATGTCTTGCTAGAATTAGACATCTTGACCACCTTAATCTCTGATGACATACCATCTGTCTGGATTAGAAGGGAAAGTCCATGACAGGATGGGTCTTCCAGTTGCAAGAGGATGTGCTTGAGTAGGAGTTGCTTAAGATATTCAAATTCAACATATTCATATGAGATGGGAAGAAGTCCAGATGCCTAATAGAGACCTGTGGCACTTAGGTAGTTGATCATGTTTTATCTATTAGCCTCCTTGTCTACCTCAGGTTGCTCAGTTGCCATAACCTCTCTCTCAGGGCTTTCATGAATTGGGGAGAGAGTAGGAGCATGTTTGTACAGCCTCTTTTTCCTTCTTTGTTCTTTCACTCTAAGGAGTAATTTTGCATCCTCTGCCTCCTTCTCCTTTATCAGTTCTAAGTCTGCCAATTCATTTAGCTCTTCTAAGGAAAGAAAGATTAGTTCATCAATTTTGTAGTTCCTGATTCCCAAATAGTTCAATCTGACAGCCACTAACTCATCAACTTAAGTGTTTGGCATGGGGGCTATTCTGATTGCAGCTTCCATAAAGCCTGAGGAACCAGTAGAACTCTCCCTCCTTAGCTTCCTCTTCTTTTCTCTTTTCTCATCCTTAATCTCCTCAGGAGTCATTTTCCTCTTCCCTTTGTCCATCACAGGTCTTGATGACTTAGGATGGAGAGAGCTTTGATTTTTATTGCTTGATAAAAATTCACTTATAATAACATAAATGTTCACCAAATACAATTGATCAAAATTCAATATAACATATAACATAAATAAATAATATAACAAAAAATAAATAATATACATCAAGCGTAGAACAAAATAGAGATGTCTTTACCTCACATGTTCCGTGATGAAAATTTCCTTATGACTTATTGAAGCCTTCGACGCCTCATCAACAAACTCCCTGTATTCTAAGCTAATTACTATTAAGAACATAAGAAAATGATGCCAATAACATGTATTCACATTAATGGAAAAAAAAACCTGTCTGGATGTGTATTTCTACATAGTTCTGCAGAGTCCATAACTTGACATACCTGAAACATTCAAACACTACATGCATCAACCAAATTTGCCACAAACACACCACTCCACAATAATCAAATCAACAGATCAATAGTCCTTTACAAAAGCAAATTTAATATTGATAATGTTGAAAATTTAAGTACTAATAGTGTTATATAAACCAATTTGATATCCAAGGTATAAAAATGCCACACAAGGCCCCAAATTCCTTACAGTGTTCGATATTTCATCCATTGCGTTGATAATTTCAGACGCAGACGGCATTAGAGAAATGTAGCCAACAAGTTCATTCGACCTGTGAAGAATAACAAAAGCAATACATAATTACACAACTACACAAGCACAAAGAGTCAAAGAGTAATTCAGTTTACCTTACGTAACTATGTTTAATTCGTTTTGTTAACGATATGCAAAGGTACAAAAATACACTGATTTTACTACACTTTTACCTTTCAATGGCGTCATCAACAATACGCTGAAATCCCTTAGGGGTTTTCAGAAGATGGCATCCGTATAGACCGGTCTCCTCCATGCGATGCACCGCAAGTGAAAAGAAGTAACGATTCTTAACCTTTGATCGGAGAATCAAAGGAGCTCTGGGGATTAGTGCCGCCATGGTGGTTCTCCGGTGACGCGGTGGCGACGCGGTGGTAGCGTAGGTGCACGGGGAAAAGTTGAACGCAAACGGGCCCGAATGTCCGAGAAGTTAACTAACACTAAATTACATCAGTTAAACATATAAATCGGAATCCAAATCCAATAATCCAACATCAAACACATATAAATCGTCAAATCAAACACATGTTATCACAACAAGTTTAGACTCTGTCCCCCACCCTTATTAGATGATCTCCTACCTTCCGGCCGAACCGCCACCGCAATCGTCCCCCTTTTTTGCAGCTTTCTGTGGCTGTGGCGGTGGCGGAGGCTCCTCCTCCACCACTTCCGGCGGCACTTCATCAACCTCATTATTACCACCGCCACCGTTTCCACCTCCATCGCCACCGTTAACGCCGTCGTGATTCATAGCAGTGTGTTTCTCCTCCTTCATCACTTTCCGTTGAATTTCTTCCTGCTCGAATCTGCCTCCGTCGTGATTGATTTCATCTAAGCTAGATCCGACAACGTTATCCATCGACGGGAAGAAGTACTCCCATGACGTTATTCCTTGAGGCGGAAGAGGCGGCGGAGCAGCACGGTTCCATCCTCGCACACACATACACACTCTCTTTCTTCCTCTCTCTCCAACTTTGAATTTCGAAGTTTGAATTTGAATTTTAGATCAGTGATTGGGACCTATCACTTGAGGAGGGGAAAGCATGCTTTAAGAGTTGTAACTTATGCTTTAAGAGATGCACATCTCTTAAAATTAAGAGATTTGGTTGAAAAGACTGTTTTACCCTCCTCAAATGAATATATATATAGTATAGATATATATATATATATATATATGTGTGTGTGTGTGTATGTATTTATATTTATTTATAGTTATATACATTTATATTATATTTTTATAATTATATATATACACACACATTCACACATGCTTACATGATCACATGAATATATACTTATATATACATTTATATAATATATATATATACTTTTCAATTATATATGCACTCACATCGTCCTTTATACATACATACAAACGAAGCACAATATATATATATACGCACAACCAATACGCACGACACACACACACAGAGCAGCCTTCGGCTGCTGTGTTTTGTCCTCTCGACCCACACCCATTCACTAAGACACAAACTAATGATACATATACATACGTACACAAAACACAGCCACATTCATCACGCACACAGTAGCCTTCGGCTGCTGTGTTTTGCCCCTCTTGTGCGACACCCTGACACACAATACACACACTTGAAGCATACACACAAGCACTAATATATATATACACACAAACTTGAAGCATACACTCACAAACCAATATATATATACACACAAACTTGAAGCATACACACACAAACCAATATATATATATACACACAAACTTGAAGCATACACACACAAACCAATATACACTCACGACCACACTCACACACTTATATATATGCTGTCATACACATAATATCAATCACACACACAGCAAACTATACATACATTACTATTATATATACACATAACATCATATGTGCACACACACTGCACACCACGCAAATACACATAATTACATATAAACACTCAGGGGATGTTTGGTAGGCTCTGGATCATTAAGTGCTGAATGGTTAAGAGGTCTAAATGGTTAAGAGGCTCTGAACCAGTAAGTGCTGAACCAAAATGTGCTGTTTGGTTGAATCTCTGAATGACTGTACAAAATGACAATTTTACCCCTCTAAATTATTTTGTGCTGAATAAAATGTTTGAATGACTGTTCGTGAATGATCAATAGGTTAACAAAATACAACATATTAAAATTCAAACTCAAAATATTTCAAATACAACATACTAATATCCAATTACAAAGTAATTCAAATATTAATCAATTGAAACTAATTGACTAGCTATCTCATAGCGTAAATTATTCATATAATTAATGCCTTGTGAACCCCATTCTATATCATGAACAAACAGATCATTATTGTTAAAACACATATATCATAAACTCAAATAAAACACCATGCTTTTGGGTGTACCTATAGCAATGCCCTATCCAGAAACATAGATGCCTACGATTGTAATTATATTCAAGCAACAATAGATCATAAAATCTTACAGAAACAAATTCAATTCTGTTCTGTTCATAATCAATATTACAACCCATTTGACCTCAAATCAAAGCCTTTCCTATTCAAAATCATCAGCAGATTGGCTTGTTTCATGTACACATATTCCTCTACAGATATCATACCTTTTAACGTTTACAGACTACAGTTGATCAAATCAAACCCAAAGTACCACCTTAATCTGACCATTGCAGCTCCCGAGAGCATAAAACACATATATCATAAACTCAAATAAAACACCATGCGACACAGATGCCTCATGAAACTTCACATTCACAGGCACATTTTCAGGTTTGTCTACACCAGCGCTTTTACCAGAATTCTGACGCATAATCTTGAAATCTCTCAACATTCTGATTCAAATCAAAACAAAACAACAAATTCCGAATCCACGACCAACTCCTGAAATTGTTCCAATAACTATCAATAATCAGTGTTGTATTTCATGGATTTTAGCTCGATTGGATGAACAGATGTTGATGAACACACAAAAGTCAAGAATCCATATAAACAGAACACCATCTACTAAGCATAAAACAATACTGCATCACTAAACCCTAATCATTTCATTCTTTCAAGTTTCAACCAATACTAAATCAAAACAACCAGCTAACTTACAATCGAAGGTGAATCAAAACACGGCGGGCGGCGGGCGGCGGCGAAGGTGAATCGGTAGGTGAATCGGGGATGGCGGCGGTGCTGGGTGCCTGTGATCAGGAGGTCGTCGGGGGAGGGGATGAGGGTATCGGGGGTTCTGTGGTCGGGGGTTCGTGAGGGTATCGGAGGGGTTCTGTGGTCGGGGGTTGGCGAGGGTTCTGCTGGGCTCACGACCGGCGACCAGATGTGTGCTGGTGCGAAGGGGGCAGTGGGTCGAAGGTCGAAGGGTATGGGGGAGTGAAGACGGAGATGGAGATGGGGGGTATTTGTGTCCGAAACTCCATTCAGCAACATCTCATATCTGAACCATTCAGCACTGAATGGTTCAGTTAAGAGGCTTCTTTTTTTTGAAACAAACACATAAGCCTCTTAACGGTTCAGAGGCAACCTCTTAATGAAACCATTAAGAGGCTACCAAACAGCCCCTCACACATTCATCATATATATATATATACATCGCAACATATACATACGCGCAGAACATATACATACACCCAGGTACAAAGTATATACACACACATACACACACCGATACATACGAACCCACACACCACATATATATATGAACCTATACCCGAAACACCCGCATGTACACCCACAGCAGCAGCCGAGGGCTGCTGTGTGGTGACTCTTGTCCCATAAATACATACATACAAGTGAAATACACACATATATACACACGGTCGCACACGCAGCCGTGTCCTACACACGGTCGCACACGCAGCCGTGTCCAACACACGGAACCAACCGAAGCCAATCGGAATGGAAAATACCAAACCGAACGCCACGAAACGGAGCGAAACAAAGTGCAATACGATTGGTTACCTGCGGGATGGCTAAACGGTGAGGCGACGACGCTTGACGGCGACTAAAACTCGAGATATCGGCGAGAGCAAGCTTGCGGTGGTTTTAGGGTTACGGGAGGGTGAAAAATGCGTTTCTCCCGACATTTATATGTGTTTTAGCTTATTTACAATTTGGTCCCTCTACTTCTATGTAATTAATCCCTTAAGTTTCTTTAATTTACAATTTTGACCCTAGACTTATAAACTATATTAATTAATAATAATAATAATAATAATAATAATAATAATAATAGTATTAATTACACTAATACTAAATAAATTTTATTAATTATCATTTATATAATATTTGTCAAATTTGAGATTATTATAATACTAGGGCTGACGCGTAAAGCAGGTAAGACCAGTTTTGATTTGGAAAAGAATTAATTAGACAGGATAATAAATGTACGAGGAGAGTTAACGAATTTTAAGTCAATTAACGGACCTGACAGTGACGGATGTCACAGTATCCCTCAGTTGAAAGAATTCCGTCCCGAATCAGCTGGAGTTAGATCCCGATGCTTTATCCGCGAACAGATGCAGATATTTGACTTTCATCTGGTCTTCCCGTTCCCATGTGAATTCTGGACCTCGCCTTGAGTTCCACCTCACTCTGAAAATTGGGATTCTGCTGTGTTTTAATCGTTTGACCTCCCGATCCAAGATTTCTATCGGTTCTTCCATGAAATGGAGTTTCTCGTCAATTTTGATTTCTTCAATCGGCACATAAAGGGATCCATCGGCTAAACATTTCTTAAGGTTTGATACATGGAATGTATCGTGCACGCCGCTAAGTTTTTGAGGTAATTTCAATCGATACGCTATAGGACCAATTCTTTCTGTAACCTCGAACGGTCCAACATACCTTGGAGCTAATTTCCCTTTCTTTCCAAACCGTACAATTCCCTTCCACGGATAAACCCTCAATAGGACACCGTCACCAACGTTAAACTCTAAGGGTTTGCGACGGTTATCGGCGTAACTTTTCTGACGATCTCGGGTTGCCTTAAGCCTGTCCTTGATTTGAAATATCTTATCCGTCGTTTCCTGAATAATCTCTTGGCCTGTCAATTGGCTTTCACCTACTTCTGCCCAACACACCGGAGATCTACACTTCCTTCCATACAATGCCTCAAACGGAGCACACCCAATGCTCGTATGATAGCTATTGTTATAAGAGAATTCGATCAACGGTAAGTGAGTATCCGAACTCCCACCAAAGTCAATCACACATGCCCTAAGCATGTCTTTTAGAGTTTGTATCGTTCGTTCATTTTGGCCGTCTGTTTATGGATGATAGGCAATACTTAGGTCCAAACGAGTTCCCATTGCCTTCTATAGAGTCTGCTAAAAACGTGATGTAAATCGACTATCACGATCTGATATAATTGACACAGGTAATACATGCCTAGCCATAATTTCATTCACATATAATCTCGCTAACTTCTCCATTTTATAGTCCTCGCGAATAGGCAAGAAGTGAGCAGATTTTGTCATTCTATCCACAATGACCAAATCGAATCGTGCCCACTACTGGTTCTAGGCAACTTAGTGATGAAATCCATCACTATATTTTCCCACTTCCATTTGGGAATTTCTGGTTGTTGCAACAGACCTGACGAGTTCTGATGTTCGGCTTTGACTTTTGAACAGGTCAAACATTTGCTTACATATTTTGCAATGTCCTTCTTCATACCTGGCCACCAATACAACTCCTTAAGGTCTTGGTACATTTTTTCTGCACTAGGATGCACAGGATACTTCGACTTATGCGCTTCGTTCATAACTATGGTTCGAACATCTCCCCACTTAGGTACCCATATACGATCCACAAAGTACCTTACGCCATCCTCCTTGCAGTTCATTTGTTTGTCTAACCCCCAAAACTCCTCACTTGCGATATTCTCCTCCTTCAATGCTTCGTCCTATCCTGTCAGAATTTTTGTTTTTAGATTCGATTGAATAGTCATTCCCAACGCTTGTGCACATAGGGGTTTAACACGTTTCTTCCTACTTAAGGCATCAGCTAATATATTCTCCTTTCCAGGATGATATCGAATCTCGCAGTCATAATCACTTAGGAGTTCCACCCATCGCCTTTGATGCATATTTAGTTCCTTTTGATCAAAGATTTGTTGAAGGCTTTTATGGTCAGTGTAGATAATGCACTTGGTCCCATACAGATAATGTCTCCCTGTCTTAAGTACAAACACCACCGCGCCTAACTCGAGGTCATGTGTCATATAATTCTTTTCGTGAACCTTATGTTGGCGTGAGGCGTAAGCGATCACCTTATCCTTTTGCATAAGCACACAACCTAGGCCTTGGTGTGATTCATCACAGAACACCACAATGTCGTTTGATCCATCAGGCAGGGTCAATATAGGTGCATTACACAATCTTTCCTTTAACATCTGAAATGCCACTTTTTGCTTATGTCCCCAAACAAACTTCTTATCCTTCTGTGTTAACATTGTCAGCGGCTGGGTGATCTTTGAGAAGTTTACAATGAATCGTCAATAGTAACCAGCCAATCCTAAAAATTGTCGTACCTCTGAAGGCGTCTTAGGAGTGTCCTACTTCTTAACTGCTTCGATCTTTCCAGGATCAACGTGGATTCCCTTTTCATTAACCACGTGTCCTAAAAACTTCACTTCCCGCAGCCAAAATTCACACTTCGAAAACTTGGCATAAAGCTTTTCTTCTATTAATAACTTGAGAATTGCTCGGAGGTGCTGCTCATGGTCTTCCTTCGATCTAGAATAGATGAGAATGTCATCTATAAACACGATTACAAACTTATCCAAATAGGGTTTGCACACCCGGTTCATCAGATCGATGAACACTGCTGGAGCGTTAGTCAGTCCAAACGGTATGACTAAGAACTCGTAATGCCCATATCGAGTTCTAAACACTGTCTTCGGTATATCCTCCTCGTGAACCCGTAACTGATGATAACCCGAATGAAGATCAATCTTAGAGAAGTACGAAGCTCCCTGCAGCTGATCAAATAGGTCGTCGATTCTGGGAAGTGGATATCGATTTTTCACAGTCAGCTTATTCAACTCACGATAGTCTATACACATTCGGAACGTTCCATCCTTCTTCTTGACGAATAGTATCGGTGCTCCCCATGGCGAGTGACTTGGTCGTATGAAACCCTTAGCTAACAACTCCTGTAGTTGACTTGATAATTCTTGCATTTTCGAGGGCGCTAACCGATACGACGTCTTTGCTGTAGGTGTTACTCCAGGAACCAGATCTATACGGAATTCTACTTGTCTAGGAGGGGGTAAACCGGACAAATCGTCAGGGAATACTTCCGGAAAGTCTCGCACCACCGCTTCCAGTTCGCTTCCTCGGGTTTCTTCTCCACCACGTGTGCCAAAAATGAATAGCATTGTTCTGCAAACAACGGCGAGCCTTCATGCAAGAGATAATCTTTAGGCCTCTCCCCGGTCGTTCCTCTTGAATCTTGAGTACATCGCCATTAGGCATGGGAATTCGCACCACTTTCTCCCGACAAACAATTTCAGATCCACACTTCGACAACCAGTCCATTCCCACTACCACGTCGAAGCTTCCCAATTCAAAAGGTATTAAATCTATGTCAAAGGTATGGTCCTCTAGTGTAATCGTGCACCCTCTAATTATGTCACTAGCTCTCACAAATTTACCATTTGCCATTTCTACCGAATAGCTAGTCTCTAAACAGCTAGGGTTCAAACCAAGCAAAGGTGCAAATTCAGAGGACACAAAACTATTGTCTGCCCCGGTATCAAACAATACGGACGCAAAATGGTTATTGAGGAGATACTTACCCATAACAACGTTCGGGTCCTGACGCACGTCATTTGCACCAATCACAAACGTACGTCCTCGGGCAGCATTCCCTTGATTCCCCTGACCTTGGTTACCAGCTATTGTCATAACTTTGTTTTGGTTATTCCCCTATTGACCCAGTGCCCAATTCAGTCTAGGGCACACATTCCGGTAATGATCGGGGCTTCCACACTCATAGCAAACCCTGACGTTTCCAGCTGGATTGATTGCATTAATCGGTGCGATCAAATTGGGCGCCACCCTACAATCTTTTGCAATATGCCCCGGACATCTACAATTCATGCATACTCGACACGGTCCCGCTGGTGGATGATGATAGTTACATTTCCCACACTTTGGATATGGCCCAACATAGTCCTTTCTCCCTTGGTTCACCTCCACAAAGTTCCTTGTCACCTTTGCCTTTTTTATCAAATCTTCCCCCTGCTTGTCTGCTCGGTTCCCCCATATCTCTTCTTTTCTCACTACCTTTACCTAGCACCCCGGTTCTTATCATCTCATCAGTCAGAGTGCCCGCCTTCAAAATTGCACTCTGAATAGTCGGGGGTGCCGCAACAGTCACTAAACCACGTATTTGAGGTACTAAGCCCCAAATGTAATGCTCAATCCGGGTTGACTCAGGTGTCACTAGGTGTGGCACCAGCCTTGCCAACTCATGAAACTGGTCGGTGTAAGCAGCATGACCCGACCCTACCATCGAATGGTTCCAGAACTCGTGTTCCAACTTCTTTATTTCGTTCATTGGACAGTATTCTTCACTTTCCAAAGCTTTGAATTCCGCCTAAGTCATGGCCATTTCTACCTCCCTACCTCGAGCCTGCACTTGGGTATCCCACCACGTTAACGCTTTCCCCACCAGTGAACATGTAGCATACATCTCTTTCTGACTTTCGGCACAGTTGCTGACGTCCATCATAGATTCCATCTTTTCAATCCAACGGGTCAAGGCAATGGCTCCACCCTTTCCATCAAACTCCTTCGGTTTAAAAGCCACGAATTCCTTATGAGTACAACCAACCCTTCCTCCAATGCCTTTCCATTCACATTACCATTGCTATTCACGTTTCCCATTCCACCTCCTTCCCTATTTCCGTTATCATCATTCCCTTCATGACCACCATTTTCATAGTTATGTTCATTGTCGTCATCACCACCCCCATTATTGTGGTTCATGATGTTGTCGCTCACCTGTGCCACTATGGTCGGGATGAGTGCTGCCAGTTGCTGAGCTATCATGGCAGCTATATCAGGGTTTCCAGCTCCCTGATTGTTACCACCCTGCCCACCTTCATTTCCGCCTGCAGGTGCCTCACCCCTACCTCAGGCACCTCTTCCTCTACCTCTACCTCTTGGGGCAGCACCACCATGACTAACACTACGGGTAATCCTTCTGGGTGGCATCTTTCAAATCAATATAAACAATATATAAGTTCCAGCTATATCATATGTCATCACAGCTTAGTCAGTCTCATAGGGCATATCATTGCAAACATATTTCCATAATGTAATATCACAACCCAAAGCAAAATAATAACATAATGTTTCATTCTCATAATTTATAATGTCTCAATGTGATAATAGGTAGAGTAATATTTCAAAAAACATGCAAAAACCCATAGTCTAACAATGTATGAAAATGAAATACGAAATACTAAAATAAATCTCTTAAATCTTTAAGTCTTCAACGATGCTCATGCGACCTCAGTCCTGCTCGTCGTCACTGCTAGAGGAGCTAGAAGGGCTCGGGGGCAGGTCGGGGTGGTCACCCCACAAACTCGCCTCCTCAGTAGGCACTCTGAACCTTATGTGGGTGGCCGAAAACACCCTCTTTCTAGCCGTCCTCAGTAGCACCGGCCCTACACCGTTCACCCGGTACAGTCCTCTTGGGTAGCCGGGCACCCCAGGTCCCGCCTCAAGGGTGTACTTGCAATAGTCGGCCCAACAGGTATTGTAGGAGCAGCTGGAGCGGCAGGGGTGTATGGTGCAGCAGGAATAACGGGTGCATTTGGTGCAGCTGGGGCTTCAGATGCAGCAGGACCAGGTGATGTAGCACGAACGGCAGGCAATCCTAGTACGACCTGATTACCTATTTCCTCTTCATCAGATGATTCTCTCGCTGACTCCTCGGGGTCAGACTCTGTATCAGATGGTGTAGACATCATGTGGCCAGAGAGAACCTCTTCGGGTTCTAACTTAGAGTTTGACAAATGAACTCGAGGCACTGCGGAAACGGAGGGTCCAGGGGAAGATATCCCATAAGGAAAATGTACTTTTCCTCAGATAAAGCAAATCGAAAGATAAAGAACAAATAGATAGAATAGAAGGAACACACATGTAATATCGGATGCACACAAAACCCTAGTATGCATTCTACATGAAGGTTCCTTGGTTATAGTCTAGGTCGAGTGATCCACCTAATTCTCTATAACCAATGGCTCTGATACCAATCTGTCACACCCCCGCTTATAACGGAAACACGAGGATGTAACGAATGGGATCGTCATAGCATATTGTTATGTTAATAGAGATGCATTTAATGAAGAAGGTCAACGTGTCATGACGTCACCCAACACAAATGGAGACTTGTGCCGTGATTAGTCAGTTCCACGACAAACATAGTAAAAGAAAACAAGAAGTAAATCCACAACCTGGGGAACAAGTGTTTAAACATGCGTAACAAGTGAACCAAAATAACAGTTGATAACACTCAAAGTGTCTAATGATGCAATTCCTAGAGTCGTCTCTAAGGCAACGTCCCTAGCATTCCTTAATGATTATTACCTGAAAAGATATGCTCAAAACGGTCAACATTATGTTGGTGAGTTCGCAGGTTTAAATAGTAAATAAAACATGATGTTGTGTAAGATTTGGTAGGACAAGAGTGCATACAGTTATAAGCAAGTACTATCACATGTAGACATGAGCAACATAACTAAACCTATGACGGACACACAGAACTTGTCGAACATATTCACCCTAGGGCTCGTACATGGCCACTGTTAGTCCCAACTAGTATACTAACAAACAAGGGTGGGGTTGTCAGCCCAATAGTACTATCAATACCTGTCAGTCGGCTCCAACCCCGGAGTTAAATAGTTGTGAATTAAGAACCACACAGACAACTCATGCATGTACCAGATAAATACTTATAACACAGTAAACACAACAGTCTCAAAAGTTGAATAAGTTCACAGCATAAAAAGGGTGAGCATCCTTTCCCCCCTAGTTTATAAATATTTAAAATGAAAATGGGGCCACGAAACTCACCTTGAAGTATGGTGATTTAAAGTGAATAAAGGCTTCAACGAAAGAAATTGAACGTCTGTGAAACACCTATAATAACAGCGACCAGATCTTTAAATGTGTTTAACGGGTTTAGATGCGTTCGGTTGGTGTTGGACCAAAAGAACCAATGAGCCAAGATCAGGAAAACCTCTAAGTCCCACATGCCACTACTACAACTGCTGAAGACTCCCATCAGTCACAATGTTCTCTTGCTTGAATGTCAGACTCGAGAACATCTGAAGACTCTCATCAGCTATTGTGTTCTCTTGCTTGAATGTCAAACTCGAGAGCATCTTAGCTCCAGCCTTCTGCTGTTATGACAAAGTCTGAAGAACAAAGTGTGAAGATCAAAGAACTGAAGAACATCAGCTGAAGACTCCAAAGTACTGAAGACCAAGCACTGAAGTCTGAAGTACTGATCTTACAAGTACTGAAGACTTCAAGTACTGAAGACAAGTACTGAAGAATCAAAAGCTGAAGAACTAAAGAACTGAAGACCTTCTACTGAAGCACAAAGTCTGAAGACAAAGACTGAAGACAACAACTGATGATATCTACTGAAGTCATCAGTTGTTATATCATCTGAAGCCGTCTGAAGACCAAGTACTGAAGACTCAGAGTTTGTCACAACAACTGAAGAAGTCTTCTTCAGTTGTTGTGGTGGTTTTTCCTTTTCAGTAGTTTATTTACTTTCAGTAGTTGTACAACAACTGAAGAGCATGTTCTTCAGTTGTTATAGTATCAGTAGTTATAAACGACTGAAGAGTTTGTTCTTCAGTCGTTGTAGGATTTCAGTAGTTTACTTTTGTCAGCACTTAGGAACTTTTGTAAGAAGATGTCAGTTGTTGACATCTTCAGTAGTTTTATGTTTTGACAACTGTAATTTAAATATTCAGTGATGTCAGAAAAGGACATCACCACCATGCTCTTGCCGCCTATATAAGGATGGCAAGCCATACAGTTTTAAATGCCGAAACGTGCGACCAATAGAACATTTATTGCTTCGCAGAACTCTTCTCTCTCTATGTTTATGCTTTAATCGCAATATCTTTTATGTTCTTGCTTTAATTGCTAATTAATGTGCTAAATCCGCTGCAAACATAATCTAATTGATCAACACGAGAGGCTGAGATCCTGTCAAATGGTATCAGAGCAGGTTAATCATTGATCGATCTTACCATTGATCATTTGAAACTGCTCTTTTAATCTCTCAGTTTGATCGAATTAGCAATTTGCAAGAGTTAGTCATAGAGAGTGAGTTTCTGCTGTTTCCGGCCAAAATCTTGAGGTCTTTTGGTGGTTTTGAGTTACGATTGTCGTGTTTAAACTTGTTCTTGACCAAACCCTGAGATGACAACACCAACCAATGATCCTCACAATACTGGTTCCGCAACCAAGCCTCCGATGCTGGTTAGGAACGAGTATAACATATGGCAAAGACGTATGCTGCACCACTTGGCTGTCAACAGTGCTGGTTGTTGGAAGTCAGTGGTGCATGGGCCATACAAGCCTATGGTGAACGTCCCGGAATCTAATGAACAGGTTGCGAAGAAACCTGAACAGTATTCGGACGAAGATCTAAAGCTGTTTGAAATTGATGCTAGAGCCCATGGAATTTTAGCCATGGCCATTCCAAACGAGATATATTCAGGGCTCTTGCATCATGAGTCTGCTCATGACCTATGGGTTGCTCTAAAGGAACAATTTGGAGGAACTGATTCGGTCTTAGCAAACAATAGGGAAATCCTTGCCCAACAATATGAGACTTTCTCATATAGAAAGGGTGAGACTCTGACCCAGCAGTTTGAGCGGTTCTCTTGTTTAATCTCTGAGCTGAAGATGGTTAAACAAGAGTACTCCAAAAGCCAGATGAACAACAGGTTCCTCAGGTCATTGCCTGAGAGATGGGACACATATACCATTGTCCTACGCTCTAGTGCTGACCTTGACACTCTATCTCTCACCCAACTTCATGGGAAACTACTCACTTTTGAGAGAGAGGTAGAGCAAAAGAGGAAGTTGTCATCTTCTGGCAAACTTGCTGATGACTTTGTCCAAGGTAATGCTGCCTTGATAAGTCATGAGTCAGAATATGCTTCATCAGAAAGTTCTTATGATGAGCATATTGATTTCTCTACAAACTCAGAACAAGCTTTTGTTGGTGTCAGTAGTTCAGGAGGAGGTGGTGACAACTTGTGTTTTCTGATGGAGGATTTGAAGGGCATTCCAGATGATGATCTGGAAGAGATGGATATTTTGAACCAAATGGCAATGATAAATATCCGCTCTCAGAAGTTCTACAAAAGAACTGGTAGGAAATTCCCAGGACTCTCTGGCAAAACCAAAGTTGGTTTTGACAAGAGCAAGTTGAGGTGTCACAAGTGCCAAAGGCTTGGACACTTTGCAAGAGAGTGTAGATCATCTGGATCTAACTCATCTGCACCCTTTGTGACTTTTCCCAGCAATAGCTCACAGCACAAAAGGCAACCTTCCTACAGTTCTCCCCATCCATCTCAAGCACAAGCACCACCTGCTTATTTTGTGCCACAGGGTCATATGCCTTATCCTTACCCCTGTTACTACATGCCTCAGCCTGGTCAACCTCAAGCACCCCCAGCTCAACCACCTCATGCTCTTCCAGAGCCTCATTCTTCCCAATCTCATCACCACACACAACCTCAACAACAAAGCTTTTTCACCCCAAATGTTGTTGACTGGAGTAGTCTACCAGAAGAGCTATCTGGTCAGGAACCACTACTCCAAGGTGCTGGTCAACATGGTGGTGATCAACCTTTTGGAAATCTTGCTCTGATGGCCCTTGATTTTGCTGAAGGGTCATCATCCAATGCCTCATCTCAGGTATCCACTGAGGCAAAAGCCAAGCTTTGTTCAGAGTCATGCATAGCAGCATTTGCTTCTATTAGAGAAGCAAATGTAGCTTTAATAGATAAAAATCTTGAGCTTGAGCACACTATTTCCAAAAGAAAAGCTGATTTTGAGGTTGTCCTAAAAGATAAAAATGATGAGATTTACAAGCTCAACTGCCAAATCAAAGATAGTAAAGCTAGGGAAGATGTACTTCTAGAGAAGTACAAGGACCTCAAGGAAACTCTTGCAACCACCCAAGTTGAGTGTGATCGATGGGTGCAATCTTGCAAGGGTTTTGAAATGCTTCTTAGCAAGCAAACAGCTTCCAATGTGAAGTTTGGCATTGGTTATAATCACACTGCTCCTCCCACAGATTTCATTTCAAGAGCAGAAGTTGAATCTGATAGGGAGAGCAATAACCAATCCTTCTCATCATGTGACTTACTATCCTCTGAATCAGCATCATCAGAGATAGACTATCACATGACCAAAAGGCTGATCAACTCAGAAGTTGTCACTAGAAGTACTGAAGGTACTGGAGAGCAAGTGACAACATCTGAAGTTCAAACCTCAAATACTGTTAGTACTAAAGAGAAGAAAACTAACAGTAGGAAAGGTTTGAAGACAGCTAAAGAGGATACCAGGAAAGCAGGCACTAGGAAGAAAACTGCTAGTACTGATGACAAACAGCTGAAGAACAAGTCTTCAGTAGTTAAATCCTCTTCAGCTGATGATCAGCATAAGATGAAGAAAAAGCCATGTGAGATATGTGGCTTGTTCAATCATCTTACTGATGAATGCTGGTACAAAAGGGGTTCCAAACTCAAACAGAAGGAGCAAATTACTGAGAGCATCAATAAAATGAAGAATGAGTTTGAAACCAAGTTTGTACTGGCAACATCCAAGCCTGAAATCCCTAGGGCCAAAGTTAAATCCAAGAAGGTAGGGATTACTCAGGCAACAGCTGAGGTTGCTCAGAAAAAGATGGTACAACATAGAAACTCATCATCAGCAAACTCCAATGTGTCTGAAGAGCTGAAGGCTTTATAACAAAATCAGACACAGTTGGTGATGATGGTTCAGCAGCTAGTGGGAAGAGTCAACCACTTAGATGCTCCTATGTTGAAACCACAGAAAAGGAAGTCCAAGCCAAAGGGTTCCTCTTCTGTACCATCTTCTTCACCTCAAGCTGTCACTTACAACACACCTGTTAGTGCTACACCTGTAGCTGAGAACAGACCCAAAGCCAAGCAGGTTTGGGTCTCCAAGACTAACTAACACATGGTTGTGTTTGCAGGGTTCTTCAACATGCCATAGAAGCATCTGGTATGTAGACAGTGGAGGATCCATGCATATGACTGGAAGCAGCTCCCTTCTTAATGACTACTCTCAAGGAAAGAAGGGATTTGTTTCTTTTGGCAATGATGCAAAGGGTTACATCGTCGGAAAAGGCTTTGTTTCCAACGGGGAAATAAGGTTTGATGATGTTAACCATGTGGAGAATCTCAAGTACAACCTCTTGAGTGTCAGTCAAATGTGTGACAAAGGCCATGTTGCCCTTTTCACAAGCCAGAACTGTAGGATTCTGTCATCCAAAGTTCTGAGTTTGATTGACAAGGAATTGGATGAACACACTCTCCTGAAGGCCAACAGGACAGGAAGAGTGTATGCCTTAGATCTTTCCAAAAAGATGGATCTAAAAGGCCATCCTTGCCTATTCTCCAAGGCATCTCCTCAAGAGTCTACACTTTGGCATAGAAGGCTGGGTCATGTTAATTTCAAGAACATGAATCAGCTTATAAGCCATGGTTTAGTAAGAGGATTGCCTCTGAAGGAGTTCAAGTGTGAAGATGACTGCACTGCTTGCTTGAAAGGAAAACAACACAAAGTTTCATTCCCTTCAATAGAAGAACCTAAGTCCACTGCCTGCTTATAACTTCTGCACATGGATCTCTTTGGTCCTGTCAGAGTAATAAGCATGGCAAAGAAGAAATACTGCCTGGTAATTGTGGATGATTACTCCAGGTTTGTATGGACTTTCTTCTTGCACTCCAAGGATGAAGCAGCAAAGACAATAATGAACTTTGTGTTACAAGTAGAAAAGCAGTATTCCCTACAGGTCAAGTGTGTGAGGAGTGACAATGGAACAGAATTTAGAAACCACACACTTGATGACTTCTACCTGTCCAAGGGAATTAGAAGGCAGTTTAGCATTCCAAGAACTCCTGAACAGAATGGAGTGGTGGAGAGAAAGAACAGGACCCTCATTGAAGCAGCAAGGTCAATGTTGGCTGACTCAGGGCTGCCACTGACCTTTTGGGCTGAAGCTGTCAATACAGCTTGCTATGTACAGAATAGAGCCTTAGTAAATAAGAGGTTGATGAAGACTCCCTATGAAGTTCTTCATCATTTGGCCCCTCTTATTTCATTCTTTAGAGCCTTTGGGTGTCCTTGTTTCATTCTCAACACTACAACCCACTCCATAAGTTTGCTAGTAAGGTGGATGCAGGGTACTTTGTTGGTTATTCATCAACTTGCAAAGCATACAGAGTCTTCAACTGTAGAACCAAAGGGGTTGAAGAAACTTTGCATGTTAAGTTCAATGAATCTCCAAAGGACAAGATTCCACAAAACCCTGTGGAGCTGTTTGATCTGGACATACTGCAATATGTTCCTTATCAACCTCCATCTGTTGAGCCTGTCAACAGATCTCCATCTGGTGGTACTGAGGATGATGAAGTCAGTACTCACCTCTTCAAGTTCAGTGACAACCTGCCTAATTCCACTGAACCTGATGCTCCTGTAGCCTCAGCAGCTCCATCCACTACAAATGCTGATGAGATTTCTGCTTGCTCTACTTCATTTGAGCTGCCATCCTCTACATGGTTTCAGGAATCTCCATCACCATCTGTTGCTGCTGATGGGTCTACAAACACTTGCACAGATATCATAGTCTATCAAGAGCTCAAGAATCACCCCACTTCACAAATCATTGGTGATATTCATGCTGGAGTTTCAACCAGGAATCAATTGTCCAACTTCTGCTTCTATGCTCTCTTCATCAGTCAGCAAGAACCAAAGAACTATCATATTGCTTTAAGAGACAATGGATGGGTGGAAGCTATGCAGCTTGAGCTACTTCAATTCAAGAAACAGCAAGTGTGGGAGCTTGTTCCATTACCCAAAGGTAAGTGTGCTATAGGCACCAAGTGGGTATTCAGGAACAAAACAGATAAGAAGGGCCAAATTGTCAAGAACAAGGCCAGACTGGTTGTTCAAGGGTTTGCACAGGAGGAAGGAATCGATTATGATGAGACCTTTGCACCTGTGGCTAGACTAGAGGCAATTAGACTGTTCTTAGCTTATGCTGCCTTTCACAGTCTTAAGGTTTATCAAATGGATGTCAAAAGTGCCTTCCTATATGGAAAAATAAAAGAAGAGGTTTATGTGTGTCAACCACCAGGATTTGAGGACAATAAACATCCTGATTGGGTGTACAAGCTTGATAAGGCTCTTTATGGGTTGAAGCAAGCACCTAGAGCCTGGTATGAGACACTTTCAACCTTTCTTCTAGAAAATAAGTTCACTAGAGGCACCATTGATAAAACCTTATTCATCAAGACTGTGGGACAACATAAGCTCCTTGTTCAGATTTATGTTGATGATATCATCTTTGCATCCTCTGATCCAAAGTTGTGTGATGAATTTACAAAGCTTATGAAGCTAAGATTTGAAATGAGTGCTATGGGAGAATTACAGTACTTTCTGGGCTTGCAAATCAAACAACTGGATGATGGAATCTTCATCCATCAGTCCAAGTATACCAAAGAGTTGTTGAATAAGTTTGATTTACAATCCTGTAAGCCCTGTTCTACTCCCATGAGCAGCATCACACAACTAGATGTTGATCAGAAAGGTAAAGCGGTTGATGAAACCCTTTACAGATGTATGATTGGGTCCTTGATGTACCTTACAGCTTCTAGACCAGACATCATGTTTTCAACATGTGCTTGTGCTAGATTTCAGGCTGCACCTAAAGAATCCCATTTGATTGCAGTCAAAAGGATCTTTAGATATCTGCAAGGTACCCAATCACTAGGACTTTGGTATTCAGCTGGGCATTCATGCAAATTAGTTGCTTTCTCTGATAGTGACTATGCAGGATGCAAAGTCACCAGAAAATCCACTTCTGGTGGTTGCCAATTCCTAGGCAATTGTTTAGTTTCTTGGCAGAGTAAGAAACAAACATCAATTGCTACATCCACTGCTGAAGCTGAGTATATTGCTGCTGCAAGTTGTACCTCTCAAATACTCTGGCTTCAGAACCAACTTCTGGATTATGGCATTACTGAGACTAAGACTCCATTATTAATGGATAGTGCTTCAGCTCTTTGTATTGTTAAAAATCCAGTCCAGCACTCTAGGACCAAGCATATTGAGATCAGACATCACTTTATCAGGGATTGCTATGAGAAAGGTCTGATTGATCCTAAGTTTGTGCCTAGTGCTGATGAGCTTGCAGACATTTTTACTAAGCCTTTAGATAGTGCCACATTCCAAAATTTGGTACTAAGGCTTGGTATGCTGCAACTTGAATGATTTGACCTATGCTGGTACTATTAGTTCACAACTACTGAAAAGCAAAGGTCAAATATAAGTACTGATGAGTAATTTAGTCTTCAGCTCCTTCCCAACTACTGAAGACTAAACTGACTCAAAGTACTGATGTACATTATTTATTGAAAAACAACTGATGTAGTGAAGTGGATTACAACTACTGATGTATGATTTTCAATAAATAAGTACTGAAGAACAAATTTTGCTCACAAGTACTGATGTGTAATCTTACACAAATACTGAAGACAAAATTTGTTCACCAGCTCTGAAGAATTTCAACAGCACTTGTGAACATCTGATCACAAGAGCTGAAGGCATATTCCCAAGAGCTGAAGGGTCAATGAAACATCTGAAAGTCAGCCAAAGAGCTGATGAGTAAATGTAGAGGCTAGTATGAAACAACTGATTTGACGGAAACAGCTAATGAGTAATTTCTCATCAGCTGATAACAACAGCTGATGTTTCATACACAAACAACTGAAGGACAAAACCATGTCTTCAGTAGTTCACAACTACTGACATCAGTAGTTCACAACTACTGAAGGCTAACACCAAGTCTTCAGTTGTTACAACGTCTGAAGAAGAATACTAGGTCATCAGTAGTTCATAACTACTGAAGACTGACAGTAACTCTTCAGACGTTCCCAACATCTGAAGGGCAAAACCAAGGTCTCAGTAGTTTCAACTACTGAAGGCTAACACCAAGTCCTCAGATGTTACAACCACTGAAGGTTAAAACCACGTCATCAGTTGTTACAACAACTGATAACTAACACCAAAACCTTCAGTAGTTTTCTTTCAACCTTTGCCCTACCCTATAAATACCCCACCTTCAAAGCATTTACTCTTCACTTGACCTAATCCTTACAAACCTCTGAAATTCCCATACACCATTAATGGCGAACATGCAACTGAAACCTCGACACAACTGTGTCGCCCACCTTACAAAATCGCCATTATGGCCCAAATTTCACCAAGCCGTTGATCTTATGCATGACTCACCATACAAAACGGCTTTTCTCTTGAACCCCACACTATACACCGACTCCTTGACGGAGTTTTGGACCAATGTCACCGTCCAAACCGGAGAGCAGAATGCCGAGGTCTCCCTCCGGTCCTCCGTCAACGGCAAACCCGTGGTTATCACTCCAGCTGCTCTACGCCAAACCCTAGAGCTGGATGATGCCACTCACCCAACTTCCTACCCCAAAGGTACCCTGGATCTTTCATTCACATCCCATGACTATCAGGGTAACCTCTCCGCCTCCACCTTGTTGAAGAAACACTTTCCTGATCCTCAACGCTTGATCTTCCACATGGTGAATGTATGTCTGGCTCCCAAGACCTCTTCGTGGGACCAGATGTCCACAAGGTGGCAGCAGGTATTGTATTCTATCCTTGAGAAACAACCTTTAAATTTTACTGATCTTTTATTTTTGGAACTCAAGGACATGGCCACAAAACCTTTTTCTAACCGTTGGAACTTATATCCACGGTTTATAATGGCCATGATCGAATACCAGCTTCAGGCTGAGGGACTAGTTGGCACTGGGGTCCCTGCCATGGCTGTTCAAGCTGAGGTATACTCCAGGCACAACACTGACCCCACACTCAAACAGGCTGGCCGGCTGCGAAAACCCACGCAGCTGGAACCCACAGCCTCCACCTCCAAATCCAAAGTCCCCACCAAGCCAAAAGCCAAAAAGAAGCCAACCAAGGCTACTCAGGGAGATGAGTCCCCTGAGGATGCCCCTGCCACACAAAGGCAGGATGTGCCTGCTGGTTCGATTCTCCCAGCAGGTACCACGACTCCACCCACCACAACCGCACAGGCTTCCTCTCAACAGGAGCCTGATGCAACCAATTTTGGGGCAACCACATTACTAGGGTCTTCCTCAATTGAGGAGGCTGCCATTGAAGAGCACAGTCCTCCCCATGTGCATACTGCTTCTAGCCCACATACAGAGGAGACCGCCCCACTAAGCCCAACATTGGTTATAGCCAAAGTGCTGACTGATCTGAGCACTCCACCCTCTCCCCAGAAACCTATTACCACTGGGGAGGCTCCAACCGAAGAGGGGGTGGGCACAAGTGCTGATCAGAGCCCACAGCACAGAGAATCAGTTCACTCTCCCAGTGTGGCTAGGGAGAGAGAACAATCTGGTGAGGCTGCCACTTCCCCTGCATCAACATTTGAGCAGGGTGAAGCTGGTAACATCTCTAAGACCTCATCAGAGGCAATGGCCGATGATGGATCCAATCCGGAGGCCAGAAGTCCCCAGTACCAAGAACAAGGGGCACATGTCTTTACTGAGCCACACTCAGGACATGTTCATCCTGACAATGTCAGGAGGTCAGGTGATTCAGCTCATGCTGATGATGACCTGAGCTTCTTCTACGATGTAGTTGCTCAAAACACTATCCTTGAGGATGAGATAAGCAGACTCAAAGAGCTGCTTGCTCAGATGACTCAGGATAGAAGTCCATCTGCCACCACTACCCCACAGATGGCACCTTCACCTGAAGGTCTCACAGACACTGAGCCACTCCCACAAACTCAGCCACCAGCCCCTGCTTCTGGCACTAGCTCTCAGGGACAGAACCCCCCTGAGCAGCTGGATGCTATCCTCCAGAAATCCCTGCCTCTCATCACACCAATCCTTAAAGATATAGTTATTCAAACCCTTGATGAGAGGCTTCCCACATATATACAACCCATGGTGGAGGTTGCCATACATAAGGCTCTTGCTGATAGTCAAACCCCAACCAATGCAACCAAAAAGGGGGAGACATCAGTGCAAGACAAGAGGAAGAGGGGAGAGGAGGAGAAAGAGGCAGAGAAAGAGGTGGTGGTAGAGAGGGAGTTGGCTGAGGAGAGTAGTAGGGTGAGGGAGAAGGGGAAGAGGAAAGTGAGGGAGGTAGAGCATATAGAAGTGGCTGAAATCCAAAAGGATTTCAGTATCACTGATAAGAATAAGGGAGAGGGAAAGAAGGTGGCTGATCCTGATCTAGCAGCCCTTGTCAAGGAGGCTGATGCTGAACATAACCGTTCAATGAACAAAGTCATTGAACAGCTGTTCAGGCAAGGCTTTGACAAGGACACTACCTTGCTAGATCAAGAGATCAGGAATATGGAGAGGAGAGAGATTGAGTACCGATGGACTACTCATAGCCAAGAGGAAAGACAAAAACTTGAGGCTATGAGTAGGTTCACTTCGAAGTACCTGGGCAGACCAGTCCTTGATGTTAAGGCATGGACAAGGGACAGACTCTTGGCAATAACCACCAAGATCTGTTCGGCTGGTGATTTTACCAAGGGACTGGTCGCTGAGGCCCTATCTGAAGCCGGTGCTGGGAACAGGACACTGCTAGTAAAGCTAACCAAACCAGCTCTTATCTCTAGGCTGCTAGCAGTGCCTGCCAACACTCCCACACCAACAACCCAACCACAACCCACAAAACCAACTCCTTTACCACCAAAACCCGCAGCCAATGATCCACCCTTGAAGAAGAAGAGAAGGGTGCTGAGGCTGCAAGATGAAGAAGAGGATGATGAGGAGGATAGCCTGCCACTCTCAGCAGTTATACCTCTACCCAAAGCCAAACCACAAACCATCAATCCCACCTCACAGCACGACACTGTGAAGGTTAAGTTAGAAGAGGAGGAGCAGCAGAAAAGACATGATGAGGAAATGCTGAAAAGCATTGACAAATGTTATACTGCTACCACCTCTATAATAAATATGCAGAGAGAAGCTCTGAGATTATTCACCCTCAAACAAACTTTTCAATATGAAAAGGATAAGGTGAGAACTTGGCCTGACCCAAGGGTGGCTTACAGGATAGTCAAGAAGGACATGCCTGTGAGGTACAAGAGCCAACTAAAGAGAATAGTTGATGAAGAGATCTCTGTGGCTCTTGTAATACCACCCTGGGAAATAGTAGAGGAATTCGAGAAAGCTTATAGAGCCGGCCAATCACCCTTTTCAATGCTAGATAATAGGGTGGTTAGGAAGGGTCTGGTCTATAAGAAGCTTGAGAATTTCCATAGGAATGAGCTCAATCTGTTGTTGGAGGGTAAACACCCTGATGAATTTGCATATAGGCAAATCACAACACTTGAGCTAAAAATGGAAGACAGGTCAAGTTCATCTAAGAGCTGTACGGTCGGGAGGGATTGTTCGAAGGTGAGCCTGAAGACATGTCCAAAGAAGAACAATTGATCTTTCTTCAGGCTTACTGTAGAGAATCCTACCGGCTTGTACGTGGGAGGTAGATCTCATGGATGGGGCAACAGCTCTGTGTCCAATTCCCCAAGACAGAGCTCCCATCCATACTTAGCCAAACAAACACTTGAGACTATCTCTCTGGCCAGTGCTTATCTGGGTCAACTTCTAATCTGATCTAGAAGGAAATAGACCAATCTTTATGCCATCAATAAGTGGGACATCCAATAATTAGAGGTTTTGGCTGCATTGGTTCAGGGGGAGTTTGTTGGACCAAAAGAACCAATGAGCCAAGATCAGGAAAACCTCTAAGTCCCACATGCCACTACTACAACTGCTGAAGACTCCCATCAGTCACAATGTTCTCTTGCTTGAATGTCAGACTCGAGAACATCTGAAGACTCTCATCAGCTATTGTGTTCTCTTGCTTGAATGTCAAACTCGAGAGCATCTTAGCTCCAGCCTTCTGCTGTTATGACAAAGTCTGAAGAACAAAGTGTGAAGATCAAAGAACTGAAGAACATCAGCTGAAGACTCCAAAGTACTGAAGACCAAGCACTGAAGTCTGAAGTACTGATCTTACAAGTACTGAAGACTTCAAGTACTGAAGACAAGTACTGAAGAATCAAAAGCTGAAGAACTAAAGAACTGAAGACCTTCTACTGAAGCACAAAGTCTGAAGACAAAGACTGAAGACAACAACTGATGATATCTACTGAAGTCATCAGTTGTTATATCATCTGAAGCCGTCTGAAGACCAAGTACTGAAGACTCAGAGTTTGTCACAACAACTGAAGAAGTCTTCTTCAGTTGTTGTGGTGGTTTTTCCTTTTCAGTAGTTTATTTACTTTCAGTAGTTGTACAACAACTGAAGAGCATGTTCTTCAGTTGTTATAGTATCAGTAGTTATAAACGACTGAAGAGTTTGTTCTTCAGTCGTTGTAGGATTTCAGTAGTTTACTTTTGTCAGCACTTAGGAACTTTTGTAAGAAGATGTCAGTTGTTGACATCTTCAGTAGTTTTATGTTTTGACAACTGTAATTTAAATATTCAGTGATGTCAGAAAAGGACATCACCACCATGCTCTTGCCGCCTATATAAGGATGGCAAGCCATACAGTTTTAAATGCCGAAACGTGCGACCAATAGAACATTTATTGCTTCACAGAACTCTTCTCTCTCTATGTTTATGCTTTAATCGCAATATCTTTTATGTTCTTGCTTTAATTGCTAATTAATGTGCTAAATCCGCTGCAAACATAATCTAATTGATCAACACGAGAGGCTGAGATCCTGTCAGTTGGTTCGGGTCAGTTCGGTTCAAGTTCGACGCATGGACTCACTCAAAAGGTATATATATCTGTGTGTGTATGTATTTATATTTATTTATAGTTATATACATTTATATTATATTTTTTTATAATTATATATACACACACATCCACACATGCTTACATGATCACATGAATATATAATTATGTATACATTTATATAATATATATATCACTTTCAATTATATATGTACTCACATCGTCCTTTATACATACATACAAATGAAGCACAAATATATATATATACACGCACAACCAATACGCGCAACAACACACACAGAGCAGCCTGGCTGCTGTGTTTTGTCCTCTCGACCCACACCCATTCACTAAGACACAAACTAATGATACATATACATACGTACACAAAACATAGCCACATTCATCACGCACACAGCAGCCTTCGGCTGCTGTGTTTTGCCCCTCTTGTGCGACACCCACACACACAATACACACACTTGAAGCATACACACAAGCACTAATATATATACACACAAACCAATATATATACACACAAACATGAAGCATACACACACAAGCCAATATACACTCACGGCCACACTCACACACTTATATATATGCTGTCATACACACAATATCAATCACACACACAGTAAACTATACATACATTAGTATTATATGTACACATAACATCATATATGCACACACACTGCACACCACGCAAACACACACAATTACATATAAACACTCACTCACACACTCATCATATACATATATATACATTGCAACATATACATACGCGCAGAACATATACATACACCCACGTACAAAGTATATACATACACATACACACATCGATACATACAAATCCACACACCACATATATATGAACCTATACCCGAAACACCAGCATGTACACCCATAGCAGTAGCCGAGGGCTGCTGTGTGGTGGTTCTTGTCCCATAAATGCATACATACAAGTGAAATACACACATATATATACACACGGTCGCACACGCAGCCGTGTCCTACACACGGAACCAACCGTGGCCAACAACCGAACACCACGAAACGGAGCGAAACAAAGTGCAATACGATTGGTTACCTGCGGGATGGCTAAACGGTGAGGCAACGACGCTTGACGGTGACTAAAACCGAGATATCGGCGAGAGCAAGCTTGCGGTGGTTTTAGGGTTACGGGAGGGTGAAGAATGCGTTTCTCCCGACATTTATATGTGTTTTAGCTTATTTACACTTTGGTCCCTCTACTTCTAAGTAATTAATCCCTTAAGTTTCTTCAATTTACAATTTAGACCCTAGACTTATTGACTATATTAATTATAATAATATTAACAATAATAATATTAATAATATTAATAATAATAATCATAACAATAATAATAATAATAATAATAATAATAATAATAATAATAATAATAAGAATAATAATAATAATAATCATAGTAATAGTATTAATTACACTAATACTAAATAAATTTTATTAATTATCATTTATATAATATTTGTCAAATTTGAGATTATTATAATACTAGGGTTGACACGTAAAGCAGGTACGACAAGTTTTGATTCGGAAACGAATTAATTACACAGGATAATAAATGCACGAGGAGAGTTAACGAATTTTAAGTCCATTAACGGACCTGACAGTGACGGATGTCACATCTGAAATTTGGTCACATCCTTTATGTTTGTTAGGAAGCGGTCTCTCTACCTAACAAGATAGAGGAAAGACTCGCCTACACCTACCCTCCCCAGACCCTGCTCTTGAGTGGGATATACTTGGTTTGTTTGTTTGTTTGTTTGTTTGTTATCCTTTATGTTTGTTAGACAAGTTATGGATAATGACATGGATGATGTACTTCCACTGAGAGGAAACCTTCCTTTTCCTAAAGGTTTTGATTGAGAAGTCACATTCATATCTCATCTGCTTAAAGGAGTGGTTTACAATAGATTTTGGGAAGGACAATTCACCTTCTGCATCATCCAGCTGTAGATGAGAGCTTATGGAAGCTGAAGCGATGAAGATTGTCCTCTCCTGCACTGTGGCAGACAGTGCCTTCTCCCCATCCATGATGACCTCTTGGCAGGTCCTTCAAAAGTCCAAAAGTTGATCCTCATTGAGTGGAGGATCAATGGTGGGAGAGGTGCAGTAGTGAGATAGAGAAAGAAAGCGGCAAACATCTGAGAAACTTGCATCTTTCTTAAAGTTCAACAGGGCAACTGTAAAGCCCCGAAATTTCTGAAGCAATCCATTTAATAATAACTGGCTTTGTTAATTAATATAAATAAGGGTAGGTGGGTTATGGACTAAATTAACCATAATGGGCTAAGTTTTGATGGGTTTAAAGGCCTTTAATCAGCCCTTAAACATGCATGACCAGCCTCCATCCCCTCATTTGCAACCCTAGCCCCAAGCTTCTATAGAAAGAAAGTAGAGAGAGAAAGTACGAAAACTCAAGGATTTGGTGTGCTATTGTGGAAGGTATTGAAGATCTTCAAGTTGGAGCTTCAAACCATAAGAAATGAGCAACAAATCAAGGTAAGAATCGTCCTCTAAACGCCTCTGTAGAACGGATCTGGATTTCTAGGGTTTTGGTTTAAAAGTTTCAAAGAATCACATAAAGGTCACATTTTTACGTATGAAAACAACCATAAGAAATGAGCAACAAATCAAGGTAAGAATCGTCCTCTAAACGCCTCTGTAGAACGGATCTGGATTTCTAGGGTTTTGGTTTAAAAGTTTCAAAGAATCACATAAAGGTCACATTTTTACGTATGAAAACGTGTAAAAAGGTTAGGTATAGTTTCATGGATGATAAACCAAGGATTTTGACGTAAAAAGTTAAGATTTTGGGTTAAAAACGGGCTGGTTCGTCATTTTTGCATGTCCAGCGAAACATTAAGCCCGATCAGGGAAACTGTGGACTCATCCAGCGAAACTAAGAGAATTCCCGGCGAAACTAAGAGAATTCCCAGTGAAACTATAGTTTCGCTGGTAATATCGCTAATGCCCTAATTGACTAGTAGAACTTGCGAACCTAGGAAACTCCAACGAAAGTTGGGTGCACCTGACAGTAAAACTGTCGTGCGAAGCTACTGGGCGAAACTAGCAGCGAAACTGCCAGCGAGCCTACCAGCGAAACTGCCAGGGAGCCTACCAGTGAAACTGCTAGCGAATCTGCCAGCGAAACTAGTAGCGAAATTGCATAGAAATGACCTATTTGAGTGTTGACTTATGTGCAGGCTGTGTAGTGTTAATCTGGCCTGGGAAGCTAAGTCGTGAAACTATATACTTTGACCAGGTGAGTTCTAGATCCCCTTATTTAAAAGTTTTTTCATGTTTTTGGGGATATTATGCATACTAAACCTAGGGTTTTTGGTAAAGATTTCAAGAGGTTTTAACAAGAAAATAAAATTTTCCTATAACAAGATAAATTTTTCCCAGCGAGGGGCATTGCCCCTTGGACCCCACTAGGGGCTGCTGCCCCTACAACCCCGCTATCAGGGGTTACCGCCCCCGAACCCCCACTGTCCCTCAGAGGGTCGGTTATACGGTGTTATGTTATTCTGTCTTCCCGATTATAGTTATGCTCCATGGTAAATTGTACTTGATATGTTGCATACATAGTAAGTAAAGTATTATATATTCAAGTGGAAGATAAAACTAATGAAAAGTGGAACTAAAGTAATGTTACCCCCGGGCCTGTATGATGATGAAAAGTCTTGCAAGCACTATGATGGACTTCACTTATGTGGATCTAATGTATGATGATGGATCCGTATTCATGAGCAGGCCATGTGCCTTGCAGCATGGATCAATTGTTGGGGGATAGCCACCGCGTTTATGTGTACCGACAGGGATCGACATTCGTTGTCGATCAACAGGGGGCTCTTGCTGTGTGCAATCTCGTTTAAGACAAAGTGAAGATAATTAAAGAATGAAAGAAAGATAATAAACATGTCTAATGATGCGATACGTCGCAAGAAATGTTATATGTTATGATGTATGCATGATCATTAAAAGGAATAAAAGTACATATTTTATTATATTACTTAAAACTAGGACTCACTCAACAAATAGTTGGCAGGTAAGGGCTGATGTTGAGGATGGCACAGAGATGGAAACTACTTGGCTTTGAATGAATGGCATCCATGTTTATGAAATCATTTTCTTTTGTTGAAAAGTACAATGTTTTATTTTATTTGGGAGACAAATGTATGATTACTATATGACCTACAAGTTTTAAACGAATGTTTATTTAATTCCACTGCAATGTTTGTTTATAAAGTGATCTTATGCTATGATTAACCAACTGTGAGGCTTCCCAGGAATGGAAGCCTCACAGTAAGCTGATTGTGTTGCCTGTGAAGATGCATTGTAACACCCGGATATTTTCCTTGAAGCCGACGAAGGAAGAAAAAGAAATAAAGTCCTAAGTCGGGGGACCAAACTTGTCAAAACGCGAGAAAGTTCGGAAGAGAAGGAGAATAAGAGGGGAGGGCAGCCCACACACTCCCATCTCCAAAATTTTGCAACATAGAGGGAAAGAAGAGAGAAAAGGGAGAAAATAAGAGAAAGGCTTGGTTTGAGTGGATTCGAGCTTACAAAATCGTCGTGTAGCGGGTCTAGACGAAGCTCTTCTTCTTGGTGTAGTTTGTGTGAGTTCTAGGACCCCTATTTTACTCATTTTGAACTGATTTGGGGCTGGAACACATAGTAAACCCGTTTTTGTATGTGTGTGTGTTTGACCCATTTGGGTGTGTTTGCGTATGATGCGTTTGGAGTATGTTTTCGGACTTGTGTGTGCTTGAATGGTGTTGTAGTGTGCATTCCTAAGGTTTAGGATGGTTGATTTGGGCTTAGAATGGGTTTGGATGAGCTTGGAGGTCGAAAATGGCAGATGGGTTCAGGATGAACTGCATTCTGCATCAGTTAGGGCTAGGCGACCGACTGGAGGCCATACGGCTATCTGGAGTGCGATTGAGGTTTAGTAGCATGATTGAGGTTCAGTCGCACGACTGGAGGGCCAGTCGGATGGGGAGTCATGCGACTGAGAACCCATTCGCATAAGGTCCATTCGCATAGTGTTCAACCGTATGAGGTCCATTCGCACGACTGGGTGTTCATCTGTATTGGTGTTCATCTGCATAGATCCATTCGCATGATGTTCAGTCACCTGGAGGCCATGCGACTGAAGGGTGCCCATACGCCTAAATAGGGCTGTTGTACCCGAGGAGGAACATAGTTAAAGTACTGACTTCGGGGGAAAAGTGCATATGTAAGTTTTGACGTGGTAGTTCCCGTAAATACATGTAAGATGACCATTGAGGTCTTAGAGGGTAAATTGGGCATGATGATGTTGCATGTTTATGCATGATGTATGTTTCGTATGTATGATGATGCCTGTATGATGATGCTACTGTGTATGTTGATGTTTCTTATTATAGTGTATGTTTATCTTTTCGTGACTTTACGTGTTATGTTAAAGAATGAAATGAAATTATTATGTAACGTAACGGGAAAGATAATGAAAGAGGAACATGATGAATGAATGCATGCATTAATAAAGAATGAGAGTAAGAAAGACTTGCAAGCAAATATAGGAGGTGAGCGACCTTGTTGTCGCAACAGACTCGAAATGGAATCCTTGTCTTTCGACCTCAGTAATCGTGGCTATGTGCCACGAAGAGGGTAAAGCTTGACACTGTGATTGACCATTTGTATAGAACCATTGCCACATATCCTAGGTACTATGGCCAGGAGGTGCGATGCACCGTTATAGAAGGTCTATGATAGGCCTAGGTCCAGTACCACGAAACAGAAAGGTATTGCATATGGCAATGGTACACCTAAACTTTACCTTAGGTACTGTGGCCAGGAGGTGCGATGCACTGTTATAGAAGGTCTATGATAGGCCTAAGTCCAGTACCACGAAATAGAAGGGTAAGGTTTACGGGTGATGGAAAGAAAAGAGGTAATGATGAAAGAGTAAGAATGACAAGAAAGTACGATAAATGAACGGAAGTCAAAGAATGAATGAATGAAAGTAATGAACGGACAAAATGTAATAACAATGTACGAAACGAGGTCCTTGTCACTCGACCTCCGTAATCATGGCTGCGTGCCATGAGGAGGGTAAAGTTTGACAAGATATAGATAGAAGTAAAAGATAATGAATAATGAAGATAATAACGATATTATCTATGTGTACGTATGATGTATGATTGCGTGAAAGTAAAGAAATGGTTTTAATGAAAGTAAAGTATTTTATTTATAAAGCTAGAACTCGCTCAGCAACGCTGACTTTTTATGTGTTTCCAGTTGGCAGGTAAGGTTGCTGAGGATGGCACGGGGTGGCTACTCAGCTCTTTTGGATGGCATCCATTTATATAATGCTTTTGTGATGTAATGCAACAATATATATTTTGTAATTGATTGACGATGTATTAACTTGCAAAAGCATTTATATTGAAATGAAAAGTTATTTCACTGATTCTACTGCAATATTTATTAAAGTTAATAAAATTATATGTTTTAAGAGCGATGAATGGCCAGCTGTAAGCGTCCCGGGAACGGGGCCTTACAAGTTGGTATCAGAGCCAAAGTTTAAGTGAAACGGGTAAATTTTCAAAATAAACCTTAACTTAAACTGAGAATGGGACGGAAAGGGAAGGGATGCCAATCTGAGTAGCTGCGTGCCATCAGGTATTTTCTTAATGTTAACCAATATTATGTGCGTATATTTTTTGGTTTATATGTTACTGGTAGATTCAGATACTGATGTAGTCAGGACAGGTAATGCTCGGGGTACGAAGAGTAAAGTAAGTGGCTAATCACAAATGGCCACTGTAATTAGGGACTTACTATACTTGACATAAGCTGAGCTATTCTCTTGAATGACCGTGTTGGTGTTTGAATCTTTGAGTGGGTGATAGAGGATGGCCGGTGGTAGATCATCTAAAGCCTCGCATGGTGGGCTTGCTGCTGCATCGCGGCCCAAAAGAGGCAGGCCTAGAGTTGAAAAGGTGGTTCCATCATTTAATTTTCATTTTGTTTTTTCCATCTTTTTAACCTTTAGGTACTTATGTTTTCTGGTTCGCATACGACACACTTACAATCCCGTCATGCAACACGATCCGAACAAATGATTTTACTCCTTTTTGCGCCGTTTAGTAATTCTAATATCGGCAAATCCCGCTTTTGCACATGTTTGGTTCAAAAAATATCACACCAAACCTTCTCATGAATCTATTTAATAGCTTCAAAAAAAATCAAAACAAAATATAAGTTGATGCATTGAATTATCTTATCACCCACACCACCCTCACTTGTAGCCGCATCAGTAAGCCAGGAAAACATAATTTGTTGGAGAAGACTGATTCTGTTAGATTTTCAACCCTCAACATCAAAAGTCATCTTTTCTAATATTGATAGGTTTAAAATGGATCGATCTGTGATGATATTATAATACAATGATAAATATAAAGACAAAGTAATCAGACACATGCAAATACTTCAAAATTCATAGCTGTTTTCATTGATAGTAGATGCAAATGGATACAATGTGCAAGGTGAATAACAACAGAAAGTTATAACTGTTTCGAGCTACTTTTTTCATCCCCTGCAAAATGCACACAATACCCTATTTATACTAAAATGAAAACAAAGAAACTATTTATAAATTAGTCCCTACACTATGACAAAACAAATTGACTAATGCTAATATTCAAAGGGCTCCAACAATACCCCTCCAAGATTTGCATTCGTCTTCTGTCTATTAGGAATTTTTCTGGTTCTTCTTTCACTAAGAACATGGCTTGTCTTTATACATCTTTAATTATCTTAAAGCTTTCTGAATTGATGACTTAAATTTAGATGCCAAAATTCCTTGCTCTGACTTTGATTCATTGTTTTTGATCTCCATCTTCTCCATCACTTCTAATGTTTCTTTAGATAGACCAGCTATGTCAACATTTACATAGAATTCAATTGGTTTTGGATAATCACTTGAATGAATTTCCAAGACACCTTTACTTGAAATCCTCATGAATTCGATGTTATTTATAACCTTCTTTATGATGTTTGCATATGCTAGAGCTTTTCTCAACAAAATTCACTCCATAGCAGCATTTATTACATTAATCAAAGTCATAAAATACTTCCTGTCATTCTCAGCAGCCTCAGATGATACTATTTCAAACATTTGATTAGACAAAAATGAGATATAACTTGGATATAAGAGTTTAAGCTCAAAAACTCCAAACAAGGTAATCATATCTTTATCCCAGTCATCTGGATTTCATACTAACATCAAAGTATCTATCACTTAATGACACCAAAAATCCTTCATCTGCAGCTGAACTTGAAGCACCTTTCTTTCATTTCTTTATATTCATAAAATACTCTTTATCCTCTTGATCAAAACATGTTTGAAGAAATGATGCCATTCTTGAGATACCTCGATCTAGAAGTTTTATAAAACTTTGTCATCTTTATGCCTTTGTAGGATTAATCAATGGTAATTTATGTAACTCCTTCAGATCTTGCACAGGTAGAGCAATGATGCTTGAGTAAAAATAAGAAACATCACATATAGCATTCACTCTCTTAATAAAAAATGCATAAATAATTTCATCATATTTCTATGCTATTATCTTTACTTCCTTTGTTTTATAGGATCAATCATTGCATACAACATCTTAGAGATTGATTGACCTGTTTGCAACACATTTCTCACAATGTCTCCTGCAGATCTAGCCTTGTTCCACAGTTGTTTTTGATCAACTGAAACAGTGTAAGCATGTTTCTCACTGGATGGAAACATGTCCATCAACTCTTTTCTCCTTTCATATGATCTCCTCACTAACTCCATTTATTTTATCTCTTGTGGTTTCAATATTCTTGTTCTCTTGGTAATTTCAAGGTATTGAGACTTATCTCCATCAAGCACAATCATCCTGTTATTTTGCTTAGAGACTTCTGAATAAATTTCTCAGTGAAGTTCCTTGTAATCTGTTCAGTCTTTTTCTAGGGTAATTTCTTGATTGCAACCATAACTTTAATGCATTAATACTCATATTATCTGGATTTGGATGGTGTAACTCAGACGTTGGAATGTCATCAACATTAATGCTTTCATTCATTGAAGTGCATTCACCATGCTCTAAACTGATTTCATTTGGATCAGCAGGAGTAGAGGACTTAGCTAATAAGCATTTTTCATACTCTTCATTTATTTGAAACACCGTCAGACCATCTAAAAATACACGATTGTACTTTTTGTTTATGAGATAATTGTACCTTTCATCAAAATCTAATGGTATATCTTCTTGAAATTCTCAAGCAAGAAAGTCAGCAATATCATGAATGTCTTCATATTCTAACACTTCATCATACCAATCATCTAGAAAATTAGAATCTATTTCATCTAAAGCTTCAATTTGCTTCTGGATGTCACTCTCATCCACATTTAGTGCTTCATTCATAGACTTTTGCATTTATGACTTTGGTTCAGAAGATGATTCAGTCATAGTTTCATCAACTTTTTTTCCTTTATCAGCTTCTGATATTCTTTGACTCATACTTTCTTGCACTTCATGTTCTATCTCTTCCTCTAATGGTAAATCATCTGGTTCTTTTGATTGGTCTTTCAATATTGTTTTCAACTTCTCACATTCATCACTTAACGCTTTCAATTTTTCTTCAAGCTCAGTCATTAACATATCTTTCTTTAATGATTCAGCATTTAATATCTCATTTTTCTCTCCCAACTTCTTAATAATCTCTTCTTGTTCTTTATTCATTTCTTTCAAGGAATCAATAAGATCAACATCATACGCTTCTTCTGTTTGAACAGACACATTTTATGCTGTTTTAAGTTAAGATTTTTCAGAAATGAATACTTCTAGAGAAGCTTGAGTTAGTGATTCAACAACAGGTGTGGAACTTTGAATGACTGGCTCAGACATCATTACATCAGTGTAATCAAAGTCAAAATTCTATTGTTGATCAAATTCTTCATTCACATTTTCATCTATATCATCTCCAGCATTCACTTCTTCATTCACTTCTTCATCTATCCTATCACCAGCATTAGCTTCTTCATTTACATCATCCATCTCATCATTCATTTCCTCTTCATCACTATTCTTATTCACATGATTTGAACTAGTTTCTTCACTGTCAGCTTGTTTTTCTGCTTCAGCTATATTATCATCTCCATCATTATTATCATCATTATCACTAGATGAACTTTCATAATTCTCAGGTTCATCATCATCATCATCAGCTTCTTCATCTTCGGACTCAGATACATCTTGAATAACATCCTTAATTAGATCATTAGGATCAATAGGAGCATCCTCAGTCAAATAAAAATGATCTTCATTAATGTTTACATCATCTCTTGCAACATTTCTAATATAATAAAAAATAGGTATATTATGAGCACCAGTAATCATTACAAGTCTCTCGTACCCTGTTTTAGACATATGTTCAAGATCAAATCTTTCTCCACCGACTCCATATGCATGAAAATCAGGGTTTTCTTCATTTATGATCATCTGGAGAAATCTGGTATATATCAAATACTTGTTTCTCTTTCTTTTCTCCAGATTCTAAGCAAATCATTAAAACTCCATTTAGCCATATTAAATCTTCCATTTGTGGCTAATGCTACTATTGGAGATGCTATGTCAACATGAAATGAATTCCAACAGGTTTTAGTGATTGTAAATCCTTGCTCTAAAAAATTGCTTCTTTGGGAAGTTTTCTAGATGACCCATGGCAACACGTGTCTCTGTACATTCATTAAATGAAAACTCAGCCAAGTCTTGTGGGTCGTTGCCCAATCTCAGGGCATCCCTTATTGTCTGTTCAAAAACTTCTATTATTCTTTGATCAGTGATAAAACCTCTTAAACTTTCCTTCCTTCATCATCCCTGTCTATCTTAGCTGTTCTTCAAAATTTCTTTATCAATCTTGCATAAATGACTGGCCTTGCACACATAGCATACACATGTCTTCTTCTCAATAAGAATTTAATCATGTCTTCATAACCCACTGTATCATGAACATCTTCATTAAAGAAGGCTGCTACATTGTGCTTTGGTTCAAACTTTAATTCTGCCATCTGTTTAAACACAAGACACACAATATGTATACGTGAATAATATTGATTTAATTTTTATTATGGATTTATCAAATTACTTAGTGATTTTTAAATTTTTAAAACTTGATGAATGTCACTTAGAAAATTTTCTAAGTGTTGAACACACTATACCATATGAACAATTACATTCTAATTCAAGTTTTAAAGATTTAAATACTATAAAACATTAACAATCTTTTCAAAAACCAGTTGATTATTTGAGTTTTGATGATTTACAGCTTTATTTTGATTAAAAATTCAACATGACTTTTCATTTCTTGTTCTTTGACTGTCGACTGAAGAACACCATATCATCAAGAACAAAATATGATGAAATCTTGTTTTGATTATCCCAAACTAAACAAAATTGTGTATTAACAACTCATTAATGTTCAATTTTGATGATTGTTAAACACTTGATTCTTAAATTTTGAATTTCATCCCTTTTTAGGGTTCATATGCTTGAAAAGGTTCCGAATGCCTAATCAAATGTTCTGATTATGTTCTGAAATTTGATGTTTTAAGATCAGCATGATGTTTGAAATCAATGATTTTACCTATCTAACTCAAAAATTTACTTGAAATCAAACAACACTGAAATAATGAAGAGAGTCATATGAACTGATAGAACAGAGTGTTTTTGAGTTTAGATATGAAAATAAAGAATTCTACCAAGTGTTGAATATATATAAGTGTAAAAACTCGTAGGAGCATGACCACTGTGTAGGCGTATAAGCATCGTTGAGACGCATGAGACTTAGACGCATGAGCATACTTGGTCACATTTTCTCAGAAAAACCTTGGACGCATGAGAACTGTTTAGGCGCATGGGCACTGTTCAAATGCATGGGTTTAGGCGCATGGGCACTGTTCAGGTGCATGACCTAGACAAAAACGCCTAACACTTGGTCAATTTCATAAACCCTCCATCCATATGAGAACTGTTTAGGCGCATGATCCTTTAAAGTATCCACACTTAGAAATATTTGAACTTTGGAAAGTTTGGTACTGTTTAGACGCATGAAACTGTTCAGGCGCATGAGGTTGACCCAAAATTCCCAACACTTGTAAAAATTTCATCATACTCCTGAAATAGACTTTCTGACATTGTTCAGGCATATGAGAACTTTCCATACGTCTAACACTTGGAAATTTTCAGAAATTTCATCCAAACACTCTTTATGCACATGAACACCGTTCATCATAAATTTTCACACTTCACACTTAGTCAACTTTGACTTTCACTCAATATACAATATCAAATGTCAAATGTTTATTTTTTATTTGTTTATAAATGATCATATTTTGATAGCAAGAAGCTTTTCAACTTGTGCTAAAATATTTCAGGCTCCTGTTTTCATCATATCAAACACACCCATGCTTGTCATAGATAGCTTCATCCTTTTCATCCAAACATTTGATTTTGATTATTTCTTTTTCATTTTACTCCTCATAAAATTTTAAGTTGACAAACTTAGAAGTTTATTTATGGTTAAATAGAGTAAACCAATCATTATTAACATGCCTGCACACATAAAATCATACAACAGTAAAAATAAAGCAGAATAAAAGTCTACTATATATATAATGAATCATATGTATGCAGTAAGATCATATCAGTTAATCAACATATTATAATAAAATAAATTATGGCTAGTCATAGATAATGATTAAATCATGATCAGGTATGTTCCAGGTCAGTGATTTCACAGGAAAGGAGACATAAGATCCAAGGACAGACAATGAATGTTTTTGGCAAAAGAATCAGCACACTTACTTTTTCAATTCTTGAATTTATCAGGGTTAGATTAGATATGAAATTATGTTACCTACACTTAGACTTAGAGAGATCAACCATCATCAAGGTATGCAAGAAACCACATCTTCTCAACTTATTAACCTGACATATACTTATAACCAGATTCCATTTGATAATCTCTAAACCATCCATTTGAATGGGTTATGCACATTGGCATCTTTTAGCATTAGGGGAGAATATCCAGGTTTGTAATCACTTACCACTAAGGATATCTCAGCACTTTAGGTCTATGATGACTCATAACAGAGAAGTGAACAAATGCTTTAAGCAGATCTCATGATTATTCATATCACCACTAGGTATGAGGTTTGTAGCTTTACCAGCAACCAATCAGATAAGCTAATACGACTCATTAGTACTAAGATGGACACACATACTGCATAGATGATTTAGTTTAATCATAAGAATTTACTTTTTAGTATAATTGCATGAGTTTATCTACACATCATATCTGATCATGTCAGACTTTATTATTGAGTGAAACATGCAACTGATCATGTAACACCTGAAAAAAATTCTGTTTGGAGTGTCATGCGACTGGGGCATCCATACGCATGGGAGTCATGCGACTGGAGTCCCACACGCATGGAAGTCATGTGACTGGAGCTCCATAGGCATGGAAGTCGCACGACTGGAGCTCCATAGGCATGGAAGTCGCACGACTGGAGAGTTCAATCGCATGGAGCTCAGGCGACTGGAGTGCCCATACGCCTAGAGCTCGGGTGACTGAACGGTAGTATTTAAGTGAGAGGGTAGCCCTTACCCTCTACCCACACTTGCAAAATCATCCACAAAGAAGAGAAGAGAGAAGAAGAGAGAAAGAAGAGAAAAGGGGTGGTTCGGGCTCGGAATTTATTGTGTGGCGAGTCAAAACGAATTTCTAACCGAGGAGGCTGCTAAGGTGAGTTCTAGGACCCCACTTTTACACGTTTTTGAATGATTTTAGGGCTGGAACACATCTGAAATCTATTTTCAGTATTTGGGTGAAAAACCCGTTTATGTATGTATGTGTATGCGTATGATTTGTTTGGAGCTTGATTTCAAGTTTGGTTATGCTTGAATGAGGTCGTGGTATGTTTCCCTAAGGATTAGAAGGGTTGATTTGAGCTCAAACGAGGTTTGGAAGGGTTTGGAGGTCGAAAGTCGTGGCTGCAGTTCATGATGAACTGCATTCTGCGCGCAGTTAGGGCTACGCGACTAGAGGGCCAATCGGCAGGGCCAATCGGCAGACTGAGGGGCGACTGGAGTTCAATCGCACGACTAAGGTTCAATCGCACGACTGGGGGTCCAGTCGCATGACAGGTCATATGACTGAGAGCCCAGTCGCATAGGTGTTCAGTCGCATAGCTGTCCAATCGCACGACGGAGAGCTCAGTCGCCTAGGAGTTCATCCGCATTGGTCTAGTCGCATGATGTTCAGTCGCATGGAGGCTGTGCGACTGAAGGGTGCCCAATCGCCCAAATAGGACTGTTGTGTACGAGGAGAAGCATAGTTTAATTACTGACTTTCAGGAAAGGAGCAGGGGTAAGTAATGAGGTGGTAGTTCCCGTAAGTACATGCAAGATGGCCGTCGAGGCTTTAGAAATTACGTTAGGATGATGATGATAGTGTTGCATGTTATGCATGATTTATGTTATGTTAAGTATGAAGTTGCCATGATAGATGGTGATGACTGATGACTGGTAAATGTCGATGTTCCTTGTTTCGATACATGTTTATCTTTCCATAGCTTTACGTGTTATGATTAATAAATGTAATGAAAGTATTATGTAACGTAAAGTGAAAGATAATGAAAAGAGGAACCGAATGAAAGAATGCATACATTAACGAATACGATAAAGTACGAAACGAATAAACACGTGAGATAATGAATGGTGAGTATGTACGTGACGGATGACGGGAAGTGGATTGCGTATCCCGGTACTGTGTCAGTCTTCGAACATGAGTTGGGGGTTTGTTAATCAGGCCCCGACACAGTATCAGTCTTCGGACATGAGTCGGGGGTATTGCATGAGACGAGATAGTGAGGTGAGCAACTTTGTGGTGCAACAGACTCAGATAGAGTTCAATCCAGGTGATTGACTCGAATGGGATCTTTGTCATGTATCCCGGTGTTGTGTCAGTCTTCGGACATGAGTCGGGGGTTTGTGTACAGGCCCCGACACAACATCAGCTTTCGAGCATGAGTCGGGGATATTGCATGAGACAGGATCAAGTTGAAGGGGTAAAGGATCGCATGCTCCGGTACTGTGTCAGTCTTCAGACATGAGTCGGGGGTTTGTTAATCAGGCCTCGGCACAGTATCAGTCTTCAGACATGAGTCGGGAGTAGTGCGTGAGAATGAGATGAGATGAATGAGGAACGAATCGCGTGCTCCGGTACTGTGTCAGTCTTCGGACATGAGTCGGGGGTTTGTTAATCAGGCCCCGACACAGTATCAGTCTTCGAACATGAGTCGGGAGTATTGCATGAGTTGATGAATGAGAAAGATAATTATGAAAGAAATAAAGTATGAAACGAATGAAAGTTAACGAACGTAATGAAAGTTAAAGAACGAACGGATGAAGGTGATGAATGGAAGGAACATAATGATAATGTATGAAACGGGATCCTTGTCACTCGACCTCAGTAATCATGGCTGCGTGCCATGAAGAGGGTAAAGTTTGACAGGATGTAGATAGAAGTAAAAGATAAAGAATGAATGAATGAAAGAATGGATGATGAAGATATTAATGAGTGTATTATCTATGTGTACGTATGATGTGTGATCACATGTATGTAAAGAAACGGTTTTAACGAAAGAAAAGTATGTTTTATTATAAAACTAGAACTCATCAGCAACGCTGACTTTGATATGTTACCAGTTGGCAGGTATGTTGCTGAGGATGGCACGGGGCAACTACTCAGTTCCTTTGGGATGGCATTCTTTTGTTTAATGTTTAGCAATGTAATATGATAGGAGATATTTTGAAATGGGCAAATGTATTACGTTGCATGCATTTATAAAACAAAAAGATGTTTGTTGAGGATTCGGATAAACAGGATTACTTAAGGAATCCTCCTAAAAGAAAGATGATGTTTTTAATGTTTCCACGACAACGACCTCTATGTAATGTAATGTAATGAAAATTATATGTTTTATGTGCAATGAATGACCAACTGTGAGGTGCCCGGGAACGGGGCCTTACAAGTTGCTATCAGAGCCAAAGTTTAAGTGAAATAGGTAAATTTTCAAAATAAACCTTAACTTAAACTAAAAATGGGACAGAAAGGGAAGGGATGCCAAACTGAGTAGCTGCGTGCCATCAGGTATTTTCTTAAAGTTAACAGGTATTATATGCGCATGTTATGTGTTTCTATTTTGCTGGTAGATTTAGATACTAATGTAGTCAGGACAGGTAATGCTCAGGGTACGAAGAGTAAAGTAAGTGGCTAATCACAACTGATCACTGTAATTAGGGACTTACTATACATGACATGAACTGGGCTATTCCCTTGAATGACCATGTTGGTGTTTGAATCTTTTAGTGTATTATAGAGGATGGCCGGTGGTAGATCTTCTAAGGCTTCACGTGGTGGAGGTGATGGCGGACGTGGTGTTGAACCACGGGCCACAAGGGGAAGACCTAGAGTTGAGAAGGTGGTTCATGAGGAACCTGAAACCCCTCATCCGAAGGGCGCTGATGAGAGTGCCAACTTGAGGGCCTCAGTGAAAGAGGCGGTGGTCAAGGAGGTGCATCAGGTCATGCAGACAATCCTACCGTCTGTAGTGACCGAGGTGATAAAGGTTGTTAGAGATGGGGAGAGACAGGAAAGGGGTAGACCTTCAGGCGAAAGGAGACGGCCCGAGAATGAAGCGGTTTTCTTTGATGACGAAGAGGAATAAGAGGAGGAAGAGCCTGCGCTGGAGACGGCACGAGGCTGTAACTACGGGGCATTTCAACGATGCAAGCCACCAACTTTTGATGGTAATGTCACTGCTACTGCGGCTCACCGGTGGGTGAGGGAAATGGAAGCCGTGCTGAATATCAGCGAGTGCTGGGAGGATCAAAAATGAAGTTTGCCGCCCACTCTTTCGTGGACTCAGCTTTGTGCTGGTAGGACAACATAGTCCAAGTTGAGGGTATTCAGGCTATCGAAAGGATGAGATAGTCAGAGTTGAAAAGGCTGGTGATTGAGGAGTTCTGTCCTCACCGTGAGATGGATACGGTTGAAAGGGAGTTCCTGCAGTTGGAAGCGGGGACGATGACGCATCAGCAGTACACCACCAAATTCAACGAAATGGCACGGCTGGTGCAGGATGAGGTGACACCTCTTTCGCTAAGAATCAAGAGGTATATTCAGGGCTTGCCAGCGGATATCCGTAGGCACATGATCGCTGCCCGACCAAGCACGTTTAGGTTGGCGGTTGATTTGGCAGGAAGGTTGTATGACGAAAGAACGGTGGTGGTGGTGGCTGAAGATGGCGAGAGAGATGATGGAGACCGAAATTGGAGGGGGAAGAGAATGGGACGGAGTGGTGTTCCGACGAATAATAAGCACGCACGGGGGGATGATCGACGTGTGGTCGCACCTGGTGCGGGTTCGGATAGTTGTGGAAATTACGGGATGGAGCATTCGGGAGAATGCAAAAGGGGGCCAAATACTTGCTACAAGTGTGGGAAGCATGGTCATGTGGCTAGAGAATATGGAACCGTGAGATGCTACAATTGCGGAGGAATTAGCCATATGAGTAAAAACTGTGAGAAGCCAAGGGCGGAAGGTTCGGGAGTGAAGAAGGCTGGAGGAGAAGGACAGAGGGCAAACGCAGCGCCAACACGATGAAGCAGGAGGAGGCTGGAGCGGACTTCGACTTGACGTCAGGTACGTTTTCGGTAATTTAATTTCGTGCACTTATGCCTTGAATGCGATGCTAGTAGTAGTTCGTTCCTACTGCCTTCTGTTGTGAGTTGCATGTTAGGAGAAGGAACATGGATGAGCCCTTTGATATAGAGATTACTATTAATGGACTCACTAGGTAACCTGATGCCCTAGAGGATTGCATGATGCAATTGAGAAAGCCGTGTCACCCGTTGTTTGAGGAACAATTTCAGCCTATGATTGGTTCATCGAACGACAACATACGCATAGTTTCGACGTTGTAGCAAACAAGTAGAATGGGAGGTCGGAAGCAAAAGAAAACGATAAATTTGGTTTGGGCCACCAAAGAAGCCAATTTGCCTTTCAATCACAGTGCACCTGCAAGGAACCTGAGAAAAACCGATCTCGGTGCAGTTATATTTGGAACAACACATAGCACGATTAATGAATGCCTTTCTCGTTAGTTGATTGGTTTGCCAGAGGGTCATTATTCATACATAAAGAACATCAAACAAGGCTTGTGGTGTTTCTATTTAATTATAGTGACCGTACTCTATATGGCATATCTGAGGCCGCAGTTCCTGGTCAAATGGACATTGATCAGTATGCATGGGTTGCCGACGGAGATAGTCAAAGATGGACCAGAAGTCGTAAGTTGATAAACGATGTAGAGCGATAGGATTCCAGGTGAGAGGCTGGAAAAGAGATGAGACAGTATTGCCCGCAAAGATTTAAGGAACAACAGGTTTCGGGGACGAAACCCGTTTAAGGCCGGTGGACTTGTAACACCCGGAAAATTCTGTTTGGAGTGTCATGCGACTGGGGCATCCATACGCATGGGAGTCATGCGACTGGAGCTTCATACGCATGGAAGTCGCACGACTGGAGCTCCATACGCATGGAAGTCGCACGACTGGAGTGTTCAATCGCATGGAGCTCAGGCGACTGGGGTGCCCATACGCCTGGAGCTCGGGTGACTGAACTATAGTATTTAAGGGAGAGGGCAGCCCTTACCCTCTCCCCACACTTGCAAAATCAGCCACAAAGAAGAGAAGAGAGAGAAGAGAAAAGGGGTGGTTCGGGCTCGGAATTCGTTGTGTGGCGAGTCAAAACGAAGATCTAACCGAGGAGGCTGCTAAGGTGAGTTCTAGGACCCTTCTTTTAGACGGTTTTGAATTATTTTGGGGTTGGAACACATCTGAAAACTATTTTCGGGTATTTGGGTGGAAAACCCATTTATGTGTGTATGTGTATGCGTATGATTTGTTTGGGGCTTGATTTCGAGTTTGGTTATGCTTGAATGAGGTCGTGGTATGTTTCCCTAAGGATTAGAAGGGTTGATTTGAGCTCAAACGAGGTTTGGAAGGGTGTGGAGGTCGAAAGTCGTGGCTGCAGTTCGTGATGAACTGCATTCTGCGCGCGGTTAGGGCTACGCGACTGGAGAGCCAATCGGCCGACTGAGGGGCGACTGGAGTTCAATCGCACAACTGAGATTCAATCGCATGACTGGGGGTACAGTCGCATGACAGGTCATATGACTAAGAGCCCAGTCAAATAGGTGTTTAGTCGCATAGCTGTCCAATCGCACGACTGAGAGCTCAGTCCCCTAGGAGTTCATCCGCATTGGTCTAGTCGCATGATGTTCAGTCGCATGGAGGCCGTGCGACTGAAGGGTGCCCAATCGCCCAAATAGGGCTGTTGTGTATGAGGAGAAGCATAGTTTAATTACTGACTTTCAGGAAATGAACAGGGGTAAGTAATGAGGTGGTAGTTCCCGTAAGTACATGCAAGATGGCTGTCGAGGCTTTAGAAGTTATGTTAGGCATGATGATGATAGTGTTGCATGTTATGCATGATTTATGTTATGTTAAATATGAAGTTGCCATGATAGATGGTGATGACTGATGACTGGTAAATGTCGATGTTCCTTGTTTCGATACGTGTTTATCTTTCCATAGTTTTACGTGTCATGATTAATAAATGTAATGAAAGTATTATGTAACATAAAGTGAAAGATAATGAAAAGAGGAACGGAATGAAAGAATGCATACATTAACGAATACGATAAAGTACGAAACGAATAAACACGTAAGATAATGAATGGTGAGTATGTAGGTGACGGATGATGGGAATTAGATTGCGTATCCCGGTACTATGTCAGTCTTTGGACATGAGTCGGGGGTTTGTTAATCAGGCCCCGGCACAGTATCAGTCTTCGGACATGAGTCAGGAGCAGTACGTGAGAATGATATGAGATGAATGAGGAACAAATCGCGTGCTCTGGTACTTTGTCAATCTTCGGACATGAATCGGGGGTTTGCTTACAGGCCTCGGCACAGTATCAGTCTTCGGACATGAGTCGGGAGTATTGTGTGAGTTGATGAATGAGAAAGATAATTATGAAAGAAAGAAAGTATGAAACGAATGAAAGTTAACGAACGTAATGAAAGTTAAAGAACGAACGAATGAAGGTGATGAACGGAAGGAAAATAATGATAATGTATGAAACGGGATCCTTGTCACTCGACCTCAGTAATCATGGCTGCGTGCCATGAAGAGGGAAACCCTCTATTTAATCCTTTAAAACTCTAAAAATTCTCAATTTAATACGAAACGTATACACCTTTGTCAATTAAACCCGAAGACCCAACAACCTGCAACCCAATCAAAATCATCTTCTCAAGCCACCTTAATCAAAACTCATAAGGGGCTTTTGTTCTTAATCACTCTCTGAATACTCACAATTGATTAATTTGATTACCACCAACAATTTCATCTCGAACCAGATCCATATTTGTTGCGACTGTTTATTCTTCTTGTATCATTGATTCATCTATCATTTAGGTAATTCCATACACCCCATGCACTCGCTATAATGTGGGGAATCAAAGCCCCATATTGATTTCATTTATTAACCTCAAATTAATGTTCAATTTGATCAATCGGGTTCTTGAGAATTAGGAGATTTCTATAAATAACCTATTTAGTCAATTTAAATCCAACTTAAATCAGATTATGGGCTTTGACCCACTTCTTTTCACTCTCACAGTTTGCATGTGAGACTTAGGTTCAAACTAGGCCTCCCCCATATTATATTTAAAATCAATTTTATTTATGATTTAATTACAAAGAATTATTATTATATTATTCAATTAATGTAAAAATTATTTTGTTAACTAAATACAGAAATTATTAATTAACTTTGGAAAAATTTAATAAACATAATTTTTACATTCAATTATCTTTTAAAGAATAAAAATATTATAAATTATTATCAAATTTATGTATAATCCTTTAAATTGTATAAAAATTATTTTAGTAATCATATTTGTCCTAGACATCTTTATTTAAATTCCTAAAATTCTAAATACTATAATTTTCTTATTTTTCTTTTTTTTAAAGGTCTAAAAATATAAAATCATTATAAAAGTTTTTAAAAGTTTTTAAACCTTATAAAATGATTTTTAAATCCAAACCTAAATTTTTTATGCAATTTAAATAATTCAATCAACTAAAATTTTATTAAATAATTAATAAATTATTTATTCCATTTGCCCATGTTATAATATTCAAACCCCATTTATCTTAAATTAAATATTTAAATATATTTAATACTTTTTTTACTATTTATCTATTATTCTTTTCAAACATAGTCATTTAATTTATTTATTTTATTTAATCAATCCTAAGAAATTCATCATGTTATTTGAAAATCGTTTTTTAAACCCAAATTTCTATTGTAACCCTGATCCTATCTAGTCCTTAAATCACTTTTAACTCTAACATAGGACATTGTTCCTTAGGTTAACTTGTGAGTAATCTTACTGTCTGATCTAGCATTGTTATTATTTATATATCAAAGCAAGTATTTATCGTGCATTTTTATAAGTTTATTATTTGGGGAAATCAAGTGACATATATACAATCAATTATTTTCATTGTTATTCTATTTTGAAATTCAAATCAAGATGTGCTATATTATTACTTGTAAATTTGTGTGCATGGTTAGATAAAGTAGATTATAAAGAATTATTAATCCATACAACAATGGTAATAATGAAAGATCTATTGGTTTGACAAGCCCGCTCATTTGTTTATTTGCGTGATGATTAAAACCGCAATCATACGTTCTATAAGGATTCGTCTTCGGACCAAGTCAATTTAGTCATTAGGCTTGATTGTGTTGGTTTATCTTTTATTTTGCACTATTGCATTATAAGTCTTGATATTGCCATGTGCATTGAATTGTTTCAATTATTTTAATTAATCTATATATGTATTAAAACCTGTGTTTATTCACCGGCTAATTTGTTGGCTGATTCGGTACACTTTTACATGATATCACGAATGCGGAGTAATGGACTTCTATATGCTCATTTAGTGTAAGGCCCCGTTCCCGGACACCTCACAGTTGGTCATTCATTGCATCATAGATACATATTAACATACATTTCATAAGATAAACAGTGGAATTACGTTAGCAAAAGCCATTCTCTATTATTAATAAATATTATTGTTAAGCAATACAATGGGGTTTAAATTACAAAAGATGGTTTAATTGCATTACAAAAGAACAATATCTTAACATAAAAATGGATGTCAGTCTTTTCCTGCCGAGTAGCTTCACCCTCGTGCCATCCTCAGCAATAGTTACCTGCCAACTGAAAATGTATAAAAGTCAGCATTGCTGAGTGAGTTCTAGTTTTAAAAGTATTAAAATACCTTGTGCACTGTATATATATGAAAATACCCTTTTTATAAAAATATTTTCCTTACTCTTGTACGTGAGCACACATCAACTATACAACAAGGTAATGCTCTCTTTTTTTACTATATACCTTTGTCCATTTCGTACTCTTTAACTTTATCTTTCACTGTCTATATGGACCAATGAGCAATACCCTAAACTATATGCGCGAAAAACTGGTGCTGGGCCTGTGGTCTATCAATAGACTATGATCACTGTACACGAGGTTGACCCAGTCACCTAGGGTATGCTACAAAGGTCCGCCAATCTCAATTGATTGACCCTGCGTGCATCCTTTGGGGTAGCTAACCCACATCACAGTTGAGCTAACGACAACATGGTCGTGCACCTCCTATATGCTTGCAAAACTTTCATTATTTTAATTAGGTTCCACTTCTCTTTATCATTATTCTTTCACTTTGTTAATGATAATACTTGCTTTTATGATCATAAACACACCACATAAGTCACACAATAATAATTACTATGATCATAAGAACCACTTATAATAATGCAATATAATAACAATTAAAAACCCTAAGTCAACCTTGGGTCAAACCTGAATGATTCTATTTTTCTAAAAATATCTAGAAAATGTTCTGTGTTCTAGGCGCATGAGCACTATGCAGGCGCATGAGGCCTGTTTAGTCGCATGGGCACTATTTGGGCGTTCCAACACTTAGGCGTTCGAATCATTTCAGGCGCATGGGCACTATTTGGACGTTTTTACTATACTTAGGCATCTGAGACTAAGTCTTAGACTGATGGTCTACTGTTCAGGCGCATGGTCTTTCACTTAGAAAATTCTAAGGCATTTTCTAGACGTATGGGGCACTGTTTGGGCGGTTGGGCCATGTTTGGACGTTTGACCTGACTTAGAAACATTCTAAGGCAAAAGGCTAGGCGCATGGGCCCTGTTTGGGTGCATGAGCTACACTTCAATATTTCTAAGGCATTTTCAGGCGCATGGGCCTTAGGTAGGCGCATGAACCGTCTATTTAACATGTTCCTCGAATGTTTTCAGTCCCAAACAATCATGTCATCCTGTTCTAAGCTTGTTAACACTTAACTAACATGCATATCACTTAAACAACCATAAATCATCACTATACATGCACAAGTTCATACGGTTACACACATAGAAACTATAAAATTATTTTTAATACATTTTCAGCCACAAAGAGTTAAAAACATGTAAAAATACGGGGTCTAGAAACTCACCTGATGTATCCAGCAAGTAAAAACTCCTCCAAACTTACTTGTACATGAATTCAAACACCTAAAACAAGTCAAAACATAACCCGAACACTTAAACACATACATAACGGTTTCTAAGGGTGAAACCACCAAGAAAACCGAGTTAATTACTCGTAAAAACACTTACCTTACAAGATATCAGCCTTGTTTTTCTTGAACAACCAAGTGAAAGTTCTTCAGCTTTCTCTTTTCTTTTTTTGATCAAAAGAAAGCAGATGGGATGTGCAATATGGGAGGCCATATCCCCATATATATTGAAATAATGGGTTGTTGTACTATTTTACACTTTAACCCCTTCTAGTTTAGCTTCTTTTCCTTTTATGAAAGATACTTTTATTTATCTTTTATTTTAACAAAGTTTCAGTTGTTACAAGTCCACCCCTCCCTTAAAGAGGTTTCGTCCCCGAAATCTGTTACTCTTCGAATAGCTGTGGGTAATGTTATCTCATCCCCTCTTCAGTCTCCCACGTAGACTCTAATCCTCTCCTATGCATCCACTGTACATGCACAAGAGGAACCACTTTATTCCTTAACCTTTTCTCTTTACGATCAATGATCGCCACTGGTTGCTCCACATAATTGAGCCGTTCATCCACCTCGATACCTCCAGTGGTACAACCATGTCTTCATCAGCTAAGCATTCCTCAGATGAGATACATGCAATGTGGGATGAATTCTACTTAACTCATCTGGCAATTCAAGTCGATAGGCCACCTCTCTTACCTGTGCGACGATTTGGAAAGGCCATATGTATCTCAGGCTTAGCTTACCTCGCTTCCTGAATCGGATGATCCCCTTCCAAGGTGAGACCTCAACATAACTCGGTCGCCAACGTTGAATTCTATCGGTCTACGCCTTTTGTCAGCATACGACTTTTGTCTATCTTTCGCCGCCTTCATGAAGGCCTTGATCTTTTCTAACTTCACAGTCATAGCCTCGATCACCTCGACACCTCCCAACTCTTTTTGTCTAATGTCTCCACAACATACGGGCGTCCTACATCTTCTCCCGTATAGCATCTCATATGGTGACATGCCAATACTAGCATGATAGCTATTATTATATGAGAATTCCGCTAACGGTAAGTGATCATCCCAGCTTCCTCCAAAATCGATCACACACGCTCGGAGCATATCCTCGAGCATCTAAATTGTCCTCTGAGACTAACCGTCCGTCTGAGGATGATAAGCCGTGCTAATGTGTAGCCTTGTCCCTATTGCATCATGGAATCTCTTCCAAACTTTGATGTGAATCAGGTGTCACGATCCGACATGATAGACACCGACACAACATGACGGCTACAATCTCTTTAATGAATAGATCCGCCAGTCTTTTGGACAATACGTCTCACGGATCGGTGAGCACTCTTGGTTAGACGATCAATAATCACCCAGATGGCATCGTACCCCCTCGTCGTGCGGGGTAACTTCATGATGAAGTCCATGGTGATGTGCTCCCACTTCCAATCGGGGTATATCCAATGGTTGGATCTTCCCCAAGGTTTTCGATGCTCTGCCTTCACTTGGGCAAACAAGTAAGGCACTTATTCACATACTCCAACACATCACGTTTCATACCCGGCCACCAGTAGTCCTTTTTCCTGTCTTGATACATCTTGGTGGCACCGGGATGAATGGAGTATCAAGTCTTGTGAGCTTCATCCATGATTCGCCCTCACAAATCTCCATAATGAGGGATCCACATTCATCAAAGCGGGTTTTAACCCCGTGGGTGTTTTCTCCCAGTTCCGCAACTAGACCTCTCATTCGTTTAGAGTTGAGGCGATCTTCATTCAATGCCTCATTCTGAAATTCTTTCACTTGAGTCATCACTTCCGAGGTCATCACTAACTGATACCCTTCACCCAAATCGGCTCGGGTCTCTCTTTTTGGCTCAGGGCATTGGCCACCACGTTGGCCTTGCTCGGATGGTAGTGGATCTCATAATCATAATCCTTGATGATTCTAACCACCTTCTTTGGCCTCATGTTGAGATCCTTCTTCTCAAAGAAGTACTTTAAGCTCTTGTGGTCGGTGAAGATCGTGCACTTTGTACCATATAAGTAGTGCCTCTAATCCTCAACGCAAAAACCACAACCGCTAACTCCAAATCATGTGTAGGGTATTGAATTGGTGGGTCTTCAACTGTCGGGATGCGTAGGCTATCACCCTTCCACGTTGCAAACACGCAACCTAGTCCCGAATAAGATGCGGCCGAATACACCACTAAGTCTTCACTCCCTTCGGGTAATGTGAAGACAGGAGCTTGAGTTAATCTCGTCTTCAACTCCTCAAAAGCACACTCCTACTCTCGACCCCCACACGAACTACATATCCTTGCGAGTCAATTTGGTCAAAGGTGAGACTATCTTGGAGAAGTCTTGAATGAACCTTCTATAGTAGCCTACCAAGCCCAAGAAACTACGAATCTCGGATGGCGTCTTTGGAGACTTCCACTGCATCACCGCCTCAACCTTCGCTGGGTCCACCATGATTCCTTCAGCATTAACAACATGGCCCAAAAATTGAACCTCGCGTAACCAAAAAGCACACTTAGAGAATTTAACATACAACTTCTCTCTCCTAAGTGTGTCCAATACCTCGCGTATGTGGCCAGCATGTTCTTCCTTGCTCTTAGAATAAATCCGGATATCATCAATGAACACTATCACTGATTTGTCTAACATTGGCTGACACACTCTGTTCATCAAGTCCATAAAGGCAGCTGGCGTGTTAGTTAATCCAAACGACATAACTAGGAACTCGTAGTGTCCATAACGCGTACAAAAGCTGTCTTAGGAACATCTTGCTCCTTCACCTTTAATTGATGGTAGCCAGATCGAAGGTCGATCCTCGAGAACCAACTGGCACCTTGGAGCTGATCGAACAAGTCATCAATCCTCGGTAATGGATACCGATTTTTTACCGTTAACTTGTTCAGCTCTCGATAGTCGATGCACATTCGCATACTACCATCCTTCTTTTTCACGAACAGGACCGGAGCACCCCATGGAGAGATACTCGTTCGGATGAATCCCTTATCCATTAACTACTGCAATTCTTTCATGAGTTCCTTCATCTCAGTCAGAGAGGTGCTTTGGCAATGGTTGAGCACCGAGTATTAGATCAATCTGGAACTCAATTTCACGGTCCAGTGGCACGCTGGGTAAATCTTCGAGAAACACGTCTGGGAATTCACGCACCCACTGGCACATCGGGAAGTTGGAACCGACGCATCCTACATAGGCTAGGTAGGCACTACATCCACGTTGCATGTACTTCCCTACCACCACTATGAAATCACCTTCGGAATCGTGGCGACGCGATTACCATAAACCGTCACCGGACTCCCATCGGGCGCAACCAGTTGAATCATCTTCTTGCGACATACGATGTTTGCTTCTTAGGTTGCTAACCAGTCCATCCCTAGTACTACATCAAATCCACCTAAGGGCATCACATGTAACCTAGAAGCAAACCTATGGCCTTCTAGTTCTATGGCACAGTCCTCTATCACATTAGTAATTCTAGTGGACTTACCAATAGCAGTTTCTACATTGAATGGCTCACTAATACTTCTACTACTAGCAGACAACTTAGCACAAAAAGTAGTAGAAATAAAACTCCTACTAGCACCAGAATCAAATAATACAGAGGCACAAGTTTGATTTACTAGAAACATACCTGACACGACATCGGGATCCACTCTGTCTTCCTCCCGGTCATGGTGTAAGCTTTAGCACTCGCCCTCGTCCTCCTTCCTCCGGCTTCTTCTTTGCCCCAGAGCTCTCCGCCCTCGGCTTCTTGCAATCCTTGCTCGCATGGCCCTCCTCGCCACAGATATAACATTACCGCACTTCCTCATTCTCTGGCTTGACAATACCCTACGATCATCCACCTTCACCTTCTTTTTGTTTGGAGTGAAACCACCACGTCGAAACCTCTTCCTGATCCAGTTCTTATCACCACCACTCGTTTTCTTCACCTCCACCACTGCCTCCTCCCGTTCATCGTACAACCTTCCCACCATGTCCATCACCGATCGAAAGGTACCTGGCTGAACAGCGATTAGATGCCTGCGAATATCAGCTGGCAATCCCTGGATGTACCTCTTGATCTTCCTTGACACCGGCGTCACCTGATCCGGTAGCATCCTCGCCATTTCGTTAAATTTGGTGGTGTACTGCTGGTGGGTCATGGTTCCGCCTGAAGTTACAGGAACTCCCTCTCGATCCTATCGAGTTACCGGTAAGGACAGAATTCCTCGAGCACTAACTGCTTCAACTCCTTCCATCGCATCTTCCCGATGGATCTGGCACCCTCAGCTTGGACAATGTTTTCCCCCACCACAACACTGAGTCGACAAAAGAGTGAGTGGTGAGCTTCACCTTCTAGTCTTCATGACACTCACTAATCTCCAGCACACTGCTTCATTTCCCTCACCCAGCGGTGAGCGGTAGCAGCATTACCATTGCCATCGAAGGTCAGGGTTCTGCACCTCTGAATGCCCCATAACTGCACCCTTTGGTCATCACCCCTACTAAATCATCCTCCTCTTCATCGGACAACACGGTCCCAGCTCCGTCATTCCTCCTCCCCTTTGCTTCCTTTGCCTATTGACCCTTTCATATCTTCCTTCTCCTTCCTCTCCTCATTCCTCACAGCTCTGATGACTTTGGTCACTACAGACGGTAAGACTGTCTGCATGACCTGGTGTACCTCATCAGCAATCGCTCCCTAGTTGAGGCATTCAGGCTAGCATTCTTATTATCCTCACTTCAGCCATGAACCTCAGGGTTCTCATGAGTTGTCTCAGGAGCCTTAGCACTACTCCTAGTCACACGTGGACGACCTCTGCCTCTAGAAGCCTTGGAAGATTTTTGTCCAGCCATTCCCTAAACGCTATAAGATTCAAACACTAACACGGTCATTCAAGGTAATGGCTCAGTTTATGTTAAGTACAGTAAGTCCCTAATTACATTGGCCAGTTGTGATTAGCCACTTACTTTACTCTTCACACCCCGAGCATTTCCTATCCTGACTATATCAGTATCTAAATCTACTAAAACACATAAGTCAAATAGCACACGCACATAATATTATTAACATTTAGGAAAGAAATACCCGATGCCACGTAGCTACTCGAGGCTGACCCCCCCTCTATTTGTCCCATTTTCTATTTAAGTTTAGGTTTTGAAAATAGAACTATGGCTCTGATACCAACTTGTAAGGCCCCGTTCCCGGACACCTCATAGTTGGTCATTAGAAGCCTGGGAAGATTTTTGTCCAGCCATTCCCTAAACGCTATAAGATTCAAACACTAACCGGTCATTCAAGGTAATGGCTCAGTTTATGTAAGTACAGTAAGTCCCTAATTACATTGGCCAGTTGTGATTAGCCACTTACTTTACTCTTCACACCCCGAGCATTTCCTATCCTGACTATATCAGTATCTAAATCTACTAAGAACACATAAGTCAAATAGCACACGCACATAATATTAATTAACATTAAGGAAAGAAATACTGATGGCCACGTAGCTACTCGAGCTGACACCCCTCTATTTGTCCCATTTTCTATTTAAGTTTAGGTTTTGAAAATAGAACTATGGCTCTGATACCAACTTGTAAGCCCCGTTCCCGGACACCTCATAGTTGGTCATTCATTGCATCATAGATACATATTAACATACATTTCATAAGATAAACAGCAAAATTACGTTAGCAAAAGCCATTCTCTATTATTAATAAATACTGTTGTTAGGAAATACAATGGGGTTTAAATTACAAAAGATGGTTTAATTGCATTACAAAACAACAATATCTTAACATAAGAATGGATGTCAGTCTTTTCCTGCCGAGCAGCTTCACCCTCGTGGCATCCTCAGCAATAGTTACCAGCCAACTGAAAATGTATAAAAGTCAGCTTTGCTGTGACATCCGTCACCAAAGGTCCATCAATTGACGAGTTTCTGTTCTCTTTTCTTTAATTGGTCATCCTCATCTTTATAAACCATAAGTGCGGATATCATACTTGCTTGATTTTCTTTTACAGTTGAGTTTATTGTCTGCATCGTTATCACCTAAAACGTTTACAAATATCGCCATCGTCATCATTAAATATATTATATTGATATAATATTAATGTCACTAATAACATCATTTTAAGACACAAATATCATTAAAATACATCTATCCTTAAAATAACTAGCCTATTTACGTCATTTTCAATCGAAACAAACTTGGGAACTCGGGGGGCTAAGCAGGGACAAACATGACATTTTGCCAAACTAGGGCTAGGTATAAACACTTTTACAAGCCCTAGCACCCACATTTCCCTTCTTCTTCATCTTCTTCTTCTCCGCTTTTCTCCTCCTCCTTGCACCAAACGCCCCGTTTTTTCTCACATTCACACCGGTTAAACCACGGCTACAGCTGAGACTACTCATTTCTAGGAGGTAGACGACCTTGGTTGTCCCTTTCTTGCTCGTTTTACTACTACGATTTAGGGTTCGGGTGCTCGGGTTCAACCCGAGCACATGAGGTCGTTGGGTGCGTGGTTGCCTTTCTGCGTGTGCATCTTGTTTAGATATGTTAGATAAATGTTTCTGGAAGTCCTTGTGGTGTGAAACTCATGCACGGAGCAGCCGGATGCTGCTCTGCACTTTCTGCAGTCGTGAATCTGCTGTTTTCGCGACTGAGTCTGTCGTACGACTGAGTCGTGCGACTGAGTCTGGGTCGACTGAGTCATGCAACTGGGTTTGTCGTACGACTAAGTCCATGCGATTGTGTGAGTCGTGCGACTGATTCCATGCGATTGAGTGAGTCGTGCGACTGAGTCTATGTGGATGAATGTGTGTAATTGTGCGTGTATCGCACGACTGAATGCCTAGTCGCACGAATAGAGGTTCAGTCGTACGAATGAAGCTAATTCATACGAATGAAGCTAATTCTTACGAATGAAGGTTGAATAGTGCGAATGGATGTTGAGCCGTGCAATTGGGTGTTGTGCGGTACGACTGAATGCTGAGTCGCACGAATGAGGGTTCAATCGTACGAATGAAGCTGATTCGTACGATTGAAGGTAATTCGTACGGATGGAGTGTTGAGTCGTGTGTCTGGTCCTGTCGCGCGATTGTAGTTACTGGGTGTGATTTCCTCTTGTGTGTGGGGTGTGTTTGTCGTGTGATGTTAAGGTGACATCGACACGGTTGCCAATGCTAATGACAGTCTTCAAATTAACACTATCAAATTCACTGAAGTTAAACCAAATCGAATTAACTTAACATTTTACAACTAACAACAATCGATTTGTAACACCAATGCTTACTAAGTATTTCCTAACAACAATGACGCTTTTACACAAATATCATCGATAATGGCAACGTTTCTGGTACTTGGATCTACATAAGATCCTGCATGTATTTGTGTGTGTGTGTTACCCGTGACCGAACCAATACAACCCGAACCGACTAAACATTACTATTAACATTAGGCACATCATTAATGCTTAACATAACTGTCATTGGTGTTTGACCCTCATTTCATACAACGTTATCATACATACTTACCACTTAGCAAGTGAGTTTCGTCCCATTTTTATGCTTATACAGTATTTCAATCTTTTACAAACACGGAGAAAAGTATGCTCACCCACTTTCATATGTTGTACAATTACATACAATTTTACATACTTGGACTCTATGTGATCTGTGTTGTGAGCACTTATCTGATACATACGTGAGTCGCTGTGTGGTACTTTCTTTACAACCATTTAATTCTGGTGTTAGAACCGACAGATAGGTATTGATAGTACTACTGGGTTGACACCCCCACCCATGCATGTTGGTATACTTGTTAGTATCACACGGTGGCTAGGAACGGGCCCTTGGGTGAATATATTCTGACAAGTTGCTGTGTGTACGTCATAGGTTTGGTTGTAAAGCTCATGGTTATGTGACTTTGCTTACTTATAATTGTATGCACGGTATTCCATACAAATACTATACAACATCAATTACATATTTACAATTTAAACCTACGAGCTCACCAACAATTTTGTTGACCGTTTTGAGCATATCTTTTCAGGTGACAATGATAACTGAAGATCTAGGAGTGGCCTTAGTGGAAACCCTAGGATGCATTTTTAAGACTGAACATACTTGACAAACAATCATTTGAAACATTGTTGTTTCTATTAAACAATTATCATTCTTTTGGATACTTTTTCCCGGGTTGTGGGAATCGCATTACAAGGATAAATATTTGTTATGTGAATCAAAAATTACAAGTTCTGTGCTTATGACTATGTTGGCGGTAGTATTGACTAAAGACGACACAAGTCTCCATTTGTGTCGGGTGTCATTCATGACAAGCTTTTATCATCAATTACATATATTGCATCTCTATTTTGTTATACTAATTGAGATTATGTGTTTGGATTCTATTGGTTATGATGGACTACTATTGGAACCTTAAAGGTTCATGAACACGAGAACCTACACAATCGGTGCATGAGGAATGGTGTCAATACTATGATGTTAGCTTGGGTAGGTGAAGCTAAGGGTGATCATGCAAGGCAAATTACCATTACGGGTGCACACGTAGTTGCAATTTGCAGTGCATGTGAAGCCTGGCGAATCTTACCATGAGGTAACGATCATGGGTATTACAACTTTTCTATTCTATACCTTAGGGTGCTAGGATCATAATTCTAGTAATACCTTGTAAATGGTTATAAAACGTTCATGACCTCTACTACTACCTAAGTCCCATCCTACTTAGAGCCTTCATGGGATTTAAATTGTAATATTGATTTTATTCTCCATGAAACATTTCTCCGCTTATCATTTCAGTAACTATGGAACTGATTAAATGCTTAGAATGAATGTGGACTTCTAAGAATCGTAGAAAAGTGATGATACTCTCTACACATACATTACGTTGTACATTGAGATGTTGTTAAGGAAAATTGGACGTCATGTAACCGGTTTAGGCATCGTTCTCGGTATATCATGGATGTGGTGGGAACACTGCGGGGCCCTATATATAAGCATCAACGATATACCAAGAATGTGCTTGAACTGGGCTATGTGATGATCCTGATTGACTGGAGAATGAAATGTTGGAACTTGATGAGTGGAATTAAATGTGTATCTTAAAGTGACTAAAGTTTATATGTTTACTCCTTTAATGATTAGAAAATGCTGCCTCGAAAAGTCACCCGCAGTACAAATCACGAGGGTGTGAGACCCCACGAGGCAGAGGTAGAGGTAGGCCACCAGAATAGGTGGTGGTCCCGCCGGCAACAATCAGGGAACTGAAAACCCTGATATAGCTGCTATAATTGCTCAGCAGTTAGCCGCACTGATTCCAACAATAGTGACTCAAGTGAGCTACACTCTTTTGAATCATAATCTCCATGGGGATAATGATACTGACAACAAGCATAACCACAGAACAGGGAAGATACTGGAATTGGCGGAACAACTGGTAATGAAACTGGGTTTGTTAATACTAGGCGGGATGTTCTTACAAAGAATTTATGGCCTGCAAACCGAAAGAATTTGATGGGAAAGGTGGAGCGATAGTTCTGACAAGGTGGCTTGAGAAAATGGAGGCAGTGATCGATATCAGCGAGTGCCTCGATAGTCAGAAGATTAAGTATGCCACGTGTTCGCTATAGGGCAAAGCCCTAACTTGGTGGAACACATAGGTTCAAGCAAGGGGAATGGAATCAGCAATGCAGATGACATAGGATGAGTTTAAAGCATTGATCACCGAAGAATACCGCCCACTCAATGAGATGCGAAGAAGCTGGAGTAGGAGTTCTGGAACCATGATATGGTAGGAGCTGGGCACGCAGCTTACACTGATCGTTTCATGAGTTCGCAAGACTGGTTCCACATATGGGACTCCGGAATCCAAGAGGATCGAGAGGTACATCTGGGGACTTGTGCCTTAAATCGCGGCTATGGTAACAGCAGCAGCCCCTCCTACTATTCAGAGTGCAATTCTGAAAGTTGGTACGTTAACAGATGAGATGGTGAGAACAGGGGCCTTAGGAAGAGGGGGAGAGAAAGAAAAGACGTCGGGGAATCAAGCAGATCAGGTACCGGGAAATTCGACAAAACGGCCAAGACAACCAGGAATTTGTGGCGGTGACACAAGGCAAGAGGGAATATGTCGGGCCGCACCCCAAATGTGACAGCTATAACTATCATCATCCCCCAGCGATGCAGTGCCAAGTGTGCGTGAACTGTAGACGCCGGGGCATCTAGCGAAAGACTGCAGAGTGGCGCCGAATCTGGTGGCACCGGTCAACACGGTTAAACCCGCCAGGAATGCCAGGGTCTGTTACGAGTGTGGAAACCTGGGTCACTACCGGAACATATGCCCAGACTGAATCGGGCACGGGGTCAACAAGGAAACAACCAACCCCAAGTGATGGCCATAGCTGGTAATCAAGGCCAAGGGAATCAAGGAAATGCTGCCAGAGGACGTGCATTTGTGATAGGATCTCAGCCTCTAGTTTGATCAATTAGGTTGTATTCGCAGCGGATTTAGCATGAGAATTAGCAATTACAGCAAGAACACATATGATTTTGCATGTAACAGTACACATATAGAGAGAGGAGAACAATTCTGCCAAAAAGGTATTTTCTATTACTCACACGTTTCGGCACGGTTACAATTAGGTCATCTTCCTTTATAGGAAAAATGACGTAAGCTGATGTCACTTGATAGTGACATCAAACGTTATTAACAAACTACTGATAGAACACCTAAACTACTGAAGATGTCAAATAGCTGACATCTTCATACAAAATAGCTAAGTGTTCTACTTATTACAAGTACTGAAGAAACAAGAAGCTACTGAAAGTTACAACGACTGAAGAACAGACTCTTCAGTCATTTACAACTACTGAACTATAACAACTGAAGAACAAACTCTTCAGCTGTTGTACAAACTACTGAAAAGGAAAAATACAAACTACTGAAAGAGAAAAACCATCACAACATCTGAAGAAGACTTCTTCAGCTGTTGTGACTAACTCTAAAGCTTCAGCACTTGGTCTTCAGACTTTGGGCTTCAAATGTTTCATCAGCTGATGACTTCAGTAGTTGTCATCAGCTGATGTCTTCAGTCTTTGTCTTCAGACTTTGTGCATCAGTTGTTGATCTTCAGTTCTTAAGTTCTTCAGCTGTGGATCTTCAGCACTTGAGTCATCAGTACTTGAAGTCTTCAGTACTTGTATTCTTCAGTACTTCAGACTTCAGTACTTGTCTTCAGTACTTGGGATCTTCAGCTGTGTTCTTCAGATCTTTGATCTTCAGCTGTTGAGTCTTCAGTCTTTATCAAACTGCTGATGAAGCCTTCAGCAGTTGTTGTGATGTCATATGGGACTTAGAGGTTTTTCTGATCTTGGGTCATTGGTTCTTTCGGTCCAACAGTTCTTTATCGGAGCAAATGACGCCCGTCAGGACCCGAATGTCCTTGCGGGTACGTACTTGCTCAATCACCACTTCGCATCTATATTGTTTGATACTGGAGCAAGACTAGTTTATATCCTCTGAATTTGCTCACATGCTTGACTTGAACCCTAGCAGGCTAGAAACTAGCTTCTCCGTAGAAATGGCCAACGGTATAGTTATACAGGCCGATGAGATTATTAGAAAGTGTTCCATGATATTGGAAAACCATGCTTCGATATAGACTTAATACCTTTGAGTAGGGAAGTTTCGATGTGATTGTGGGAATGGATTGGTTGTCAAACACGGAGCTGAGATGTTTGTCGAGAGAAAGTAGTACAATCCGCCTGCCAGACGGGGAGGTACTCAAGATTCAAGGAGAACGACCTGGGAGAACCCTAAAGCTTATTTCTTGTATGAAGACATGTCGATGTTTAGGAAAGCAGTGTACGTGTTTTTGGCCCATATAGTGGAAAAGAAAAGAGAACAACAAGCTGGTAGATATTCCTATAGTACGAGATTATCCGGATGTATTCCCTGATGACTTGTCGGGTTTACCTCTTCCACGCCAAGTGGAATTTCGTATAGCATTGGTTCCTGGAGCTATGCCGGTAGCAAAAGCACCGTATCGGTTGGCACCATCAGAAATGCAAGAGTTATCTAGCCAATTACAAGAACTACTGGAGAAGGGTTTATTCGTCCGAGTCACTCACCATGGCTAGCACCGGTATTATTTGTCAAAAAGAAAGACGCGTCGTTCCGTATGTGTATTGATTATCGCGAGCTGAACAAATTGACTGTGAAGAATCGATATACTTTTCCCAAAATTGATGATTTGTTCGATCAGCTACAAGGAGCCTCGTATTTCTCCAAGATTGACCTTTCGGGGTACCATCAACTAAAGGTTTTCGAGGATGACATACAAAAAACAGTGTTTAGGACTCGTTATGGGCACTGGAGTTCTTAGTCATGCCGTTCGGACTGACTAATGCACCGGCTGTGTTCACGGATTTGATGAATCGAGGTGTGCAAACCATACTTGGATAAGTTCGTGATCATGTTCATAGACAATATACTTATCTACTCCCGATCAAAAGAGGACCATGAGGAACCTTCGGGCCATACTGAGTCTATTACAAGAAGCGAAACTTTTCGCTAAGTTCTCAAAGTGCGAGTTTTGGCTTCGAGAAATGAAATTTTTGGGACACGTGGGTGAACAAAAATAGGATTCATGTAGATCCCAGTAAGATTGAAGCGGTGAAGAAATGGAACGCACCCCAGACACCTTCATAGATACGCAAATTCTTAGGATTGGCCGGGTACAATTGTCGCTTCATTGTGAATTTTTCAATGATTGCTCAACCGTTGACTCTGTTGACCCAGAAAGATAAAAGTTTGATTGGGGACATGCCAAGAACAAGCATTCCAAACGTTGAAGGGGAAGTTGCGTAACGCACCGATATTGTCCCTCCCAGACGGAACTGATGATTTTGTGGTGTACTGCGATGCTTCACGTCAAGGATTGGGTTGTGTGCTAATGCAGAAGGATAAGGTGATTGCGCACACCTCACGACAACTAAGGTGCATGAAAAGAACTATACAACTCATGATTTGGAGTTGGGCACTGTAGTATTTGCACTTAAGATATGGAGGCATTATCTGTATGGAACCAAATGCATCATCTACACAGATCATAAGAGCCTTCAACATATCTTGAATCAGAAAGAACTCAATATGCATCCGCGACGTTGGGTAGAGTTACTTAGTGACTAAGATTGTGAAATCCAGTATCATCGGGGAAAGCAAACATGGTGGCTGATGCCTTAATCGCAAGGAACACGTGAAACCACTATGTGCTCGAGCGTTGGGATTGACTATTCAAACAAATCTGAAAGCTCAGATCCAATTGCACAAAGTGAGGCATTGAGAGAAGAAAACTTGCGGGAGAAGATTCCAGGGTTTGGATAAACAGATGATTTGCAAGGATGACGGTATACAGTACTTCTTGGATCGTATATGGGTACCCAAATGGGGAGATGTTCGTACCCTAATCATGGAGGAAGCACACAAGACACGATATCTGCTCATCCTTGTGCAGACAAGATGTATCATGATCTAAAAGATCTGTACGGTGGTCAGGCATGAAGAAAGACATTGCTATGTATGTAAGCCGATGCTTGACGTGCTCGAAAGTTAAGGCCGAACACCAGAAACCATCTGGATTATTACAGCAACCTGAAATTCCCGAGTGAAATGGGAGAATTAGCCATGGATTTCATTACCAATTCCCTAGAACAAGTTACAGGCATGACTTGATATGGGTTATAGTGGACCGTATGACGAAGTCGGCTCATTTCTTACCAATCTGAGAGGATTACAAAATGGACAAGTTGGCGAGATTGTATATAAAGGAGGTCGTGACACGGCACGGAGTGCCGGTGTCAATCATATCCGACCGTGACAGCCGATTTACTTCACGATTTTGGCAGACACTACAGAAAGCGATGGGCACTCGCTTAGATATGAGTACCACCTATCACCACAGATAGATGGCCAAAGTGAACGGACCATACAGACACTAGAAGACATGCTAAGGACGTGTGTTATCGACTTTGGTGGTAGTTGGGACACTCATCTACCGCTGATTGAGTTTTCTTACAACAACAGCTACCATACAAGCATTGGATGCGCTCATTTGAAGCACTGTATGGGAGGATATTGTTGGATCATGATAAAGGCTGGTGCAACCAAAACCATTTCATTTAGTCAATTTTTGTGCTACATTCAAAGGCTTCCGAAGCTAAGCTTGAGAATTCTGAAGTTTGAAGAGTTCTTCCAATACAAGTGAAAGATCAACTTCTGAAGACAAACTCGACTTCCAAAGACAAAGAAGAAGTACAAAGCCTCAGAAGAAGCAGTCTTCGAAGTATAAATGGCTTTGGAACAAGTTATTCTTCCGAACAGCAAGTAACCTTGAAAGACATGCTATAAACCAGTGGACATAAGTATGGTCTCTGACATTCCGCTGCAGACTTCTGATACAGCATAGCTTCTTCCTAAAGAGCATGTAGTTGACCATACTTTATTCCAGTTTACCTTTTTATGATAGACATTTTACTAATTAGTGGTGACAAAAGGTAAGTCAGGGACATGTCCTGACTACTAATCTCAGATAAAATATCCAAGATACCTAACCTATCTTGGTAGTATAGGCTTTTGGTTATAGGTTTCCGCTGTATCAAAGTATATCGACTGTAGGTAGTATTATAATGTAGTTCTCATTGTAACTCATTAGATAGAGATTGTGCTCGCAAGGAAAGATCAACTTCTGAAGACAAACTCTACTTCCAAAGACAAAGAAGAATCCCAAGCCTCAGAAGAAGCAGTCTTTCGAAGTATAAATGGCTTTGGAAGAAGTTATTCTTCCGAAGCAAGTAAACCTTCGAAAGACACTGCTATAAACCAGTGGACATAAGTATGGTCTCTGACATTCCGCTGCAGACTTCTGATACAGCTAGCTTCTTCCTAAAGAGCCATGTAGTTGACCATACTTTATTCCACTATTTACCTTTTTATGATAGTACATTTTACTAATCTTAGTTGGTGACAAAAGGTAAGTCAGGGACATGTCCTGACTACCAAATCTCAGATAAAATATCCAAGATACCTAACCTATAGTCTTGTAGTATAGGCTTTTGGTTATAGGTTCCAGCTGGTATCAAAGTATATCCGGCTGTAGGTAGTATTATATATGTAGTTCTCATTGTAACTCATTAGATAGAGATTGTGCTCGCAAGAGTCTTGTAATCCTTTGAGTTGAGAATCAATATATAAAAGTACCTTGAAATTTACTTCTTGTGTTTATTATTATTTGTTACTTGTTTATGTGATCAACTCTTGTTGGACTCGTTCTGAGTGTTGTTCTAGGGGAGTTGAGAGAAAATCACTCGTTAAGTGACCAATACCGATCCTGCAATTGGTATCAGAGCTTTTAGGCTCTTGATTGCATGATCTAACCATCCAAATCAACTGTTTTTCACTCCTCCCTACAACACTCACTCAAATGGCCGCTCTCACTAAAGCTGATATAAAAACTGGTACCATGACCAAGTCCCCATTGATCACCCCCTGAAGATTTTGACACATGGTGCACAAGAATGGAGGCTTCATCAAGTGTCAAGATTCAAGGATGTGGGACTCCTTTTTAATGGTCCATTCATACCAAGCAGTACTTCTGCTACTGGTAATCGTATCATTCCAAAAGATGTGGATGATTACTCAGAAGGAAGATAGGAAAAGAATAGAGCTTGATCAAAGGGCTATGACTTCTCTTCAAATTGCTCTTCCAAACTCCATCTACAGAGGCTTCAAGAGTGCATGACAGCTAAAGATCTATGGGAAGCACTGAAGCTCATGTATGAAGGATCCAAGGAAAATAAAGAGAACAAGAAGGATCTCTTAAAGCAGCAGTTTGAAAACTTCACTTTCAAGGCTGGTGAGACCTTGACTCAACAATACTTCAGGTATAATGAGATAGTGGATACTATGGTGGATATTGGAGTAACTCTTGAGAACAGGGACATAGTAAGGAAGTTCATGGCTTCCCTTCCTAAACTATGGACACACTATTGTATTGTGATCAAGAGAACTTCAGACCTTAATACTCTTACTCTCACAGAGTTGTATGGTATCCTCAGGTAACATGCAAAACTCCTCTGGTAACTCCAATAACCAACTGAGTTCAGCCCTTTATGTGGTTGAAAGGGAAAGCATAGAACCACGACATCAGTTGCTATGACCCTGACAACTCAAAAAATGGACCCTACATTACTCTACCTGAGACTCCAAGGTCTCAACAGGCTCAACACAACTCCTTTCTGGATAGTTGTGCCTTTGTCTCTGGAATGGACACTCTGGTGATTTTCAATATTGCTTCAGGTATATGAACATCTTTGTACTCCAGCCTGTATTGCTAAAGTTAAACTTTACAAGGATTATAATATGGAAATCAGATCTGATGTTGAGTCTTTAATATCTTAAGTCTAACTTTAAAAGAGCTGAATCTGACTATCAAAAGAAAATTGAGGAGTTAGAGAAAACGGTGTCTCTTTTAAAACATGAACAAACCAACTATAAGACTCAAATCAAAGATCTAATATCCAATATGTCTGAAGCTCAAGCCCAAGCTCATTGTCACTGCTTAGCCTCAGGCCTGGAAGCAAGCTATTGCTGAGCAAAACTTCCAAGCTATTCTTGCATCCTCCTCCCATTCCAAATATTTTTATCTAAACAAAAGAGGGTTGGGAACCAATGAAATAGCTCCACCACACTCTTATGAGTCCATTAGACAACCTAGATATGGTACTGAAGAGCAAGAGGTCCTAACTGCTGATCCTTCTTCACTAGAGTTGAAGGATGATGCAACAATAGTGGCCACCACAGGAAAGAAATAGGTAAATGCACCCACCTCCTCCTGTGAAGATCAAGTCCTAACCACCAAGGCAAGAGGAAGCAGAGCTAAAGCTGCTAGAAAGACTGCCAAGAAGGTTGCTGAATCTAAGCTAAAGATCGACCCAAAGCAAAAAGGTGTCTTTATCTCAGCAGGATTTCAAGTGTTAGGTACCTCTGATTTAGAAGGAGTGTAATACCAGCACTCCTGTCCTATCAAAGGATCAGAAGTTGAAAGGGAAAGTTGCTGATGAAAAAAAGAAGCCCAGAAACAGCAACCCTTAAATTCCCAAAAGACTAACATCGTATGCATAATGTGTGGTCTGCACAACCACATGGCAAAAGATTGTTACTACAATCCAGCAAGCACACATTATGCAAATAATGATAGAAAAGAAGGAGTCAGGGCAGGTTTCACATTTGGACCATTTCAAACGGTTCAAATGATGAAAAGGGAAAGTTGGTCTTGGAAGCCAAGTTGCTTTTTGAAAGAAAGTACTTCTTCCGACTACTTCGGAAGAAAAGGTGGTGAAGGCTTCATTTGAAATGAAACAAGCTTCGGAAGAAGTCCATGCTGCAAAGCCTCAACAAGCTCCTCCTCAAAGATCAACCAAGTGATGGATTGGAAGATCAAGGAAGATGTTGCAGCCCAAACCACTTCTTCAAAGATCTCTATTAAACCCAATGCATATCATTTGGTTCAATTATGTCATCATCTTTGGAAGAGCCCAAGACCATCCATGCTTGGGCTTCCAAACAAAACTAACAATCTCATCTTATGTGCAGGGACATCTATTTGACAAGAACAACAATGTCTGGATTGTAGATAGTGGATGCTCCAGGCACATGACAGGGAACATATCTCTCCTTCAATAATTCCAGAACTATGATGGAGGATCTGTCCAATTTGGAGGTGAGGCCGGAGGATATATTTCTGGCAGAGGGAGTATATCCAATGGTAGATTAAACATTGACAAAGTTCATTTTCTCAAATAGCTTGAACACAATCTGTTAAGTGTTTCTCAATTCTATGACCAAAAGCATCAAATGCTTTTCACAGAACATGAGTGCATTATCCTCAAACCAGGGATGACAATTCCTCTGGAATTGGTGCTTCTTAGATCTCCCAGGAAAGGGCATATGTACAAGCTAGATATGAACTTTGTTCTTGACTCATTCTATGACTCAAAAGGGATTGCCACACAATATAGTGCTCCCAGAACTCCTCAACAAAATGGTGTTACTGAGAAGAGGAACAGGACACTTATTGAGGCTGCTCGAACCATGTTAGCTGATTCAAAACTACCTCTAACATTCTGGGCAGAGGCAGTTAGCACTGCATGCTATGTGCAGAGCAGGGTTCTTGTAGTTAAGCCCCATGGAAAACCTCTTATGAGTTATGGAACAAGAGACCACCGTTCATTGGCTTTCTAAGGTCCTTTGGCAGCAGGTGTACCATACTTAACACAAAAGACAACTTAGCAAAGTTTGCTGAGAAGTAAGATGATGCTATCTTTGTTCTATACTCTTCTAGCTCCAAATCTTATAGAGTATACAACATTAAGAATCAACAATTTGAGGAGTCATCTAATATAGTTGTTAATGAGCACACTCCTTGTGTTAAGGGGAATGGACCTGATTATATCTTTGACTTAGAATTGTTTCCAAACTATTCTAAACCATCTTGTGAGAATGTTTCAGCTAGAACAGGTGCTCAAGATGATGCTGATGCTGATGCTAATCAACTATTTGAGCTACCCAGACCCCTTCCAAATTCTCCAAGAGCTGAAAGAAAACAATCTTTAACCATTCACAGATCTGATAGTGTAACTATCTCAAGGAATAGTGAAGCTTCAACAAGTGAATCACTTGATGAACCTCAAAACTCATCAGGTGATCTATTACAACACCAGGTTAAAGGAAGTAGTATTTTGAAGGAACAGGCAACTGTTAATACTACTTCACAGCCAACCATTGATGATGTTTCTCAGTCATTCAATTATTCCTCATTAAATGACTTTGAAACAGCAGCTGGATAGAGTGTTCTAGTTCCTGATCAGAATATGTCCAACCTGGACCTATCTATGCAACTGGAAGTGATTCGTCGTCTTAGGATTCACAACACTCATCCACCTGAGAATATCATAGGGGATGTCACTGAAGGTGTGAGAACAAGAGGACAGACACATCATGGGAATGTCTGTTTGTACTCATGTTTTCTATCCCATATGGAACCCAAGAAGGTAGAAGATGCCTTGAAAGATAGTACTTGGGTTGAATCGATGTAAGAGGAGCTGCTTCAATTCAGAAGACAAAAGATCTGGAATTTATGCCCACTACCATCTGGTCAAGTACCCATAGGCACTAAATGGGTTTCCAGAAACAAGAAAGATGATAGAGGTTTGATTATCAAGAACAAAGCAAGATTAGTAGTTCAAGGGTACACCTAAAAGGAAGGAATTGATTATACTGATGTCTTTGCACCAGTTGCAAGACTTGAGGCAGTTAGGATCTTCCTTGCTTATGCGGCATCCAAGAACTTTACTGTCTACCAACTTGATGTCAAGTGTGCCTTTCTATATGGGGATATAGATAGGGAAATCTATGTATGCCAGCCTCTAGGATTTGAAGACCCACAGCATCCCAACTATGTGTGCAAACTGGACAAAGCTCTATATGGGCTGCGCCAAGCACCTAGGCTGTGGTATGAGACTCTATCTCAATTTCTTCTGAAAAGTGGCTATACCAGAGGTACCATTGACAAGACTCTCTTCATTAGAAAGTCTGGAAAGGACATTTTGCTTGTTCAAGTCTATGTCAATGACATCATATTTGGTTCTTTAAATGACCAAATGTGCAAAGACTTTGAAAGCATCATGAAAAGAAGTTTGAAATGAGTTCCATGGGAAGAATAGACTTCTTCCTTAGAATTCAGGTGAAGCAATTGAAGAAAGGATTCTTCATCAAACAATCCAAGTATGTCAATGACATCTTAGAAAGATTTAAGATGAAGGACTGTAAGCCAGCCAAGACACCCAAACCTAGAAACCATAATCTTTGCCCTGACCTTGACGGGGAGGATACTGATCAACATCAGTATAGAGCAATTATTGGTTCTCTGATGTACCTTACTGCTAGTAGACCTGATATCATGTTTGCTACTTGCATTTGTGCAAGATATCAGGCTGCTCCAAAGGTGTCTCACCTAGCTGCTACAAAGAGAATCCTCAGATACCTCAAAGGGGCACCTAAACTAGGTCTCTGGTATCCAAGAAATAGTGAATTCAATCTCTATGGATACTCTGACAGTGACAATGGTGGCTGCAACATTGACAAGAAATCAACATCAGGAGGATGTCAATTTCTTGGTGGAAGGATCATCTCATGGCAATGCAAGAAACAATCCTGTGTATCTACATCAACTACTGAAGCTGAATATATTGCCGCTGCTAGCTGCTGTGCTTAGCTGCTGTTGATTCAGAACCAGATGTTAGACTATGGATTCAACTTCATGAGCACTCCTATCCATATTGACAACAATAGTGCTATCTCCATCACCGAAAATACAGTGAAGCACTCCAAGACAAAGCACATTGATATCAGGTATCATTTCATTAGAGATATTCATGAGAAAAATCTGATCAAGCTAATCAAAGTTCACTCAAATGAACAATATGCTTATTTGTTCACCAAAGATTTTAATGAACAGGGGTTTAAATATCTCATATCAGCTATTGGGATGATAAACATTGATTAAACTACCTCTTTTGAAAGCTTTTTAATGTGTAATGTCTTGTGTCAATACAATCTAAGCCCTGTTACAAAAGATCTCTTTGAAATATTTCCAGTGTAAATTTCTTCCGAAGAGGAATTAACTCTCGGAAGATATTCCCTAATATCTTCCGAAGCCAAATTCCTCCATGAAAATTTCTTCTCGGAAGAGTTTTTAGTCTCGAAAGAAGCGATTGATTTCACATCAGATCTACTTCCGAAGCTTATAAAAATCTTCATTTGACAAAACAATTCTTACCTTCGGAAGCAATGCTTTGCTTCGGAAGAAAGAGTCGCCTTCGGAAGACAAATTACCTTTGGAAATGTTTTACACTCGGAAAGAGAGTTTTTACTGTGTAACGGATATCTTTTTGGGCCCCACTCATTAAAGGTAAAGATTTTGCTAATGATTGTCAGATTATTTAAACTTATCCCTTGCCGCCATTGTCATTTCATAACCGCAAACCATCATAACCGCCGAAAACCACCATAACCATCCACAGTTACTCCCCTCAGTCATCCCTCACTGTTTAAATAATCCATACTTGTTCAACTTTTACCAATTTACTACCCTAAAAGTTTCTTCACTTCCAATTCACCCAAGTTCAAACTGATCTTCATTCACCTTTCACAATGGCACTAAACCCTCAGCACAACCAAGTCGCATTACTTGATTCTTCAAGAGATGCTGACTTCTCTGAAATCATCACCTTTCTCTCTAATCACCTACTTCACAGCTCTTACCGTTAACCCCACTGTTTACTCAAACCAAATGGCTGAATTTTGGGGAAATGGTCGAGCAGAAACCCTAAATGGGGTTCGTATACTAAGGACCAGCATTTGTGGACAGGAGCTGATCCTTACTGAACAACTCATCAGGGAGCATCTAGAGCTCCAGGATGAAGAAGCTCTTACTGAATTTCCCAAGGATGACTTAGATAGCACTTACACTCTAATGGGATATGGAGGAGATGTAAGCAGGTCAACTGTGTACAAGTTTAACTTCTCCTACAACTGGAAGTTTCACTTGCACATTGTTCTCCACTGTCTGTCTAATAAGTCAGGGAGATGGGATCAAATTCCCTATAAACTAGGATGCTTAGTTCATGGATTGTTGAGAGGCCTGCGCTTCAACTACTCAAGGTTTGTACAGATAACCTCATAGGGAATCTTCAAAGGGAAACATTCTACATGTACCCTAGATTCCTTCAGCACATCATCAACTGTGAGTTAGACCAGAGTCAGCTTGTCTGTGCAGCTACTCTGACTGTCCCTCACATGAGGCCAACCATCTTCAAGACTATGAAGAAGGTGTCCACCAACTTCACTGGAAGACACACTGATCTACTTCCAGGTATGATTGAGCGCATAGCTCCTGGTGACATCCCTGTTAACCCCACAGGTGATGAACCCACACCAGCAACCTTCACCACAAATCTCACATTACCTTCTCCACCCATCATAATCACATATCAGAGACGCTCCAAACGAACCCTTGTTCAATCTACTCTAATTGAACAAGCTCCTCATGTTCAATCCAAAAGGACTAGAGTGGAACAATGGGCTCCCACTCAGTCCGAGGTCACACCATCCTTCACTTTTGACCTCAATTTGGGTTTTGAGCCTCCTCAGTCTCAAACCCAAGAGCCCGACACCCAAGCCTTTAGCCCACAGGATGAGTATTTACACTCCCCTGTGCAGCCAATTAGGGACAGCCCCACCAGAGGCTTAATGCCTGTAGACATAGATCAAGGTCCCGGATCAGTAGGTTTAGCCTCCCTATCCTTTGCTGATCTACTCATTAAAACTGATGAAGAGATAACATCTTTCCATGGCAATGAAGTTGATCTACCACACCCTTTCCAAGATCAACAGAGCCTGGAGACATCCCTTACTTCTAGCCCCCATCAGTAAACCTTAACTGAGGTGAGTCCCACTGATGTGGAGGGGACTCATATAGGCTTAGCTGCCACTACTAAGAGTCTCTCATTGAGCTCTCAGGACAGTGGTAACATTAATCAAACTGAGTCTACAGCAACTTTGCCCATTGATGTCTCTGAAAGAGATGACTTTGAGCAGAGGTATCCAGGGTGCCAAGAAGCCACATCTGGTGGTGAGACTGAACATACTAGGTATGTTATCTCATCTCCCCGTGATTCTTCACATGAACATAAGGGAAGTATGCAACTCACCATTCAGTACTTGATCTCTAAGGTCTCAAACCTTGAATCTCAGGTTAGGATCTTAGAGAACAGGTCAGCCACTCAGCAACTTGAGATTGACAATCACAGGGCCAAACTAGCTGAGAAACAGACCGAGAGATCTGTTAGGCATGTACCAATTCAAGTCTTATTGACTTCTTCCTCTAGCTTATCTAGCTCTCAAGATGATGCTACCAAATAGGGGGAGAATGTTCAGAGACAAACACATGAGGAACCACCGGTCGAAGCTTTAACTTCCTACATCATCCTATGCCCAAGTCATCCCAATCTATCCTTCAGATAGACTCACAGATGATTAAGGATCTCTATAGACTTTTCATCAAATTTGTATGGAGATCCTCCATCGATCAGCCAAGCCTTGATCCTACACTGATCTACTTTGGAGCGGAAGAGCTTCAAAGGATCACTGCACCTTTTACCACTGTGGAAGAAGTTGGTCAACCTAAGGTCCACATGGAACCTAAGATTCACTTCGAAGGGGAAATGGGGAATGATGGCCCAGCAACTGAAACAATTGGGACAGAAGTTGTGTTGGACCAAAAGAAACAATGAGCCAGATCAGAAAAACCCCTAAGTCCCACATGACATCACAACAACTGCTAAAGGCTTCATCAGCAGTTTGACAAAGACTGAAGACTCAACAGCTGAAGATCAAAGAACTGAAGAACAATAGCTGAAGATCTAAAGTACTGAAGACCACAAGTACTGAAGTCTGAAGTACTGAAGAATACAAGTACTGAAGACTTCAAGTACTGAAGACTCAAGTGCTGAAGATCAACAGCTGAAGAACTAAAGATCAACAACTGATGCACAAAGTCTGAAGACAAAGACTGAAGACATCAGCTGATGACAACTACTAAAGTCATCAGCTGATGAAACATCTGAAGATCAAAGTCTGAAGACCAAGTGCTGAAGCTTCAGATTTTGTCACAACAGCAGAAGAAGTTGTCTTCAGTTGTTGTGATGGTTTTCTCTTTCAGTAGTTTGTAATTTTCCTTTTCAGTAGTTTGTACAACAGCTGAAGAGTTTGTTCTTCAACTGTTATAGTTCAGTAGTTTGTAAACGACTGAAGAGTTTGTTCTTCAATCATTGTACCTTTTCAGTAGTTTCTTTTCAGTACTTGTAATAGGTAGAACACTTAGCATTTTGTAAGAAGATGTCAGCTGTTGTGACATCTTCAGTAGTTTAGGTGTTCTATCAGTAGCTTGTTAATAACGGTTGATGTCACTGTCAAGTGACATCAGCATTTGGTTATTTTCCCTATATAAGGAAGATGACCTAATTGTAGCCGCTGCTAATTACAGCTGCAGTCGAAGCATGTATGGAATGAAATATTCTCTTTTGCAGAACTTCCATGTTTCTCTATAACTTACTGTTTTATTGTTAAATCTATTTTGTTCTTGCTTGTTTGTTCTAATTCTTGTACTAAATCCGCTGCGAATACAACCTAATTGATCAAACTAGAGGCTTAGATCCTGTCAAATAGTATCAGAGCAGGTTAATCATTGATCGATTTAACAATTGATCATTTGAAACTGCTCTTTTGACAGCTACGTTTGATCAAATTAGCAATTTGCAAGAATTAGTTATAGAGATTGATTTTCTACTGCTTCTGACTGTTAAACTTGAGGTTCTCGTGGTTTTGAGCTAGATTTGTTTTGTTTACCTTGAACTTGACTGAAATCTGAAATGACAACACCAACTAACGATCCTCACAATACTGGCTCCTCAACAAAGCCTCCGATGCTTGTGAGGAGTGAGTATAACATATGCCAACGTCGTATGCTCCACCACTTGTCTGTCAACAGTTCTGGTTGTTGGAAGTCAGTGGTACATGGACCACACATGCCTATGGTGAGCGTTCCTGAATCAAATGAGAAGGTTCCGAAGAAACCTGAACAATATTCGGACGAAGATCTTAAGTTGTTCGTAATTGATGCTAAAGCCCATGGAATTTTGGCCATGGCAATTCCAAATGAGATCTATTCAGGACTTTTGCATCATGAAACTGCTCAATCTCTGGGTTGCTCTGAAGGAACAATTCGGAGGAACCAATGAGGTCTTAGCAAATACTAGGGAAATCCTCGCCCAACAATATGAGACATTCTCGCATAGGAAGGGTGAGACACTGACTCAACAGTATGAGCGATTCTCTTGTCTTATTTCTGAGCTGAAAATGGTTAAACAAGAGTATTCCAATAGTCAGATGAACAACCGTTTTCTTAGATCCCTGCCTGAGAGATGGGACACTTATACCATTGTCCTACGCTCCAGTGCAAATCTGGACACTCTATCTCTCACCCAACTTCATGGGAAACTGCTTACATTTGAAAGAGAGATAGAACAGAAAAGGAAGTTGTCATCATCTGGCAAGCTCACTGATGACTTTGTCTCAGGCAATGCTGCCTTGATAAGTCAAGAGTTAGAATATGCTACATCTGAGAATGTCTATGATGAGCATATTGATTTCTCTACCAACTCTGAACATGCTTTTGTTGGTGTTGATAGTAGTTCAGGAGGTAGCAGTGATAACTTGTGCTTTCTGATGGAGGACTTAAAGAACATTCCAGATGATGATCTGGAAGAGATGGATATTTTGAGTCAAATGGCTATGATAAATATCAGATCTCAAAAGTTCTACAAGAGAACTGGGAGGAAATTTCCTGGTCTCTCTGGCAAAACCAAAGTTGGTTTTGACAAGAGCAAGTTGAGGTGTCATAAGTGCCAGAGGCTTGGACACTTTGCTAGAGAGTGTAGATCATCTGGATCTAACTCCTCTGCACCCTTTGTGACTTTTCCAAGCAATAGCTCACAGCACAGAGGGCAACACTCCACCAGTTCCAGTCATCCATCACCAGCACAGGCATCACCTGCATACTTTGTGCCTCAGGGTCATATGCCATACCCATACCCCTGCTACTACATGCCTCAGCCAAGTCAAGTTCAAGCACCCCCTGCTCAGCAACCACATGCTCTCCCTAAGCCTTAATCTTCCCAATCTCATCATCAACCCCAACCTCAACAACACAGCTTCTTCACCCTAGGAGTTGTTGACTGGAGTAGTTTGCCAGATGATTTATTTGGTCAGGAAAAACTATTCCAAGGTGCTAGTCAACATGGTGGTGATCATCCATTTGGGAATCTTGCTCTAATGGCCTTTGAGTCTACTGATGGGTCATCCTCCAATGCTTCATCACAGGTATCCTCTGAGGCCAAAGCCAAGATTTGTTCTGATTCATGCATAGCAGCATTTGCTTCTATTAGAGAAGCAAGTGTAGCTTTAATTGATAAAAATGTTGAGCTAGAGCAAACCATTTCCAAAAAGAAAGCTGAATTTGAGGCTGCACTTAATGATAAAAATGATGAGATTTATAAGCTTAAATGCCAAATAAAATATGATAAGGCTAGGGAAGATGTACTTCTAGAGAAGTACAGAGACCTCAAGGAAACTCTTGCAACCACCCAAGTAGAGTGTGATCGATGGGTGCAATCCTGCAAGGGTTTTGAAATGCTTCTTAGTAAGCAATCAGCTTCCAATGTGAAGTTTGGCATTGGTTATAATCACACTGCTCCTCCTACAGATTTCACTTCAAGAGCAGAAGTTGAATCTGATGGAGGGAGCAATAACCAATCCTTCTCATCATGTGACCTACTATCTAATACAGCATCATCAGAGGTAAAGGTCAGCATTAACTCCCAAAACCAATCAGCTGATGCTACCACATCTGATGGTTCAAATGCTGACTGCCATATGATCAACAAGTTGATCAACTCAGGTGTTGTCTCTAGAAGTACTGAAAGTACTGGAGAGCAAGTGATAACACCTGAAGTTCAAACCCCAACTACTGCTAGTACTGAAGAGAAGAAAACTGCCAGTAGAAAGGGTTTGAAGCCTAATGAAGAGGATGTCAGGAAAGCAGGTACTACAAGGAAGAAAACTGCAAGTACTGACAGCAAACAGCTGAAGAACAAGTCTTCAGCAGTTTCATCTTCTTCAATAGATGATCAACATAAGATGAAGAAGAAGCCATGTGAGATATGTGGTTTGTTTGATCATCTTACTGATGATTGCTGGTACAAAAGGGGTTCCAAACTCAAACAAAAGGAGAAAATTAAAGAGCAAATGAATAAAATGAAAAATGAGTTTGAAACAAAGTTTGTACTAGCAACATCAAAGCCTGAAACCCCTAAGCCCAAAAGCAAATCCAAAAAGAAGGTAGGGGTTACTCAGGCAACAGCTGAGGTTGCTCAAAAGAAGATGGTGCAACACAGGAATCCATCATCAGCAAGCCCCAATGTGTCTGAAGAGCTGAAAGCTTTATCACAAAGTCAGACACAACTTGTGATGATGGTTCAGCACCTAATGGGAAGAGTCAACCAATTAGATGCTCCTGTGTTGAAACCACAGAAAAGGAAATCCAAGCCAAAGGGTTCCTTTTCTACACTATCTCCTTCACCCCAGGCTATCACACATAACACACCTGTTAGTGTTGCACCTGTTGTTGAGAACAGACCCAAAACCAAAAGGGTTTGGGTCTCTAAAACTAACTAACTTGTTGTTATGATTGCAGGGTTCTTCAACATGCCAAAGAAGCATCTGGTATGTAGACAGTGGAGGATCCATGCATATGACAGGAAGCAGTTCCCTTCTTAATGACTACTCTCAAGGAAAGAAGGGATTTGTCTCCTTTGGCAATGATGCAAAGGGTTACATCATTGGAAAAGGCTTTGTTTCCAATGGGGAAATAAGGTTTGATGATGTTAACCATGTGGAGAATCTCAAGTACAATCTCTTGAGTGTCAGTCAAATGTGTGATAAAGGCCATGTTGCCCTTTTCACAAGCCAGAACTGTCGGATTCTGTCATCCAAAGTTCTAAATTTGATTGACAAGGTGTTGGATGAATATACTCTCCTGAAGGCCAACAGGACAGGAAGAGTATATTCCTTAGATCTTTCCAAAAAGATAGATCTAAAAGGCCATCCTTGCCTATTCTCCAAGGCCTCTCCTCAAGAGTCTACTCTATGGTATAGAAGGCTGGGACATGTTAATTTCAAGAACATGAATCAGCTGATAAACCACAGTTTAGTAAGAGGATTGCCTTTGAAGGAGTTCAAATGTGAAGACAACTGCACTGCTTGCTTAAAGGGAAAACAACACAAAGTTTCATTCCCTTCAATAGAAGAACCAAAGTCCACTGCCTGCCTGCAACTCTTGCACATGGATCTCTTTGGTCCTGTCAGAGTGACGAGCATGGCAAAGATGAAATACTGTCTGGTAATTGTGGATATTACTCCAGATATGTATGGACTTTCTTCTTGCACTCCAAGGATGAAGCTGCCAAGGATATTATGAACTTTGTGTTATTTGTGGAGAAGCAGTATTCCCTGCAGGTCAAGTGTGTGAGGAGTGACAATGGAACAGAGTTTAGAAACCACACACTTGATGACTTCTACCTGTCTAAGGGAATTAAAAGGCAGTTCAGTATTCCCAGAACTCCTGAACAGAATGGAGTGGTTGAGAGAAAGAACAGGACTCTCATTGAAGCTGCAAGGTCAATGTTGGCTGACTCAGGATTGCCACTGACCTTTTGGGCTGAAGCTGTCAACACAGCTTGCTATGTGCAGAATAGAGCATTAGTGAATCAAAGGTTGATGAAGACTCCTTATGAAGTACTTCATCATTTGGACCCTCTGATTTCCTTCTTTAGAGTCTTTGGGTGTCCATGTTTCATTCTCAACACTAGCAATCCACTCCAGAAGTTTGCTAGTAAGGTGGATGCAGGGTATTTTGTTGGTTATTCATCAACTTGCAAGGCATACAGAGTTTTCAACTGTAGGACAAAGATGGTTGAAGAAACTCTGCATGTCAAGTTTAATGAATCTCCAAAGGATAAGATTCCACAAAACCCTGTGGAGTTGTTTGATCTGGACATACTGCAATATGTTCCTTATCAACCTCCAGCTGTTGTGCCTGTCAACAGTTCTCCACCTGGTGGTACTGATGATGATGTAGCCAGTACTCACCTTTTCAGGTTTCGTGACCACCTACCTGAGTCCACTAGACGTGATGCTCCTGTAGCTTCAGCAGCCCCATCCATAACAAATGCTGATGAGATTTCTGCATGCTCTACTTCATTTGAGCTGCCATCTCCTACATGGTTTCAAGAATGTTCATCACCATCTGTTGCTGCTGAAAGTCCTACAAACACTTGCACTGATATTATAGTCTATCAAGAGCTGAAGAATCACCCCACATCTCAAATCATTGGTGATATCAATGCTGGAGTTTCAACCAGGAATCAATTATCCAACTTCTGCTTCTATGCTCTCTTCATCAGTCAGTAAGAGCCAAAGAACTATCATGTTGCATTAAGAGACAATGGATGGGTTGAAGCAATGCAGCTTGAGCTTCTTCAGTTCAGAAAACAGCAAGTGTGGGAGCTTGTTCCTTTACCCCAAGGTAAGTGTGCAATAGGCACTAAGTGGGTGTTTAGGAATAAAACAGATGAAAAGGGCCAAATTGTCAAGAACAAGGCCAGGCTGGTTGTCCAGGGGTTTGCACAAGAGGAAGGCATCGATTATGACGAGACCTTTGCCCCTGTAGCCAGACTGGAGGCAATTAGATTGTTCGTAGCTTATGTTGCCTTTCATAGTCTTTAGGTTTATCAAATGGATGTCAAAAGTGCCTTCTTATATGGTAAAATAAAGGAGGAAGTTTATGTGTGTCAACCACCAGGCTTTGAGGAAAATAAACATCCTGATTGGGTGTATAAGCTTGATAAGGCTCTTTATGGGCTGAAGCAAGCTCCTAGAGCCTGGTATGAGACACTCTTAACTTTTCTTCTACAAAATAAGTTCCTTAGAGGCACCATTGATAAAACCTTATTCATCAAGACTGTGGGACATCATAAGCTCCTTGTTCAAATATATGTTCATGACATCATCTTTGCATCCTCTGATCCAAAATTGTGTGATGAATTCACAAAGCTCATGAAGCAAAAGTTTGAAATGAGTGCTATGGGGGAATTATAGTTCTTTCTAGGTTTGCAAATCAAACAAAGGGCTGATGGAATCTTCATTCATCAGTCCAAATACACAAAAGAGTTGTTGAATAAGTTTGACTTACAAACCTGTAAGCCCTATTCTACTCCCATGAGCAGCATCACACAACTGGATGTTGATCAGAAAGGTAAAGCGGTTGATGAAACCCTTTACAGATGTATGATTGGGTCCTTGATGTACCTTACAACTTCTAGACCAGACATCATGTTTGCAACATATGCCTGTGCTAGATTTCAGGCTGCACCTAAAGAATCCCATTTGATTGCAGTCAAAAGGATCTTTAGATATCTGCAAGGTACCCAATCACTAGGTCTTTGGTATTCAACTGGGCATTCTTGCAAATTAGTTGCTTTCTCTGATAGTGACTATGCGGGATGCAAAGTCACCAGAAAATCCACTTCTGGTGGTTGCCAATTCCTAGGCAATTGTTTAGTTTCTTGGCAGAGTAAGAAACAAACATCAATTGCTACATCCACTTCTGAAGCTGAGTACATTGCTGCTGCAAGTTGTACCTCTCAGGTACTCTGGCTTCAGAACCAACTCTTGGATTATGGCATTACAGAGACTAAGACTCCATTACTAATGGATAGTGCTTCAGCTCTTTGTATTGTTAAAAATCCAGTCCAGCACTCTAGGACCAAACATATAGAGATCAGACATCATTTTATTAGAGATTGTTATGAAAAAGGTCTGATTGATCCAAAGTTTGTGCCTAGTGCTGATGAGCTTGCAGACATCTTCACTAAGCCTTTAGATAGTGCCACATTCCAAAATTTGGTACTAAGGCTTGGTATGCTGCAGCTAGAATAATTTGACTATACTGATGTTCTCGGTTCACAAGTACTGATGAGCATTGGTATGCAAAGGTCAAATATAAGTACTGATGAATCATTTAATCTTCAGCATTTTCACAACTACTGAAGACTAAAATGATTCAAAGTACTGAAGTACATTATTTGTTGAAAACAGCTGATGTAGTTACAACTACTGATGTGGTTATAACTACTGATGAACAATTTTCAAACAAATAAGTACTGAAGAACAAATTTTGTTCACAAGTACTGATGTGTAATCTTACACAAGTACTGAAAGACAAAATTTGTTCGCCAGCTCTGAAGAATATTTCATCAGCACTTATGAACGTCTGATCACAAGAGATGAAGAATAAATATTCACAAGAACTGAAGGGCTAATGAAACATCTGAAAGTCAGCCAAAGAGCTGATGAGTAAATGTAGAGGTCAGAATGAAACAACTGAATTGACGGAAACAGCTGATGAGTAACTTTACTCTTCAGCTGATACCTACATCTGCTGTTTCATACCCAAACAACTGAAGGACAAAACCATGTCCTCAGTAGTATCACAACTACTGATGATTAACACCAAGTCCTCAGTTGTTTACAACTGAAGCAAAACCATGTCTTCAGTAGTTCATAACTACTAATGTCAGTAGTTTATAACTACTGAAGACTAACACCAAGTCTTCAGTTGTTATAACGTCTGAAGATGAAAACCATGTCTTCAGTAGTTTATAACTACTGATGACTAACAACAAGTCTTCAGCCGTTTACAACGTTTAAAGATGAAAACCATGTCTTGAGTAGTTTATAACTACTGAAGACTAACAACAAGTCTTCAGCCGTTTACAACATCTGAAGGACAAAACCAAGGTCTCAGTAGTTTCAACTACTGAAGACTAATACCAAGTCCTCAGATGTTACAACCACTGAAGGTTCAAACCACGTCATCAGTAGTTTCAACAACTGATGCCTAACACTAAAACCTTCAGTAGTTTTCTTTCAGCCTTTGCCATACCCTATAAATACCCAACCTTCAGAGCTTTTCATTCTCACTTGACCTAAAATTTCAAAAAACTCTAAAAACTCCCATACACCATTAATGGCGACCATGCAACTCAAGCCTCGACACAACTGTGTCGCGTACCTCACTAAATCGCCATTCTGGAAAAAGTTCCATCACGCCATCGATCTTATGATCGATTCTCCTTTCCAAACGGCATTTCTCATAAATCCGATCATCTATGTCGATTCTCTTGCCCAGTTCTGGACGAACATAACCGTTCAAACCGGGGAGAACAATGGCGAGGTCTCTCTCCGGTCGTCCGTGAACAACCACCAAGTGATCATTACTCCAGCTACAATCCGACAAACCCTAAAGCCAGAGGATGCCACTTTCCCAACCTCTTACCCTAAAGGCACCCTTGATCTCTCTTTCACTGCAAATGACTATCAGGGTGACCTCGCTGCTTCTACCTTGTTGAAGAAACATTTCCCAGATCCTCACCGCCTTATATTTCATATGGTGAATGTTTGTCTGGCCCCGAAAACATCTTCATGGGACCAGATGTCCACAAAGTGGCAACAGGTATTGTACTCTATCTTTGAGAAACAACCACTTAATTTTACTGAAATAATATTTTTGGAACTCAAAGACATGGCCTCAAAACCATTTGCAAACCGTTGGATTTTATATCCTCGGTTCATTATGGCCATGATAGAAAACCAGCTTAATGTTGAGGGACTTGTTGGCACTATGGTCCCTACCATCGTTGTTCTAGCTGAGGTATACTCCGGGCACAACACCGACCAGACACTCAAACAGGCTGCCAAGCTGCGAAAACCCACGCAGCTGGAACCCACAGCCTCCACCTCCAAGTCTAAAGTCCCCACCAAGCCCAAACCCAAAAAGAAACCCACAAAGGCTACTCAGGGAGATGAGTCCCCTGAGGATGCCCCTGCAATACAAATGCAGGAAGTGACTGCTGGTCAGATTCTCCCAGCAGTGACCACGACTCCACCTACCATAACCGCACAGGTTTCCTCTCAACAGGAGCCAGATGCAACCATTTCAGGGGTTGCCACAAATCTGGAATCTTTCTCAATTGAGAAGATTGCCATTTAAGAGCACATTCCTCCCTATGTTCACTCTGCTTCTAGCCCATCACCCACTGAAACCGCCCCACAAAGCCCTACCCTAATAATCGCCAAAGTGTTGACCCATCTAAACACTCCACCCTCTCCCCAGAAACCAATCACAACTGGGGCATCTCCAACCGAAGAGAGGGTGGAAACAAGTGTTAGTGGGAGCCCATAACACCGAGAATCACATATCTCATCTCCCAGTGTGGCTAGGGAGATAGGATATTCTGGTGAGGCTGCCACTTCCCCTGCATCAACATATGAGCAGGATGAAGCTGGTACCATCGATAAGATCTCACCAGAGGCAACTGCCGATGATGGATCCAATCCGGAGGCTGGAAGTCCCCAGAACCAAGACAAAGGGGCACATGCAACTACTGAGCCACACTCAGTGCATGTACATCCTGACACTGTTAGGAGGTCAGGTGATTCAGTGCAAACTGATGATGACCTGAGCTTCTTCTATGATGTAGTTGCTCAGAATACCATCCTAGAGGATGTCGTCAGCAGACTCAAAGAGTTGCTGGCCAAAATGTCTCAGGATGTAAGTCCATCTTCTACCATTAACCCACAGATGGCACCTTCACTTGAAGGTCTCACAAACACTCAGCCTCTCCCACAAACTCAGCCACCTGCCTCTGCTTCTGGCACTAGTTCTCAGGAACAGAACCCTTCTGAGCAATTAGTTGCTATCTTCCAGAAATCCCTGCCTCTTATCACACCAATAATCATAGACATTGTGATGCAAACCCTTGATGAGAGGCTTCCCTCACAAATACAGCCCATAGTGGAGGCTGCTGTGGCTAAAACACTTGTTGATGGTCAAACCCTAACCAATGCACAAAAAAAGGGGGAGACATCAGTGCAAGCTAAGAGGAAGAGGGTAGAGGAAGAGAAAGAAATAGGGAGAGAAGAGGAAAACGAGAGGGAGAGGACTGAGAAGACTGTGAAGGTGAAGGGGAAGGAGAAGGTGAGGGAGGAGAGAGCTGAACAGATAGAAGTGGCTGAAATCCACAAAGATTTCAGTGTCACTTATAAAAAGAAGAGAGGAGAGAAGGAGGGAGAGAAGGTAGTGAAGGTGGATACTGATCTAGCAGTCCTAGTCAAGGAGGCTGATGCTGAGCATAGCCGATCAATGGACTCTGTCATTGATCAGCTGTTCAGGCAAGGCTTTGACATGGACACTGTCATGCTAGATCAGGAAATTAGGAAGTTGGAATTAAAAGAGATAGAATACCGATGGACCACTTATAGCCAAGAGGAAAGAAAGAGACTCGAGGCTATGAGTAGGTTCATTTCGAAGTACCTGGGGAGACCAGTCCTAGATGTGAAGCCTTGGACCAGGGACAGAATCTTGGCTATAACCACCAAGATCAGTTCGGCTGGTGATTTTACCAAGGGACTGGTCGCAGAAGCCCTATCTGAAGCCGGTGCTGGGAACAGGACCTTGCTAGTCAGACACACTAAACCGGCCCTTATCTCTAGGTTGCTAGCAAAGCCTGCCCAAATTCCCACACCAACAACCCAAACACAACCCACAAAACCAACCCCTTCACCATCAAAACCTATTGCCGATGATCCACCCTTGCAGAAGAAGAGAAGGGTGTTGAGGCTGCAAGAGGAAGAAGAAGCGGAGGATGAGGAGGATAGATTGCCTCTTTCTGCAGTTATACCCTTACCTAAAGCCAATCCTAAACCCATCACTCCCACCTCATAAATGGATGCTGTGAGGGTTAAGATAGAAGAAGAAGAACAGTAGAAACGTCATGATGAAGAAATGCTGAAAAGTATTGACAAAACTTATGCTGCTTCTACTTCTATCATCAATATGAAGAAAGAAGCTTTGAGACTCCACACTCTTAGGCAAACCTTCCAAAATCAAAGAGATTGTGTGAGGACTTGGCCTGATCCTAGGGTGGCTCACCGGATTAAAAGGATTGATATACCAGTGAGATACAAAGGCCAAGTTAAGAGGATCGTAGATGAAGTGATCACAGTGGCCATTGTAATAACACCCTGGGAGATTGTAGAGGAGTTCAAGACAGCCTACGAAACTAACCAGCCACCCCAAAAGTTATTGGAGAATAGGGTGGTCAAGAAGGGGTTAGTCTACAAGAGGCTTGAGAACTTCAGAAAAGATGAGCTCAACCGCTACTTGAAGGCAAACATCCTGATGAATTCGCCTATAGGCAGAAGACAACAGTTGAGCTCAAAAATGGTAGACAGGCCAAGTATGTCTCGGAGCTATATGGGCGGGAAGGGTTATTTGAAGGTGAGGCTGAGGATCTGTCCATGGAAGAACAAATGATATTTGTCAAAGCCTACACCAGAGAATCCTACCGTCTCATATATGGGAAGTAGGTCTCATGGATGGGACAACAGCCCTATGTCCAGTTCCCCAAGACAGGGTTCCCATCCATACTATGCCAATCAAATCTCAGAGACCTCTTCCCAGGCCAGTGCTTACAAGGGTCATCTTCTAAGCTGATCAAGAAGGAAAAGACCAATCATTCTGTCATCAATAAGTGGGACCAATAAATTGCTTATAAGTTTTGGCTGTATTGGTTCAGGGGGAGTTTGTTGTACCAAAAGAACCAATGAGCCAGATCAGAAAAACCTCTAAGTCCCACATGACATCACAACAACTGCTGAAGGCTTCATCAGCAGTTTGACAAAGACTGAAGACTCAACAACTGAAGATCAAAGAACTGAAGAACAACAGCTAAAGATCTAAAGTACTGAAGACCACAAGTACTGAAGTCTGAAGTACTGAAGAATACAAGTACTGAAGACTTCAAGTACTGAAGACTCAAGTGCTGAAGATCAACAGCTGAAGAACTGAAGATCAACAACTGATGCACAAAGTCTGAAGACAAAGACTGAAGACATCAGCTGATGACAACTACTAAAGTCATCAGCTGATGAAACATCTAAAGATCAAAGTCTGAAGACCAAGTGCTGAAGCTTCAGAGTTTGTCACAACAGCTGAAGAAGTTGTCTTCAGTTGTTGTGATGGTTTTCTCTTTCAGTAGTTTGTAATTTTCCTTTTCAGTAGTTTGTAGAACAGCTGAAGAGTTTGTTCTTCAGCTGTTATAGTTCAGTAGTTTGTAAACGACTGAAGAGTTTGTTCTTCAGTCGTTGTACCTTTTCAGTAGTTTCTTTTCAGTACTTGTAATAGATAAACACTTAGCATTTTGTAAGAAGATGTCAACTGTTATGACATCTTCAGTAGTTTAGGTGTTCTATCAGTAGTTTGTTAATAACGGTTGATGTCACTGTCAAGTGACATCAGCATTAGGTTATTCTTCCCTATATAAGGAAGATGACCTAATTGCAGCCGCTGCTAATTACAGCTGTAGTCGAAGCATGTATTGAATGAAATATTCTCTTTTGCAGAACTTCCATCTTTCTCTATAACTTACTGTTTTATTGTTAAATCTATTGTGTTCTTGCTTGTTTGTTCTAATTCTTGTACTAAATCCGCTGCGAATACAACCTAATTGATCAAACTAGAGGCTTAGATCCTGTCAAGTTACATCTCTTTCAACTTCCGAAGCCACAAGGAAAGCTTCGGAAGAACCAGCTAAAGCCTCGGAAGAACAAGCTGAATCTTCCGAAGTTGAGATAGAAGCTGCGGAAGGACTGTTCCAGATGTCCAAGGACCTAATCATCACAGATGCAATCCTTGAAATGGCATCTGAGATGGATAGTGAGGACTTTCTCAAACCTTCTCCATCCCAAACACCATCTGTGCCTCTCTCTCAATCGGTACCCTCTATCCAAGAACCGCCACAGTCAAGCTCTTCAAAAGACAAAAGCAAAAGGAAGATGACTGCGGAAGAGCTTCAGGAAGAGGAAAAGATTGAAAAGCTAAAGAAGAAAGATAGATTCCCTGCTGAGAATCTGCTAGCTGCGAGTTCAAAGGCAGCTGCAGCCAATCAGGAGGCAATCAACAACAAGAAAAGAGAGGAACTCATTGATCAGCTCATCAACTTAGGACTTTCAAATGAAGTACTCCTGCTACCACTAGAGGAGTTGGTGACTTTGGAGAGGACAACCAGGCTAAAACAAGAAAAGAAGCCAGGTTGGCATTAGAGAGGGAAGAGGAGGAACAGAGGAAAGCTGCCTTGCAGCTGAGGGAAGCTAGGATAAAATTCCTACTTTCCAGAGGCTTCAACCTTCAAAAACTTTCTCCACATGATAATGATACGATCCTCTGGCTCCACAACAAAGAGCAAGATCAAATGGAGAAAGAAAGGAAGAAGGCTGCAAGGGAAAAGAGCAAAAAGAAGAAGAAGAAGGAAGAAGAAGCAAGGATCTCTACAACCAAGAAGCTTAGTGACAAAGCTTGGATGAAAGACAATCTCTGGGCTCATGGCTTCTCTGGTAGGCAGGTGGGTCCTATGTCTGAAAACACACTCCAGCGGATTGTCAGTGAAATCAAAGCTGACATCCATATGGGAAAGAAGAAAGAGATGTACAGAAGGGGACAGGGAATGATCTTTACCCCAACCACTCAACCACAACCAACACCAGAAGAACCAATCCATTCTCCTTCCCCATCAAAACCGAGCCCTAGATGAACCCTTCACCCCTGAACCTACAACTCTACCCATACCTACCTCATCACCTCAACCACCTCAACCACCTAAACTTCCCATCCTTCAACCCAAAACACAACCCAGAACCACTGAACCCAAACCTACCCAACAGATACCCAGACCATCCCCTAAGCCTTCTCAACATCACTCTCTTGAAGAGATTAAGGAGATCAAGAAAAAGCTCAACAACTGCACAACTTTGAGCAACATCTCCTGTGAGGAAGATCTCATCAACATCACCTATGTTGATGGCTCTTCAAGTTCCCTCACACTAGATCAATTTCTTGATTTGCCTAGAGGAACTTTGGGCCAGGCTGCAAGACTCCTAGGTCTCAACTCTGATTCTCTAAATGTTGAAAAGAAGAGACTTAGAAGAAAACTGGTGACTCTACTGGATATAAGGAAGGAGGATAGGATTCCTAGTCAGTCTCCTGTGCCTAGGAAAAGTATAATCCAGTGGAGGTTTGATGAAACTTCTCACAACTTTGTTGTGGAAAGGGATAATGGTGAAATTAACCAATTCAATGCCACTTCTCTGTTGCACCTCAGTAGATTTGACATTGCTGAGCTTGCAGAGAAGCCATTCTCCAACCCCTCCAACTCTGAGACTGCTGCTCTCATCAGGAATCATGTCAGCAGTCTTCACTTGGCTGAGCTAACTGCACAGGCTAGGATTAAAGAAGAGTTGAAGGTGAGAAGACAGGAAGAAAAGGAAAGACCTACTACCAAGGGCACAGCCTTTCTACAGATGGTGGACGGTCCGGAATTGGAACCTATAGTTGAATGGAAATATGACTATAGTTCCCATCAACTAACTTTTTTCAGAGGGCCACAACAAAGGGTACATATAATCCAAGGTAACAGACTGGATGTTCTGTCTACCAAGGATTTGTACAAACTTCTCAGCATCACATCAGGGAAGAACAAGCAAATAGATAGGTATCTACATTCCTTGGTGCTGAAAGTTTTGAGAAGCAGAGGGAAGTGAAGTTTTGGTAGCATCAGCCTAGGGGGAGTTTGTTGGATCATGATAAAGGCTGGTGCAACCAAAACCATTTCACTTAGTCAATTTTTGTGCTACATTCAAAGGCTTCCGAAGCTAAGCTTGAGAACTTCCGAAGTTAAGCTTGAGAACTTCCGAAGCTTGAAGGTTCTTCCGAAGACAAGTGAAAGATCAACTTCCGAAGACAAACTCTACTTCCGAAGACAAAGAAGAAGTCCCCAAGCCTCGGAAGAAGCAGTCTTCCAAAGTGTAAATGGCTTCAGAAGAAGTTATTCTTACGAAGCAATTTAACCTTCGGAAGACACTGCTATAAACCAGTGGACATAAGTATGGTCTTTGACATTCCGCTGCAGACTTCTGATACAGCTTGGCTTCTTCCTAAAGAGCCATGTAGTTGACCATACTTTATTCCACTGTTTATCTTTTTATGATAGTACATGTTAGTAACCTTAGTTGGTGACAAAAGGTAAGTCAGGGACATGTCCTGACTACCAAATCTCAGATAAAATATCCGAGATACCTTAACCTATAGTCTTGTAGCATAGGCTTTTGGTTATAGGTTTTCAGCTGGTATCAAAGTATATTCGGCTGTAGGTAGTATTATATATGTAGTTCTTATTGTAACTCATTAGATAGAGATTGTGCTTGCAAGAGTCTTGTAATCCTTTGAGTTGAGAATCAATATATAAAAGTACCTTGAAAATTTACTTCCTGTGTTTATTATCATTTGTTACTTGTTATATTGTGATCGACTCTTGTTGGACTCGTTCTGAGTGTTGTTCTAGGGGAGTTTGAGAGAAAATCACTCGCTAAGTGACCAATACCGATCCTGCAGAGATGTAGATCTCCAGTTTGCTGGGCAGAGATTGGTGAAAGCCAGTTGACAGGCCCAGAGATCATTCAGGAAACAATCGACAAGATTTTCCAAATCAAAGACAGACTAAGAGCTATCAGAGATCGCCAAAAGAGCTATGCCGACAACCGTCGGAAGCCTCTAGAATTCAATGTTAGGGATCGGGCTTTACCCAAAGTCTCTCCTTGGAAAGGGATCGTCCGATTTGGAAAGAAAGGGAAGTTTGCCCCAAGATACGTAGGACCATTCGAGATTACAGAAAGAATCGGTCCAGTGGCTTACCGATTAAGGTTACCACAAGAACTTAGTAGTGTACACGATACATTTCACATATCAAACCTCAAAAAGTGCCTGGTGGATGAAACTCTATATGTACCAATTGAGGAAATCAAGATTGATAAGAAACTTCATTTATCGAAGAACCTATAGAGGTCATGGACCGAAAGGTCAAACGATTGAGGCGTAGCAAGATACCGATCGATGGAACTCCAAACGAGGACCATAATTCACATGGGAAAGAGAAGACCAGATGAAACGTAAGTATCCACACCTATTCGTGGATGACACTCTAGGACCTAACTCCAGCTGAATTTCGGGACGAAATTCTTTCAACTGGGGGATATTGTGGCATCCGTCACCAAAGGTCCGTCAATTGACGAGTTTCTGTTATCTTTTCTTTGATTGGTCATTCCTCATCTTTATAAACCATACGTGCGGATATCATACTTGCTTGATTTTCTTTTACAATTGAGTTATCATTGTCTGTATCATTATCACCTAAAACATTTACAAATATCGCCACCGTCATCATTAAATATATTATATTGATATCATATTAATGTCATTAATAACATCATCTTAAGACACAAATATCATTAAATACATCCCTATCCTTAAAATAACTAGCCTATCTACGTTGTTTTCAACCGAAACAAACTTGGGAACTCGGGGGCTAAGTGCAGGGACCAAACATGACACATTTTGCCAAACTAGGGCTGGGTATATAAACCCTTTTACCAGCCCTAGCCACCACATTTCCCCTTCTTCTTCATCTTCTTCTTCTCCACTTTTCTCCTCCTCATTGCACCAAACCGCCCCGTTTTCTTCGCGTTCTCACCGGTTAAACCACGGCTACAGCTGAGACTACTCATTTCTAGCAGGTAGACGACCTTGGTTGTCCCTTTCTTGCTCGTTTTACTGCTGCGATTTAGGGTTTCGGGTGCTCGGGTTCAACCCGAGCACATGAGGTCGTGTGGGTGCGTGTGTTGCCTTTCTGCGTGTGCATCTTGTTTAGATATGTTAGATAAGTGTTTCTGGAAGTCCTTGTAGCGTGAAACTCGTGCACGGAGCAGCCGGATGCTGCTCTATGTAACATCCCGAGCGTTTGAGTCATATGAACTTCGCATTTCATATATTATCAAACGAGTAAGTAATGAGTAAACTGTCTATTTAAAGTTTGAAATTTTTAGATGAAATTTTTATGTTTTAAGCGACCGTTTAAATATAATAATAATATATTAGATTCAAACCTGCTCCATTTTTTACGAAACTTAGGTGGACTCGTAGAAAAAAATAAGCTCGTCACAACGACATATTCGAAATTTTATGAAGCATTATAAATTAAAAGTCATAAGAGAAAAACGAGTTAAGCAGCTTAATTAATTATAATAATATAATATTATAATAATATTATATGAAATTTTCATATTTCAATCGAAGTGAATTGGATCTCAGGCGTTTCAACATGCAATCCCACATCGCCCCTGAAAGTTTTTCACCTGCCTTCTGCTACCTTATAAATAGAAGTCTTAAGGTTGAATTTAGAACATAAGTTTCTTTGGGAACACTCTAATATAAAGAGAATCCCGAGTTCTCAATACCCCGTTGGGTGTTGCTAGTAGTCGTTTTGGTACTCGAGTAGGAGCGCGACTAGAAGCGCAAGTAGGGGAGACTCTACATCAAATTACCGTAGATAGTTTTGAGGTACGCACTTGTTTAAGTTTATTTTAATTATTATTATAGTCGTTATTATTATTAGTACTATCATTGTAGGTATTAGTATTAATATAGTTATTATTAATATTATTATTATCATCTTTATAGTTATTATTATTATTATAGTTGTTATTTTTATTGTTATAGTTAGTATTATTATTATTTGTTATTTTTAGTGTTGTAGTAATAATTATTGTTATTATTATTATTACTATTAGACTTTAAGGTTATCATTAGGGAAGGTATTGGGTAACCCCGAGGGTTGACTCAAGTATGATGGAAACGTTCGAGTTATGCCAACTAGTAAGGATTGTACCAAAAGGTTGGCATAGGTAAAAGAAAGTGCCCGAATAAAACCAACAAATAGAAAAAGATAACGAATCATCTCTAAAATTGTTACTAGCTATAATATAGTTTAAATAGTATTATTTTGCCTATAGGATAATACCTTATAGCAGTGAACCTGAGCAGACGATATCACTGACTTGATTGATTGAGGTGAGTTCCTCTGAACTGTTTTATAAAACGGGGTGTGATGTTCTGATAACTGGTAATAATTGTAGAATTGACTAGCAATAGCATCTGTGATATGCGGCAATGCTTGATCGGATGCTTGAGGGTTGCTTGTATGATTCTGCTTTAGCCAGTGGAGTTTGTATACATAGCCTGGTTATGTGAATTTATATTGTGCTTACTCTGTTCCTATCTGTTTGCCATGGTTGTATCTGCTTGACGCAATAGTCAATAATAACATGTTTTGAATTTTGAAGAATACCATGTTTATGAACTCACAAGCTTTATGCTGAGTCCCAAATGTTTTTATTTTTATGGACACACATCCTAGGTGCCAAGTGATTGCAGGGATTGAAGATTACGAGCTAGTTTATGAGAAAATAAAGTTCTAAAATGTTGTTGAAGTTTTGGATCTCTAGTATCATTAAACTGAAGTAATGGTATTATCTATTATAACAAATGTATTGTACACGTTGATGTATAATTAAAGTTAGACTTCTGCTATGTACTCTATAAATCCTATGTGTTCTTTATATCCGATGCGTTACACTCCCCACATTAAGCCCTGGGAGGCGGGTGAAACAAGTTGGTATCGGAGCCGTAGTTTAAGTGAAATAGGTACAAAGATAGTATCTAGACTTAAACTAGGAAAGATGCTTTAAGATAATTTGATTAATTGCATAGGTATTAGGTAATGGGTTTTGATGAATCATGGAGGATAATGGGTAGAACATTATAATTTCAATAGATAAGCAATGACACCTGGCCACTGTTATTTCTTGTCTATTAATACTATTATGTTCTGGATCATAATCTATCATTTGAATACTAAATCCCTGCTCCCTCATATAGGATTTGACTATGCCAAGAGGAGGAAATACTCATGATAGGGGTCGTGATAGGCCTCCTGGTAGTAGATGGAAAATCATGTCATCTATAAACGATGATCATGAAAATCTTCATCATGCTGAACATGAGTCACAGCAATTTGCTAGACCATAATTCCAAGCAGCTGTAGCTGGCATAATTAGAGATGCTTTGCCAACTATTATAGCTGAGGTTATGAACGCCTCTGGAGTGTATGTGAGCAATGGTGGTAATGGGCAGGATGATCATATAAATGACACCAATGGTAATGATGATACCACTATGGAAACTGAACCTAAGCAGGGTTGTTCCTACAAAGCTTTCAAGGAATGTGAACCTCCAATATTTGATGGCAAAAGAGATGCCATGGAGACTTTTTAGTGGATCCATGAGATGGAAGCTGTTATTGAAATTAGTGGATGCACAGCCATACAAGCTGTCATGTATGCCACCCACTCATTTAGGTCTGAGGCATTGTTTTGGTGGGACAATGTTAAGCAGGCTAAAGGACCTGGAGTTGTTGCTACTTTAACCTGGAATGAACTGAAGGAGCTTGTGATGGAAAAATTTTTTCCTGAAGTTGAAAGGGACAAAATTGAAAGAGAATTCCTACAACTACAGGCCGGAGCCATGACACATCGTCAGTACACGACCAAGTTTGATGAGATGGCTCGACTGCTTCCTGAGCATGTAACACCTGAAGCAAGGTGCATAAAAAGATATGTGCAGGGGTTACCCCCTCATATTTGACAGTTAGTTAAGATGTCTACCCCCAAAACCTATAAGTCTGCAATTGCATTAAGTGCCATTGCATATGAAGAAGAAGGCATAATGACTGATAACAACAAAAGAAAAAAAAATGAGGATGGAAACCAGATGCCAAGAAAGGATAGAAAGATCACACGAAATAAAGGGAACGTGTCAATAAACCGTGGAGGAACAATAAAAATGAGTCTTGGAGAATGTATCAAGATTCCAGATGTCTTAAATGTCCAACAGGTGATCATTCACAAAAGAACTGCCCGAAAATTAGATGCTTTAACTGTTAGGAGTATGGACATTTCTGAAGTGATTGCAAGAACCCTCCACAAGCACAATCTACGGAGAATCAGAACAAGTCCAAGGGTCGAGTGTATGTGTTAAAAGAAGCTGGAGATGAAACCATAGCTGGTACGTTTCTCATTAACAACATATATGCTAGAGTTTTATTTGACACTGGTGCAAATAGAAGTTTCATTTCAACTGCCTTAGTACCTTATTTGAACTTACTACCACAAACTCTAGAATATGCATATATTGTAGAAACTGCGAGTGAATCTTTAAGGATTATGTTATCACCTTAGTTAACACCGAATTCCCTGTAAACTTAATGCCGACCATTTTAAGTGAATATGATGTTATTCTTGGGATGGACTGGTTGAATAAGAATTGTGCTCGGCTCGACTGTGAACATAAGATGATGACTGTACGTAAGCCAGATGGGGGAAAGCTACTAATTCATGATAGTGATGGAAACCCCAAGACCAGTAACATCTCAGCAATGAAGGCAGTGAAATGTATTCAGAAAGGATGCATAGCCTTTCCCTTATGCACGGTAGATGCTAAAAAGGAAATGCAGATGAATGAAATACTTGTAGTGTGTGAATTTCTAGATGTGTTTCCGGAAGATTTACCAGGACATCCACCTGATCGTCAGATAGAATTTCGTATTGATTTAGTACTTGGTGCTAAACCAATCGCGAAGGCTCCTTATCCTCTAGCCCCTTCAGAGATGAAAGAACTTATGAAGCAAATTGACAAACTCTTAGAAAAAGGGTTTATTAGACCGAGTTCCTCACCTTGGGGAGCGCCAGTATTGTTTGTCAAAAAGAAAGATGGTTCAATGCGTATGTGCATTGATTATGAGAATTAAACAAGTTAACTGTTAAGAACAAGTATCCTTTACCAAGAATAGATGATTTATTTGATCAACTTCAAGGAGCCAACTACTTTTCAAAAATTAATCTTCGATCAGGTTATCATCAGTTGAAAGTGCGAGAGGAAGACATTCCTAAGACCGCATTTAGGATGCGTTATGGGCATTACGAATTTTTGGTTATGTCTTTTGGACTAACCAATGCCCCTGCAGCATTCATGGATCTGATGAATAGAGTTTGCAAGCCATAGTTGGATAAGTTTGTCATTGTCTTTATAGACGACATACTTATTTATTCTAAGGACCAAGATGATCACGCTAGACATCTAAAAATGGTTCTAGAAACCCTTCAACAAGAAAAGCTTTATGCAAAATTCTCTAAATGTGACTTTTGGAAAAGAGAAGTTCAATTCATGGGTCACGTAATAATGAGAAGGGAATACAAGTAGATCCAGCTAAGATAGAAGCTATGATGAAATGGGAATCACCGAAGAATCCCAGTGAGATTAGGAGCTTTTTGGGATTAGCAGGATACTATAGAAGGTTTATTCAAGACTTCTCCAAGATTGCTACCCCTTTAACATCTTTAACTCGAAAGAATGCGAAGTTTGACTGGGGACCAAAGCAAGAAGAAACTTTCAACCTTCTAAAACAAAAGCTTAGTAGTGCTCCTATACTTTCATTACCAGATGGTAATGAAGACTTTGCAATATACTGTGACGCCTCATATAATGGATTAGGTTTGTGTTGATGCAACATGACAAGGTTATAGCCTATGCATCACGACAACTAAAAATTCATGAAAAGAACTATACTATGCACGACCTTGAATTGGGTGCCATAGTGTTTGCCTTAAAGATTTGGCGACACTACTTGTGTGGTACTAAGTGTGTAATCTACTCAGACCATAAGAGCTTACAACACATCTTTAATCAAAAGATGTTAAACATGAGGCAAAGAAGGTGGATGGAACTTCTCACATCCAGGAAAGGCTAACGTAGTCGCTGATGCCCTCAGTCGAAAAGAAAGAGTTAAACCGATTAGGGTAAAAGCATTAAAGATAGATGTCAAGCTTTATTGGAAAAACCAAATCACGAATGCTCAAACTAAAGTGTTAAAAGATGAGAATATTCAGGCTGAAAGAATGATGGGTAACCAGAAATTATTGACTCAAGGGATGGATAGAGTCCTACGATTTAGTCAGAGAATTTGGATCCCAAAATTTGGAGGTATTCAGGGCAAAGTATTAGATGAAGCCCATAAATCTAAATACACAATGCATCCTGGAGCAAACAAAATGTATAAGGATATTCAAAATCACTACTGGTGGCCTAATATGAAAAGTTCCATAGCCCAGTACGTTGAGAAATGCTTAACATGTCTGCAAGTTAAGATTGAACATCAAAAACCAGCCGGTCAGTTACAACAGTTGGAGTTGCCAGTATGGAAATGAAATAGAGTGACCATGGATTTTGTCACAAAACTTCCAAGAACACGAAAAGGATATAATGTTGTATGGGTCGTGGTTGACAGGCTAACCAAGTCAGCATATTTTCTACCCATAAGTGAGAGCTATCCAATAGAAAACTAGCCAAGATATATATTGATGAAATAGTAAGTAAGCACGGAATGCCTTTATCCATTATCTCCGATAGAGATAGCCGATTCACTTCCAGATTCTGGACAAGTTTCTAAAAGGAACTTGGAACCAAAATCAGTTTAAGCACTGCATATCATCCTCAGATGGATGGTCAGAGTGAGCGAATAATTCGAACTTTAGAAGACATGTTGTGTGCTTGTGTGATTGATTTTGGAGGTAGCTGGGATGATCATTTGCCTTTGATTGAATTTTCTTGTAACAACAGCTACCATTCCAGCATTAAGGCTGCACCATTTGAAGCCTTATATGGTAGGAAATGCAGAACTCCCATCTGTTGGACAGAAGTAGGGGATGATCAGTTGACCAAAACCGAAATTATTCTTGAGACAACTGAGAAAATCCAACAAATCAGACAATGACTAAAGGCTTCTTAGGATAGACAGAAGAGTTATGCAGATAACAGAAGGAGACCTTTAGAATTTCAAGAAGGAGACTATATGATGTTGAAAGTCTCACCATGGAAAGGAGTAATGCGATTCGGTAAACGAAGGAAGTAAAGTCCCAGGTATATTGGACCGTTCAAAATCATCGCAAGAATTGGTCCAGTAGCATACAAGCTAGAATTACCTGAAACTTTGAAAGGTATTCATGATACTTTTCATATATCGAACCTAACGAAGTGTTTGGCAGATCTGACTCAAGCAATGCCATTAGAGGACTTGCAAATAGACAAGAAATTAAACTTTACTGAAAAAACGATAAAGATTCTTGATTCTCAAGAACAAAAATTAAGAAAGAAAATAATTCCACTAGTATTGGTCCAGTGGCAAGGTCAGAAAGGGCCCGAGAAGACTTGGGAATTAGCAGAAGAAATGAAAGTCAAATATCCTCAACTGTTCGAGTAACCTTCGAATTTCGAGGACGAAATTCTTTTAAGGGGAGAGAATGTAACATCCCGAGTGTTTGAGTCATATGAACTTCACATTTCATATATTGTCAAACGAGTAAGTAATGAGTAAATTGTCTATTTAAAGTTTGAAGTTTTTAGATAAAATTTTTATGTTATAAGAGACCGTTTAAATATAATAATAATATATTATATTCGAACCTGCTCCATTTTTGACGAAACTTAGGTGGACTCGTAGAGAAAAATAAGCTCGTCACAAAGACATATTAAAATTTTAAGAAGCATTATAAATTAAAAGTTATAAGAGAAAAACGAGTTAAGCAGCTGAATTAATTATAATAATATATATTATAATAATATTATATGAAATTTTCATATTTCAATCGAAGAGAATTGGATCTCAGGTGTTTCAACATGCAATCCCACATCGCCTTTAAAAGTTTTTCACCTGCCTTCTGCTATCTTATAAATAGAAGTCTTAAGGTTGAATTTAGAACATAAGTTTCTTTGGGAATGCTCTAATATAAAGAGTATCCCGAGTTCTCAATACCCTGTTGGGTGTTGCTAGTAGTCGTTTTGGTACTCGAGTAGGAGCGGACTAGGAGCGCGAGTAGGGGAGACTCTACATCAAATTGCCGTAGATAGTTTTCAGGTACGCCCTTGTTTAAGGTTATTTTTAATTGTTATTATAGTCGTTATTATTATTAGTATTATCATTGTAGTTATTAGTATAATATAGTTATTATTAATATTATATTATCATCTTTATAGTTATTATTATTATTATAGTTGTTATTTTTATTGTTATAGTTCGTATTATTATTATTTGTTATTTTTAGTGTTGTAGTAATTGTTATTGTTATTATTATTATTATTAGACTTTAAAGTTATCATTAGGGAAGGTATTGGGTAACCCTGAGGGTTGACTCAAGTATGATGGAAACGTCCGAGTTATGCCAACTAGTAAGGGTTGTACCAAAAGGTTGGCATAGGATAAAAGAAAGTGTCCGAATAAAACCAACAAATAGAAAAAGATAACGAATCATCTCTAAAATTGTTACTAGCTAGAATATAGATTAATAATGTTATTTTGCCTATAGGATAATACCTGATAGCAGTGAACCTGAGCAGATGATATCACTGACTTGATTGATTAAGGTGAGTTCCTCTGAACTGTTTTATAAAACGGGATGTGATGTTCTGATAACTGGTAATAATTGTAGAATTGACTATCAATAGCATCTGTGATATGTGGCAATGCTTGATAGGATTCTTGAGGGCGGCTTGTATGATTCTGCTTTAGCTAGTGGAGTTTGTATACATAGCCTGGTTATGTGAATTTATACTGTGCTTACTCTGTTCCTATCTGTTTGTCATGGTTGTATCTGCTTGATGCAATAGTCAATAATAACATGTTTTGAATTTTGAAGAATACCATGTTTATGAACTCACAAGCTTTATGTTGAGTCCCAAATGTTTTTGTTTTTATGGACACACATCCTAGGTGCCAAGTGATTGCAGGGATTGAAGATTACGAGCTAGTTTATGAGAAAATATAGTTCTAGAATGTTGTTGAAGTTTGGATCTCTAGTATAGTTAAACTGATGTAATGTTATTATCTATTATAACAAATGTATTGTACACGTTGATGTATAATTAAAGTTAGACTTCCGCTATGTACTCTATAACTCCTATGTGTTCAGTATATCCGATGCATAACACTCCCCACATTAAGCCCTGGGAGGCGGGTGTTACACTCTGCACTTTCTGTAGTCACGAATCTGCTATTTTCGCGACTGAGTCTGTCGTGCGACTGAGTCTATCGTGCGACTAAGTCGTCCGACTGGGTGTGTTGTGCGACTGAGTCTGAGAGATTGTGTGAGTCGTGCGACTGAGTCCATGCGATTGAGTGAGTCGTGCGACTAAGTCTATGCGGATGAATGTGTGTAATTGTGCATGTATCGCACGACTGAATGCCTAGTCGCATGAATGGAGGTTCAGTTGTACGAATGAAGCTAATTCGTACGAATGAAGGTTGAATCGTGCGAATGGATGTTGAGCCATGCAATTGGGTGATGTATGGTACGACTGAATGCTGAGTCGCACGAATGAGGGTTCAATCGTACGAATGAAGCTGATTCGTATGATTGAAGGTTAATTCGTACGGATGGAGTGTTGAGTTGTGGGTCTGGTCCTGTCGTGCGATTTAGTTGCTGTGTGTGATTTCCTCTTGTTTGCGGTATGTTTGTCGTGTGATGTTAAGGTGACATTGACACGGTTGACATTGTTAATGACAATCTTCAATTAACACTATCAAATTCACTGAAGTTAAACCAAATCGAATTAACTTAACATTTTACAACTAACGACAATCGATTTGTAACACTAACGCTTACTAAGTATTTCTCTAACAACAATGATGCTTTTACACAAATACCATCGACAATGGCAATGTTTCTTGTACTTGGATCAACATAAGATCCATTGCGTGTATTTGTGTGTGTGTTACCCGCAACCGAACCAATACAACCCGACCCGACAAAACATTACTATTAACATTAGGCACATCATTAATGCTTAACATAACTGTCAATAGGTGTTTGACCGTTCATTTCATACAACATTGGGAAGCTTTCGTCATACATACTTACCACTTAACAAGTGAGTTTCGTGGCCCCTTTTTATGCTTATACAATATTTCAATCTTTTATAAACACGGGGAAAAGTATGCTCACCCGCTTTCATATGTTGTACAATTACATACAATTTTACATACTTGGAATCAACATGATACTGTGTTGTGAGTACTTATCTGATACATACATGAGTCGCTGTGTGGTACTTTCTTTACAACCATTTAATTCCGTGTTGGAACCGACGGATAGGTATTGGTAGTACTACGGGTTGACACCCCTACCCATGCATGTTGGTATACTAGTTAGTACCAACGGTGGCCAGGAACGGGCCCTTGCGTGAATATATTCCGACAAGTTGTTGTGTGTACATCATTAGGTTTGGTTGTAAAGCTCATGGTTATGTGATTTTGCTTACTTATAACTGTATGCACGATATTCCACAACAAATACTATACAGCATCAACTACATATTTACAATTTAAACCTATGAGCTGATTTTGTTGATCGTTTTGAGCATATCTTTTCAGGTGACAATGATAACTGAAGATCTAGGAGTGCTGCCTTAGTGGAGACCCTAGGATGCATTTTTGAGACTGAACATACTTGACAAACAATCATTTTGAAACATTGTTGTAGTCTATTAAACAATTATCATTCTTTGGATACTTTTCCCGGGTTGTGGGAATCGCATTACAAGGATACAATATTTGGTTATGTGAATCAATTACAAGTTCTGTGCTTATGACTAGGCTGTCATGAATATTGACTAAACACAACACAAGTCTCCAATTGTGTCGGGTGTCGTCATGACACGCTTTTATCATCAATTACATATATTGCATCGCTATTGTTAACAATATGTTATGACGATCCCGTCTCGTTTACATCCCCGTGTTTCCGCTCTCAGCAGGGTTGTGACATTTGCTGAGTGAGTTCTAGTTTTAAAAGTATTAAAATACCTTATGTACTGTATATATATGAAAATACTCTTTTTATAAAAATATTTTCCTTACTTTTGTAAGTGAGCACACATCAACTATACAACAAGGTAATGATTTCTTTCTTTACTATATACCTTTGTTCATTTCGTACTCTTTAACTTTATCTTTCACTGTCTATGTGGACCAATGAGCAATACCCTAAACTATGTGCGCGAAAAACTGGTGCTGGGCTGTGGTCTATCAATAGACTATGATCATTATACACGAGGCTGACCCAGTCACCTAGGGTATGCTACAAAGGTCCGCCAATCTCAATTGATTGACACTGTGTGCATCCTTTGGGGTAGCTAACCCGCATCACAGTTGAGCTAACGACAACATGGTCGTGCACCTCCTATATGCTTGCAAGACATTCATTATTGTAATTAGGTTCCACTTCTCTTTATCATTATTCTTTCACTTTGTTAATCATAATATGCTTTTGTGATCATAAACATACCACATAAGTCACATAATAATAATTACTATGATCATAAGAACCACTATAATAATGCAATATAATAACATTAAAAACCCTAAGTCAACCTTGGGTCAAACCTTAATGATTCTGCTTTCTCAAAATATCAGAAAATGATCTGTGTTCTAGGCGCATGAGCACTATGCAGGTGCATGAGGTCTGTTTAGGCGCATGGCACTATTTGGGCGTTCCAACCTTAGGCGTCCGAACCGTTTCAGGCGCATGGGCACTATTTGGACATTTGGACTATACTTAGGCATCTGAGACTAAGTCTTAGACGCATGGTCTACTGTTCAGGCGCATGGTCTTTCACTTAGAAAATTCTAAGGCATTTTCTAGACGTATGGGCAATGTTTGGGCGGTTGGGCCCTATTTGAATGTTTGACCTGACTTAGAAACTTTCTAAGCCAAAAGGCTAGGCGCATGGGCCCTGTTTGGGCGCATAAGCAACACTTCAATATTTTTAAGGCATTTTCAGGTGCATGGGCCTTAGGTAGGCGCATGAACCGTCTATTTAACATCTTCCTCGAATTTTTTCAGTCCCAAACAATCATGTCATCCTGTTCTAAGCTTGTTAACACTTAACTAACATGCACATCACTTAAACAACCATAAATCATCACTTTACATAGTTCATATGGTTACACACATAGAAACTATAAAATCATTTTTAATACATTTTCAGCCCCAAAGAGTTAAAAACATGTAAAATACGGGGTCTAGAAACTCACCTGGTGTATCAAGCAAGTAAAAATTCCTCTAAACTTACTTGTACATGAATTCAAAGACCTAAAACAAGTCAAAACACAACCCGAACACTTAAACACATACATAACGGTTTCTAATGGTGAAACCACCAAGAAACCGAGTCAATTACACATAAAAACACTTACCTTAGAAGATATCAGTCTTGTTTTTCATTGAACAACCGAGAGAAACTTCTTCAGCTTTCTCTTTTCTTCTTTTGATCAAAAGAAAACAGATGGGATGTGTAATATGGACGGCCATATCCCCATATATATTAAAATAATGGGTTGTTGTACTGTTTTACACTTTAATCCCTTCTACTTTAGCTTCTTTTCCTTTTATGAAAGATACTTTATTTATCTTCTATTTTGATAAAGTTTCGGTTGTTACATTTAGGGACTTGAATTAATCAAAATTAAAGTCAAAAATTTCATTATGTTACTTGTAAGGTTTACACTTAAACTCTTATGTAACCAAAGCAACCAAAGAAGTCTCAGTATGCACGCATGAAGTACAAATGATAGTTATTTCAAAAGTTTTACATAACTCAGGAAAATATGCTAAGTGTAAAATCTCTCGAAGCCAAATGACCAAATCTTTTGAAGCTAAAGATGAAGTCTTTCAAAGCTTCAGAGACAAAAGTCTTCTGAAGCCAAAGACTAATTTCTTCCAAAGACAGAGAAGACATGATTTCTTTGATCACCTTTTTGCCAAAATCTAAACTACTTTCCGCTGCTACCTCTGAATACTCAGCAACTTAGATGAGTAGGTAAAAGATCCACACTTTTGTCAACTGTAGATTAAGGTCACTGGTCTTTAACTTTCTACTTTTATACCATTTATCCTTTTTGTAATATATTAGGACGTGAGCTATGATATGTAATAGTCACAAGTCAAAAGGCAATCTATCTTTCGACTTTATATTGATCTTGTCGTCTAGATTAGTGTTTCCAGCTGGTTTTAAAAGAATAGCCGGCAGTAGGATATAGTATAAAGTGTCTGAAGTACTTTTTTTCTCCATATGCTTTGTAACACTTGTAATAGAACTTGAGAGCAAAATACATCATTCTTGAAAACCAAATATATCTTGTTCTTGTTCTTAGTTCTATCTCATATTTACTCGTGTTCTTAGTATCATCAACTTAAACCTGGTTTCTTATTTGATCTGTTAAGTGTTCTAAGTCTCTTCTCACTGTGAAACTATTGCATTGACCCCCTTCAATGGTCCTGCAATTGGAATCAGAGCTTTCTAGGCTATTGATTATAAAATATCACCATCTTAAATCCCTTTAGTTTCACAAAACACTTAACAACTCTAATGACATCTCTTACAAATGTTGATATGGAAATTGGTACTTTGACAAAATCTCCACTGATCACTCTAATGACTTTGATACTTCATGCGAAAGAATGGAAGGCTTCATCAAGTCTCAAGATTGTAGGATATGGGGATCTATTGTCTTAAGACCTCATGCACCATGACCGCCCTCCAAACTGCTCTTCAAGAAATGCAAGACTACTAAACAACTATGGGATGCACTGAAATTTATGTACGAGGGGTCTATTTAAGAAAAAGAGAACAAGAAAGACCTCTTGAAGCATCAGTTTGAGAATTTCACCTACAAGACAGGTGAAACCATGATTCAACAATACTTCAAGTATGTTGAGATTGCGGATATTTTAATGGATGTTGGAGTACCTCTTGAGAACAGGGACATTGTGAGTAAGTTCATGTCCTCTCTTCCCAGACAATGGACACACTATTGTGTGATCAATAAAAGGACTGAAAACCTCAAGAATCTTACTCTTACTGAGTTGTATGGTATCCTCAGTAGATACCAGATGGAGATGAACATGCAAAATCCGTCTAGCAACTCCAACAATCAGCAGAGTTCAGCCTTTCATGTGGTTGAAAGGGATCAAAGAGAACTACAACATCATCTCATCTACTACACTAAAAACTCACAAAAGGGTCCTTTCATCACCTATCTGAAGACACTAAGGGAGAGCTACATCCAAGGAAGTCAATTCCAAGAAACAAACTCTTCTCAAGCCTTCGTGTCTGCTGATGAAAGCAGTGGCAACTTTCTCTTCACTCTTGAAGACTTGGAATTTATCCATCAAGGTGATTTGATATACATGGAGATAGTCCAGCAGATAGCTCTTCTCACTCACAGAGCCATGAAGTTTTACAAGAGGACATGCATGAAGTTTCCTAGTAATGCAACCAGTGGAAAGTTTGGGCTGGATAAAAGAAAGGTGAAGTGTTACAACTGTAACCAAATAGGACATGTTGCTAAAGAGTGCAAGGCACCAAGGACAAATGGTGTCCAAACACAATCCACACCAAACTACACTGAGATGGCTCCACAGACTGAGAAAACCAAGCAGCACGCTGCAGTTGTTGTTGAAGAAGGAGCTTTGATTAAGCTTCCAGCTTGAAGATGCTTCTCCAAACCAAGCACTGATGACTAATCATGAAGAAGCCAAGGTGTTAGAACATCTTTGTACACCTATATGTATTGCTAAATTTAATAGACACATGTCCTATAACTTGGAAATGAGTTCTAATCTTGAGTCCTTAAATATCTTAAAAGTAGATTTCAAAAGAGCTGAAAAGGATTATAAACTTCAGATAGAAGATCTAGAGAAAACCATTTTAACTCTTAGCATGAACACACAAACTACAGGACTCAAATCAAAGATCTCATTACCAAGTTAACTGAATACCAGGCTGAGCTTATGATCAGCAAAGCCATAATAGAAAATGTGTTCTTGAAGAAGAGACCTTCAAGAACATTATATCCTCATCCTTGCATGCCAAGATTTGTTATCAGAATAAGCAAGGACTCAAATCTACTAAGATAGCTCCTTTACACACTCTACTATCTGTAAGATCTGCAAGGTGTGGAACTTGTCAAGATGAGCTTTCCCTCATAGACCCCATACAAGAAGAGGATGAAAAAGAAGAGGAGATAATGAAGGATGGATCTAAACTGAGTAAAAAGGATCATCCTAAGATGGGCCACTATTCTCCTGAGGAGAGGAAAGAACAAGGGATGACCAAGTCTAAGAGGAAGAACTTGATCAGAGCAACCAAGAGAAGATCAAAGAAAGCTCAAGAGATCAAGGCCACCTTCAACTCCAAGTAGAAACAAGTCTTTATCTCAGTAGGATTTGAAGTGGTAAAGGTTGATGACTCAACTATGGACTCTAGTACCAGGAGTCCTAGTTCATGTCCAACTCATCCTGTGAAGAAAAGAAGGCTAATTAGCTGTGCACCACTACTACAAGTCTGAACTATCAAGTTCCAAGAGCAAGCCTCACCCTTAGAAGCCTACTACATCATCTATGAAGATGAAGATAGAAGTGAAAAGTGATTAAGCTTGGCTTATAGTCAAAAGAATGTTCTGAAAAGGAAGCCAACTGATTGTATCAAGTGTGTAGTACTCTTATTTTGCTAAGGAAGGACCTCTTATTATTTAGTGATTTGATGATTTCATAAGATTCACCTGGGTCTTCTACCTTAGAACTAAGGATGAGACTACTGTGATCTTGAGGAACTTCATTCTAAAAATTAAGAATCAATGTGATCACAAGGTCAAAACCATAAGATGTAATCAAGGAACTGAATTCAAGAACCAAATTATTAGTGCATTTACTGATGAAAAGAGTATTACAAGACAATATAGTGCTCCCAGGACTCCTTAGCAAAATGGTGTTGCTGAGAGGAGAAACGAGACACTTATTGAAGTTGCAAGAACCATGTTATCTCACTCTAAATTGTCCATCACCTTCTAGGCAAAGGCAGTCAAAACCGATTGCTATATGCTAAACATAGTTTTAGTTGTTAAGACTCATAGAAAGACTCTTTATGAACTATGGCACAAAAGGAGACCTTTCCTCAGATCATTTTGATGTCCTTGCATCATATTGAATATCAAAGATCAAGTAGCCAAAATTGCTGAGAAATCAGATGATGGACACTTTATTGGATACTCTCTCAAGCTTACGCTTATAGAGTATACAATCTCGAATCTAGAGTAGTTGATAAGTCATCAAATGTGACCTTTAATGAGCACACTCCTAGTGTGAAAGGTTTTGGTCCCGATTGGCTGTTTGATCTCGATTTAGTTACTAACTGTTTTATCAAATCTTGTGAGAATTTTTAAGGATCTAGAAATAACTTATCAACAGAGATTTTGACCTAAGATTTGAGCTAAGAAGACTAAGAAAGAAAACTACTTCAGCTTTAGTGGTAACTAACCGCATATGGAGTTCTTATCAGCATAACCATGACAAATGGAGCTGATACATCTGAAGTGCCTACAAATTCTAGCTCAAAGGCACATAACTCAAATAAAGGAGCTTTCAGTGTCGGAGGGAATGGAGTTGGTGATATTGATCAAGAATTTTTGATGCTGAAAAGAGGAAGAAAAGGATTGCCATAAAAAGGGATAGTAAGAAGAAGAAGTCCAAGGTATCCACCTCTATACCACAGGATGAATCAGAGCATCCTGAGGTTGCCAAGAAGATGTTGCTCAAACAAGTCCAACCAATGTAGAGCCTCTTGTTGCTAGGAGACCCATCTTGTCCTGGACCTTTGCTGCTAATCCAGACAAATGATATGTCACCAGAGATCAAGGAGGTCAAGACATCTATTTCTGGCAAGACATACTCGACGTTCCTCTGCATGATCTATATAACATGAAGTGATACTATGAGAGTCTGAGGGATCCTGACCAAATGATGAAGAAAGGAAGGTCTTGATTTTGATGAGGACTATCAATAGATGAAGATCAAACTTATGGATATCTTTTGTTTTAGTAGCATCAGCCTAGGGGGAGTTTGTAAGGTTTACACTTAAAGGTTGATGCAACAAAAGCAACTAAAGAACTCTCAGCATGCATGCATAAAGTACAAAGGAAAGTTACTTCAGAAGTTTACACGACTCAGGAAAAATATGCTAAGTGTAAAATCTTCGGAAGCCAATTGACCAAATCTTCTGAATCCAAAGAAGAAGACTTCCAAAGATTTAGGGACAAAGTCTTCTAAAGCCAAAGACTGATTTCTTCTAAAGACAGAGAAGACATGCTTTCTCTGCTCACCTTTTTGACATAAGCTGAACTACTTTCCGCTGCCAACTCTAAAGATCACTAACTTAAATGAGTTAGTGAAAAGGTTCATACTTTTGTCAACTGTAGATTAAGGTTATTGGTCTTTAACTTTCTGCTTTTGTACATTTTATCATTTTTGTAATATATTAGGATGTGCGCTACTACATGTCATAGTCACAAGTCAAAAGGCAATCTACCTTTTGTCTATACATTGATCTTGTTGTCTATATTAGTGTTTCTAGCTGGCTTTTAAAATATAGCCGACTGTAGGATATAGTATAAAGTGTCTTAAGTACTTATCTTTCTTCATATGCTTTGTAACACTTGTAATAGAACTTGATAGCAATATACAACATTCTTAAAAACCAAATACTATCTTGTTCTTGTTCTTAGTTCTGTCACATATTACTTGTGCTCTTAGTATCATCAACTTAAATCTGATTTCCTATTTGATCTTTTAAGTTTTCTAAGTCTCTTCTCAATGTGAAACTTTTGCATTGACCCCTTCAATAGTCCTGCATTATTATTTTAATGTAATTTATTATTTGATACTTTTATTCAATCAAACTGACATTTAATATTACTACCATGTACTATGACCAATCGATTCACATACGTCCGTCCCAATGATTCCGTCGTCGGCTGGGCTGTGATATGCAAGGTGTATTAAATGTTCCAAATAAAACTTTTTATTTTGATGACGAGGGATCAAGTTTTTGTATATGTTGTAATATAAAAGGACACGGTTAGAACATCAGGGGAGGGTGGGGAAAACCCGGCCCGTAGTGGGAATACCACCCCTGGGTGTTGAAAAAAGTCTCGACCTGATGATTATTCACCTATGTTCACCGGTGATGAAGTGAATTAGATGGTGGTTGGTGGGAATGCAAGCTTTTGCTCCTTCTGAATATTTCTATATGTGATGCTTACCTCTCTCAAAAATATTATTTGAATTTTTAGTGAAAGAGAAATAGAACCAATATTTTAATATATTTGCATTACATAAACATGTTTGTTTTAACTTTTTTTATATACTAAAATTTACTGACGTATTAAACAAAAATGTCTAGTTAATTAAATTCTCATATAATTCGGATCGTTTATTTTTATTATTTTTATGTTTTTGTTTGGTTTCGTTAATATGGAAAATTTTTATGGAAAATATAAAAAATGATTATTTAGAAAAAAGGGAAACGGAGAAATGTTGCGACCACATTCTGTATGGAAAATAAGAAAGCTGACGTGGCCCTAATGTGTTCTTAGATTTTGAGTAGCTACAAAAGAGGATTCATTTATGAGAATAAAGATGTCACTGGGTTAAAAACTACCGGTAGCGATTTGAACATATATGTTAGACCTTCATCTATGCTTCTTCTTGCGGGACTCTCCATGTAGCCGAACAATAATTGATGATAGAGTGCTACGAAGAACTTCCAAGTTATTAAATTTGATGATCTAATTATAAGTTAATATCTCGTAATTTTGATTAACTTCTAGATTTCTTCTTTCATTGGTGTTTTGTTTTTTCTTTTATCAGCAAGTGATATTATGTTGACAAACATCAATAACTTGTATAAATAAATGTATATGCATGCAACAAACATAAAAATGAAAACCCACTGAACATTTTTCTTACTTAGCTTAATATTTTTCAGTTTAGCTTTTGGCTTTAAGTTAAAATTTCACTTTTTTGTTATATTACAAAGGTTTTTTGTTAAATTACTAAGGTTTCAGGATCCTCATGCCGTTGTCTCCTTTTTAGTTTTCTTTTGCTTATGTTTTGTCATTTTTATATATGAGATTGTTATCACCAGAACAAAATTCACTGACCGAAAAACCATGGTCTTAAAGGAAGACTTTTGCACATGAGTGTAAATGAAAATGAAACACAAGTATTATATTAGACACATACTTCAATGTAATGTGATAATTCCAGTACACGGTATGACAAGCATACAAAGTAGTTAGACAAGTATATGACAAGCATACAAAAATGTTTAGTATTTTATGAATAATGTACACAATAGGTAGTTTTGATCATTCATGGGCTTTTTCTAAGATTTTGTTGTGGTGGATGTATCAAGAACGCCATGAACACTTACATGATGGGTGGAAAAGTACAATGATACCAGATATAAGAGATGCTTTGGTAACCCAAAAGGTATTCTATGCAATCAAAACTATACTTCTTTGAAAGAAAAGGTGAAAGACACATAGAACACTCGAGTGACGGGATTTTCTATGTGCACCTCATGACTTGCATATCCCTTAGAATTTATAATTCATAATTGCTAGAATTACCATTTTGAAAATTGTCAAAAAGATAAACATATTCAATTTAATAATTATATGTTGATTATTTGTGGGTGACTTGTTTTGATATTGTCAAAATTTCAAGAAATAAAGACATGGCAAGGATTGTTAAGGGGCTAAAGTGGTATGCACTTTTTCTAAAATATTATCCTTTTTTGTTTTTGTTTATTTTTGTTTTGCTCGCTAAATATGTTGATATTGTTTTAAATGATTTATTGACGCATGTATGATATAAAATCAGCTCTGACGGTGAGTTGAGATTGCTAAAACATCTTATATTATTAATTAATTAAAGCATTTTGTATGTACATTTTTACGTAACCATCTTGTATGTATATATGTATGTACGTATGTAGGTACGTAAGTATGTATCGTACGTATGCAGGTACGTATGTATCATACGTAGGTAGTATGTATGTACGTACGTATGTAGGTAGGTACCATATATGTATGTACGTATGTAGATACGTATGTAGGTACGTATGTAGGTACGTATTTAGTATGTACGTAGGTACGTATGTAGGTACGTAAGTATGTACGTATGCAGGTGCATATGTAGGTGTGTAGGTAGGTACATATGTAGGTACGTACGTAGGTACGTACGTAGGTACGTATGTAGGTACGTACGTAGGTACGTATGTAGGTACGTACGTAGGTATGTATGTAGGTACTATGTACGTACGTATGTAGGTACGTATGTATGTACGTATGTAGGTACGTATGTAGGTACATATGTATGTACCTATGTATGTAGTATGTATGTACGTTTGTAGGTACGTATTTAACGTATGTATGTATGGTAGATACGTGTGTAGGTACATAAGTATGCATGTGTGTGGTATGTATGTATGTATGTATAAATGTGGTACGTATGTAGGCACATAGGTATGTACGTATGTGTGTACGTATATGTGCACGTATGTATGTAGGTACGTATGCATGTATGTATGTATGTATGTAACTCTTTTTTTTTTTTGAAAACTGTAAAGCTAATGTAAACCACAAGTTTTCAATGACTAAATGGTAAATAATAAAACCTAATAAAAAATTAAAACAAAAAATAACATAAAATAAAATATAAAAATGTTTCCCTTGCTCATAAAAAATAAAAAATTATATAAAATAAAAAACTTGTTATTTTACGAACTTCGTTTTACACATGTGTAATACCTAATCTCCACATGTGTAACGACTAATTTATAAATGGGTAAACAATGGATGGATGATTTGTTTTCAAAAGGTATATAAATACAACGCGTTGAAAAGATAATAAAATGCTGATTTTATGGTGGAATAATTTTGAAAACAATAATGTCATAAAAATTTTATGAATGCTAAAATTAATGTGAAAAAGGTATGCGACTTTGTAAGGCCTCTGATCCCAGGAAGCCCCACAGTTAGTCATTCACAACATTACAACAATTTAAACATCTACGTAACTAAACATTGCAGCGGAAATTTCTTTAAGTCGATTTCGTCATGACATAATTCAAAGAAAATCGTTAACATTGTCTTAAGTACATCAAACAAATTTTAAAAAGAGTGTTTAACAATCTTTTGAATCAGGATGCCAGTCTTCGGTTTCTAAGAAGATTTAGATTCATGCTCCCATCCCTCTAAGCCATATAGCTCACCTGTCAGACTAATAGAATACAAAAGTCAGCTTCGCTGAGTGAGTTCTAGGTTTACTTATTATTATAAAGTTTTATCATCACAAAACTAAGCGATCTACTATATACAGATTATCACTTTATCAATACTTTATCATTAAGACTTTCTATAATTATTAACTATTACTCTTCTTTACCCGTCAATTCCCAGTTACTATGTCTCGGGATCTGCCAAGGGCCTGACCCCCCCACCCCTCCCTGCTTGTGACAAAACAAGACTTTACTTGTATATGCTTTTGACAAACACAAAACTTTACTCTGTATGCATGTTACAAACACAAATCTTTACTCTGTATATGCTTGTGACGAACACAAGACTTTACTCTGTATATACTTGTGGCAAACATAAGATTTTACTCTGTATATGCTTGTGACAAACACAAGACTTCACTTTGGTAATGGTACAGTGTTATGAGCTCAATAATAATCTTTAAGTTTCACTTCCATCTTTAGTTATACATATACTTATACACGATAAGAAATAAGCTATTAGTCTATACATTCACATTTCAGCAACAATGAGAAATAAACCACATAACCGACAATGCCCATGGTTAGGGCCGTGCTGGATCATTGCCTTGAAAGGAAAATTTATTTGGATCATTGATCTTAATATAAAGGAATTTATATAATATATTTTGTTATAGAAAATTTTATTTTATTGTGAAAACCACTTGAAATCTTTGCCTTGAAAATCTTAGGTTTACTATGCATAATAACCCTAAAACATAGAAAAAACTTTTAAATAACGGGATCTAGAACTTACCTGGTCGATAAGTAACCTTGCATCTAAGTTACCTAGCCTATGATCAGGTCACACGGTCTGCATATAAGTTAACACACAAATGGGTCATTCTCTGCACAGTTTCGCCAGCAATTTTGCTGGTAGTTTCACTGTCAGATTCGCTATCAGTTTCGCTGGCAGTTTCGTATGGTAGTTTCGCATGATTATCCAATATTGGTCTAAATAAAACTTTATTGAATTAAACAAATTCTTATAATAGTACAAGAAGGGTAGGAGGGTAATTCTAACACCTTCATCAGTCGTCGCTCACCTTCACCTTCTTCAACACGATACTCCAGCTTTTGTCATGAACACCTAAGAACCTCTAGAAACCTATAATTCTTGAACTCGTAAAAACAAATAGCCCTTCAAAAGGTATGTTTTAGATTAGCTTAAAGTGGTTCATGTTGATGGGTTATAGTAGTGAGCAAATCAGTTTTCACGACACAAAAATTTATAAAAACTTGATTTTGGGTCGAATTGAAAGAATTTTACATCTTTACTTCTTTATTTAAAATATGTTTTAAGCTTTTCATTTTTGTATGATGTAATTTACATGCACGCTACATGTTTGATAAAATGTCTGTATGAGTTTAAAAATTAAATTGGCTTCATAGTTGGTGTGCTATGTTTTGATGAGTATTTGAGGGTTTTTTATGTTGCAGTGTAGCATAGTTAATTATTTCAAGTGTCATAGCAGAAGAATGGAAAGAACAAACTTATTAGTTCTAGTAATGTAACTTTTTCCACCAGTATTGGCATAGCCTTAGATATATAACAAAAAAATTTTTGTGTGTTTTGTATTTGGATTGAAGTATATAAAGAAGGTGATTTAAACTTATGACTCATCGTTATGTCAAAACAGAAGACCATTTAAACTGCAGCAGGTTCTTACACCGACGTCAAACTAGAATACTAGTTAATTACTATTTAATTTTATTGTTATTATTTGGATGCATAGTTAAGTTAGTATGTTTATTTCTATGCATAATAAAAACTCTATGTGTGGATTTTTTCCTTTAATATATATTCATTACATAAGTGTAATTGTTTGTTACACCAATCTTAATATTTTTTACGCCAACGAATCGTTTGTTGCACCAATGTAAGTGTCATTACACTAATGTAATAACTGACAGGAGGGAAAAAATTATCAAGACTATAACAGAAATAAAGATAAAAAATGATTAGTTTAATGGTGTAATTTTATAAAAGAATTATATAGTAGAAAAAGTTATAATGTTTTTAATGTAAGGCCCCGATCCCGGGCACCTCACAGTTGGTCATTCATTGCACATTAAACATACAGTTTACATTTTCTAAGTAACATCATGCAGCGGAATCGATAAAAGGACATTCTCATTTCATCATAAAAGCTTTTGCAAAATAATACATTGTTGATTAGCAACAAAATACATATTTTGCATTACATAACATTACAATGATTGTTGCAGAAAAATTTAAAACTAAGAGGATTCCTTAAGAAATCCCGTTTATTTGAATCCTCAACAAACACTTGTATGCAACATAATGTACAAAAGAATGCCATCCTAAAAGAACTGAGTAATCGCCCCGTGCCATCCTCAGCAACATACCTGCCAACTGGAAACACATCAAAGTCAGCGTTGCTAAGTGAGTTCTAGTTTTATAATAAAACATACTTTCCCTTCATTAAAACTGTTCTTTACATATATGCGATCACACATCATACGTACACGTAGATAATTTCTTTATTATCTTTTTGTCTTCTCATTCATTCTTTAACTTTACTTTCGTTCGTTCTCTGTCCGTCATTCGCTCATTATCTGTCTTTAACCTTCATACATTTCTTTCTTTTACTTCTTTCTGGAGCCGGTCACACTTTACCCTCTTCATGGCACACAGCCATGATTACTGAGGTCAAGTGACAAGGATCCCATTTCATATGTTATCATTACGTTCCTTCCGTTCATTACTTTCATTCATTCATTCTTTAACTTTCATTACTTTCATTAACTTTCATTTGTTTCATACTTCTTTTCATAATTCTCTTTCTCATCTAGGTCTTGTCCCATGCAATATCCCCGACTCATGTCTGAAGGCTGATGCTGTGTCAGGGCTTGACAAACAAACCCCCGACTCATGTTCGAAGACTGACACAGCACTGGGATACGCGACAAAGATCCCGTCGACTCAATCATCTAGATTGAACTCCATCCGAGTCTGTTGCGACACAAAGTTGCTCACCTCACTATCTCGTCTCATGCAATATCCCCGACTCATGTCCGAAGACTGATACTATGCCGGGGCTTGACAAACAAACCCCCACTCATGTCCGAAGACTGACACAGTACCGGGATACGCGACAGAGATCTCATCTCTCTATCTTGTCTCATGCAATACCCCCGACTCATGTCCGAAGACTGATGTTGTGCCGGGGCTTGACAAACAACCCCCGACTCATGTCCGAAGACTGACACAACACGGGGTACGTGACAAAGATCCTCCTTCGAGTCTGTTGCGACACAAAGTCGCTCACCTCATGCATACACTCTTTAGCTTTACGTTCATTCCTTCGTTCATTAATGCATGCGTTCCTCATTACGTTCCTCTTTCATTATCTTTCACTTTACGTTACATAATACTTTTTATTCGTTCGTCAACATATACGTAAAGATACGAAAAGATAAACATATATCAATACAAGGAACATCGACATTCACAAATCATCAATCGTCAGCATATTATAGGGCCTCATCATACTTAACTCATATGCACATGCAATACTATCGTCATCATGCCCAACGTAACTTCTAAGCCTCGACAGTTGTCACACATGCACCTATAGGAGCTATCATATCATTACTTACCCCCTGCTCTTTTCTCGAAGGCCAGTAATTGAACTACACCTCTCCTCGTACACATCAGCCCTATTTGGGCGATTGACCAACCATCAGTCGCATGGCTTCCATGCGACTGAACACTATGCGATTGGACCCATGCGTATGAACACCCAATCGTGCGAATGGGCACTATGCGAATGGGCTCCTATGCGACTGAACCCTCAGTGGTGACTCTGAACAGCTAAGCGAATGGGCGTATGTGACTGAGCCCTCAATCGTATGACCTGTCGTGCGACTGAACCTCCAGTCGTGCGATTGAGCTCCAGTCATGCGATTGAGCTTCAATCGTCCTACAGTCGTGCGGTTGGCCCTCCAGTCGCCTAACCCTAACTGGGCAGTGATTGTAGTTCATCCCGAACAGCAGTCGCGACTCACGATCTCCAAATCCTTCCAAACTCGTTTTAAGCCCAAATTAACCCTCCTAAACTTTAGGGAATCATACTATGACAACATTCAAGCACATACACGTCCAAAATCGCACTCTAAACACCCTATACACATACACATTCATACATACATGGTTAAACACCCAAAACCCGAAAATAGTTTTAGATGTGTTCCAGCCCCAAAATCCTTCAAAAACATGTAAAAGAGGGGTCCTAGAAACTCACATGAACTATCCCGTCGAGTAGAGCTTCGATTCAACCCGCTACACGTCGATTTTGCACTCTCGAACCCGCTTGAACCAAGCTTTCTTCTCCTCCTTTCCCGTTTCTCTTCTTTCTCTCTGGTTTCGCAAGTGTGGGGAGAGGGTAAGGGCTACCCTCTCCCTTAAATACTACAGTCCAGTCCCCGAGCTTCTATGCGACCGAACCTTCAGCCGCATGAGCTCCATACGATTGGACACTCCAATCGTGCGACTATTATGCGTATGGAGCTCCAGTCGTGCTACTATCATGCGATGGAGCCTCAGTCGCATGACTTCCATGCGTACGGGCCTTCAGTCGCCTGACACCCCAAACAGAAATTTTCGGGTGTTACAAATCCACCCCCTTTAAACGGGTTTCGTCCCCGAAACCTGTTGTTCCTTAAATCTTTGCGGGCAATACTGTCTCATCTCTTTTCCAGTCTCTCCCCTGAATCTTATCGCTCTACATTGTTTATCAACTCACGACTTCTGGTCCATCTTTGACTATCTCCATCGGCAACCCATGCATACTGATCAATGTCCATTTGACCAGGACCTGCAACTTCAAACATGCCATGTAGAGTGCGGTTACTACAATTAAAAGAAACATCACCATATTCGAGCAAAGGCTCGGCGTCATAATCATTGAGCTTCAGAGCATCACGGAGAACCTTCAGCTTTAGTGCTTGAAGAACACGGCCATCAACTTGCGTAAAGTTGCTGCTTACCCCAGGCCCTTGTTTGATGTTCTTTATGTATGAATAATGACCCTCTTGCAAACCAAACAACTGATGAGAAAGGCTTTCATTATTTGTGCAATGTGTTTTTCCAATTATAACTGCACCGAAATCGGTTTTTCTCAGGTTCCTTGCAGGTACACTACGATTGAAAGGCAAATCGGCTTCTTTGGTGGCCAACCCAAATTTACCTTTTTCTTTTGCTTCCGACCTTCCCATTCCACTTGTTTGTTACAACGTTGAAACTATGCGTACTTTGTTGTTCGATGAATCAGTCACAGGCTAAAACTGTTCCTCAGACAATGGGTGACACAGCTTTCTCAATTGCATTATGCTATCCTCTAGGGCATCAAGTAACCTAGTAAATCTACTAGTAGTAATCTCTACATCGAAGGGCTCCTAGACGTTTCCTCTCCTACCATGCAACTCATAACAGAAGGAAGTAGGAACGAACTACTACTGGCATCGCATTCAAGGCATAAGGACTTAAACGTAAATTACCAGAAACATACCTGTCGTCAAGTCGAAGTCCGCTCTAGCCTTCACCCTCTGTCCTCCTTCCTTACACCAGAGTTTCCTGCCCTTGACTTCCTACAATCCTTGCTCAGATGTCCCGTCTCACCACAGTTGTAGTACTTAGCCACACGGCATTCCCTTGCCCTGTGACCTTCCTTTCCACATTGAAAACAAACGCTCAGTCCCCATTTGCACTCCCCCTCGTGACCTATACCACACTTCTTGCATACCTCATTCCTCCTTGTTATCCTCTCTCGATCATCGATCCTCATCACTTACCTTCGGCCTCCATTCCACCATCACTATCTCGCCTTCCTTTCCCTTTCTTAACATAGGCTCGCTCCTCCGCTTCGCCGTTATCGCCGTCGCCTCCCGCTCGTCGTACAACCTTCCCGCCAGATCTACCGTCGACCTGAACGTGCTGGGTTGGGCCGCGATCATGTGCCTATGGATATCCGCCGGGAAGCCCTGAATGTACCTCTTAATTTTCCGCGAAAGAGGTGTCACCTGTTCCGGCACCAGTCGTGCCATCTCGTTGAATTTGGTGGTGTACTGTTGATGTGTCCTCGTCCCCGCTTCCAACTGCAAGAACTCCCTTTCAACCTTATCCATCTCACGGTGAGGACAGAACTCCTCAATCACCAGCCTCTTCAACTCTGACCATCTCATTCTTCAGATAGCCTGGCTACCCTCAACTTGGACTATGTTGTCCCACTAGCACAAAGCTGAGTCCACAAAAGAGTGGACGGCAAACTTCACTTTCTGATCCTCTCAGCACTCGCTGATATTCAGCACGGCTTCTATTTCCCTCACCCACCGGTGAGCAGCAACAGCAGTGCCATTACCATCAAAAGTTGGGGGCTTGCATCGTTGAAATGCCCCGTAGTTACAGCCTCGTGCCGCCTCCTGCACAGGCTCCTCCTTCTCTTCCTCCTCAGCGAAGAAAAACGTTCCAGTCTCCGTCCGTCTCCATCCACCCGAAGGTTTACCCCTTTCCTGTCTCTCCTCATCCCTAACAGCCTTTATCACTTCAGTCACCACAGACGGTAAGATCGTCTGCATGGCCTGGTGCACTTCTTCCGCAACCGCCTCCCTCATCGAGGCTCTCAGGTTAGCACTCTCATCACCGCCCTTCGGATGAGGGGTTTTGGGTTCTTCATGAACCACTTTTTCAACTCTAGGCCTTCCTCTCGTGACTCGCGGTTCAGCGCCACGTCCGCCACCACCTCTACCACATGAAGCATTAGAAGATCTACCACCGGCCATCCTCTATAATACACTGAAAGATTCAAACACCAACATGGTCATTCAAGGGAATAGCTCGGTTCATGATAAGTATAGTAAGTCCCTAATTACAGTGATCAGTTGTGATTAGCCACTTACCTTACTTTTCATACCCCGAGCATTACCTGTCCTGACTATATTATCATCTAAATCTAACAGTAGCACATAAACACATAACATGTGCACATAATACCGGTTAACTTTATGAAAATACCTGATGGCACGTAGCTACTCAGATTGGCATTCCTTCCCTTTTCATCCCATTCTCAGTTTAAGTTAAGGTTTATTTTGAAAATTTAACCATTTCACTTAAACTTTGGCTCTGATACCAACTTGTAAGGCCCCGATCCCGGGCACCTCACAGTTGGTCATTCATTACACATTAAACATACAACTTACATTTGCTAAGTAAAATCATGCAGCGGAATCGATAAAAGGACATTCTCATTTCATCATAAAGCTTCTGCAAAATAATACATTGTTGATTAGCTACAAAATACATATTTTTGCATTACATAACATTACAATGATTGTTGTGGAAACATTTAAAACTAAGAGGATTCCTTAAGAAATCTTGTTTATTTGAATCCTTAACAAACACTTGTATGCAACATAATGTACAAAGGAATGCCATCCCAAAAGAACTGAGTAATTACCCGTGCCATCCTCAGCAACATACCTGCCAACTAGAAACACATCAAAGTCAGCGTTGCTGAGTGAGTTCTAGTTTTAAAATAAAACATACTTTCCTTTCGTTAAAACTGTTCTTTACATACATGCGATCACACATCATACGTACACGTAGATAATTTCTTTATTATCTTTTTGTGTTCTCTATCATTCTTTAACTTTACTTTCGTTCGTTCTCTGTCCGTCATTCGCTCATTATCTATCTTAACCTTCATACATTTCTTTTTTTTACTTCTTTCTGGAGCCGGTCACACTTTACCCTCTTCATGGCACACATCCATGATTACTGAGGTCGAGTGACAAGGATCCCATTTCATACGTTATCATTATGTTCCTTCCGTTCGTTACTTTCATTCGTTCATTCTTTAACTTTCATTACTTTCATTAACTTTCATTCATTTCATACTTCCTTTCATAATTCTCTTTCTCAACTAGGTCTTGTCTCATGCATATCCCCGACTCATATCCGAAGACTGATGTTGTGCCGGGGCTTGACAAACAAACTCCCGACTCATGTCCGAAGACTAACACAGCACCGGGATACGCGACAAAGATCCCGTCGAGTCAATCATCTAGATTGAACTCCATCCGAGTCTGTTGCGACACAAAGTTGCTCACCTCACTATCTCGTCTCATGCAATATCCCCGACTCATGTCCGAAGACTGATACTGTGCCGGGGCTTGACAAACAAACCCCCGACTCATGTCCAAAGAATGACAGAGTATCGAGATACGCGACAGAGATCTCATCTCTCTATCTTGTCTCATGCAATACCCCCGACTCATGTCCGAAGACTGATGTTGTGCCGGGGCTTGACAAACAAACCCCTGACTCATGTTCGAAGACTGACACAGCACCGGGGTACGCGACAAAGATCCTCCTTCGAGTCTGTTGCGACACAGAGTCGCTCACCTCATGCATACACTCTTTAGCTTTACGTTCGTTCATTCGTTCATTAATGCATGCGTTCACTCATTACGTTCCTATTTCATTATCTTTCACTTTACGTTATATAATACTTTTTATTCGTTCATCAACATATACATAAAGATACGAAAAGATAAACATACATCAACACAAGGAACGTCGACATTCACAAATCATCAATCATCAGCATATTATAGGGCCTCATCATACTTAACTCACATACACATGAAATACTATCGTCATCGTGCCCAACGTAACTTCTAAGCCTCGACAGATGTCACACATGCATCTATGGGAGCTATCATATCGTTACTTACCCCCTGCTCTTTTCCTGAAGGCCCGTAATTGAACTACACCTCTCCTCGTACACATCAGCCCTATTTGGGTGATTGAGCAACCTTCAGTCGCATGGCTTCCATGCAACTGAACACTATGCGTTTGGACCCACGCGGATGAGCATCTATGCGGATGAACACCCAATCGTGCGAATGGGCACTATACGAATGGGCTCCTATACGACTGAACCCTCAGTCGTGTGACTGAACAGCTAAGCGAATGGGCGTATGCGACTAAGCCCTTAATCGTATGACCTGTCGTTCGACTGAACCTCCAGTCGTGCGATTGAGCTCCAGTCGTGCGATTCAGCTTCAATCGTCCTACATTCATGCGGTTGGCCCTCTAGTCGCCTAACCCTAACTGGGCAGCGATTGCAGTTCATCCCGAACAGCAGTTGCGACTCACGACCTCCAAATCCTTCCAAACTCATTTTAAGCCCAAATTAACCCTCCTAGACCTTAGGGAATCATACTATGACAATATTCAAGCACATACACGTCCAAAATCGCACTCTAAACACCATATACACATACACATTCATACATACACGGGGTTAAACACCCAAAACCCGAAAATAGTTTCAGATGTGTTCCAGCCCTAAAATCCTTCAAAAACATGTAAAAGAGGGGTCCTAGAAACTCACATGAACTATCCCGTCGAGTAGAGCTTCGATTCAACCCTACACGTCGATTTTGCACTCTCAAACCCGCTTGAACCAAGCCTTCTTCTCCTTCTCTCCGTTTCTCTTCTTTCTCTCTGGTTTCACAAGTGTAGGGAGAGGGTAAGGGCTGCCTTCTCCCTTAAATACTACAGTCCAGTCGCCGAGCTTCTATGCGACCGAACCTTCAGCCGCATGAGCTCCATGCGATTGGGCACTCCAATCGTGCGACTATCATGCATATGGAGCTCCAGTCGTGCTACTATCGTGCGATGGAGCCTCAGTCGCATGACTTCCATGCGTATGGGCCTTCAGTCGCCTGACACCCTAAACAGAAATTTCTGGGTGTTACATTTAAAAAGATGGGGAATCTTTTTTTTTAAAAGGGGGAAATAAGTGGGTGCAAATGAGTGACACATGTCATTCATATATTGAATCAAACTTATAAAGTACATATTATCAAGTCTACAACTAATAGTTATGTAAATGTAACTCATAAAACTTACGTGTATGTAAGTCGTTTCATCATCATCGTCATTCATTGAAGTTTAAATTAAAAAATATATAATGACCTTAGAGAACAAGGTTGAAGTTTACTTAAATATACTTTAAACAATTAAAAAATTGAATCAATTACAAATTATATCATTTGGTAGTGGTGGTTTTCATAGTTTTAAATTATAAATGTGACATCCCACATCGGTTGAGAAGGGAAACGAAAGTCTCTTTATAAGGGGTTGGATACCTTCCCCTATAGGACGCTTTTTAAACCCTTGATAGGGCTATTCTCCCCAAATACCGGACAATATCTAGTGTGCTTTCCTACTTGTTACAGTTGGTATCAGAGCCATAGTCGGGTCGGTGTGCTAGCGAGGACGCTGTCTCCCAAGTAGGAAGGGTGTAACATCCCACATCGGTTAGGAAGGGGAACATAAGTCTCTTATAAGGGGCTGGATACCTTCCCCTATCGGATGAGTTTTAAACCCGTGATGGGGGTATTCTCCCCAAGTAGCGGACAATATCTTATGCGGTTTCCTGTTTGTACAATAAACCCATGGTTATATATATATATATGTGTGTGTGTGTGTGTGTATATATGTAAATATATATATATGGGAAGGATCCCTTGAAAATCATGTTATAAATGAAAAACCATGAGTTACATATATGTAAGTATGTATTAGAAAGTGTATGAATAGGAGTTACATATATGTAAGGGTTATGTATATGTAAGTATGCGTTACCAAGTGTACACTAAGATTTACGTACATCTACCTCAAACAAGTTACGTATACGTAACTCGATTCGTCATCATGGTCAACCTTTGAGTTCAATAAAAGACTCCACATTTCCCTTCTCGGCTCCTTGGGGAGTAGTGCCCCCAAGCGAACAACCAATGGCCTCAAAAGATAAGGTTAAAGTTTACTCAAATATACTTTAAACAATTAAAAAGTTAGATCAATTATAATTCTTTGATTGGATAGTGTTGGTTTTCATCGTTTTCTATTATAAACATGGTTTTCATTTGATCCATCTCTTATATATATAGGAGAGAGATCTCTTAAAAACCATGTTATAATGAAAACCAAGAAATCCATGTAAACCAGGGGTTACACGTATGTAAGTACATGTTATAACGTGTACAACTAAGAGTTATGTATATGTAAGTACGTGCTACCAAGTGTACAACTAAGAGTTACGTACATGTACCTCATACAAATTAGGTATATGTAAGTCGTTGCATTATTATTGATGTTACTTTGCATTTGTATTAAAAATTATATAATGACCTCAAAAAATAATGTTGAATTTTGCTCAAATATACGTCAAACAGATAAAAGTTAAAATCAATTACGAACTATATGATTGGATAGTGATGGTTTTTACTGTTTTCAATTATAATATGCTTTTCATTTGATCTATCTTTTATGTGTGTGTGTGTGGTGTATATATATAGGGTTAGGATCACTACAGAACCACTTCTTATTTTCAAAACGAAATCTATAAAAACTAATAAACCTAATCAATGTCTTTGATTATATTAAGATCAATGATCCAGATTTTTTGGAATAAAATAATACATGTTGGTGTATTTGGTGTGACCCTATACACAAAAAGGGGTACTTTTGTTTTTCCCCCAAACTACTTTGATATTTTTGTATTTCAAATTCCCATCACCGACATCACTTCTACCATCCCTCTCGCTATCTTTAAAAATCTCTATCTTTCTAGCAATATAGATCACATCTTTGTTTCACTCTTTTGAAGCCAAAAGATTAACTCTTCCAAAGTAAAAGATAAAGCCTTTCGAAACTTCAATGACAATTCTTTTGAAGCCAAGACTGATTTCTTCCGAAGACATAGAAGGCATGTCTTCTCTGATATGCTTTTGACAAAAGCTGAAACACTTTCCGCTGCAACCACTGAAGACTCACCTACTTGCATGAGTTGGTGAAAAGTCCATACTATTGTCAACTGTAGATTAAGGTGTTGAGTTTGTAACTTTTCAACAATATGCTTTTATCCTTTTTATAGTAGATAAGGACGTGAGCTATTGTATGTCATAGTTTTTTACTCTGTATTGATCTTGTTATCTAGATTAGTGTTTCCAGTTAGCCTTTAAAGTATGGTCGATTGTAGAATGTAGTATAAAGTATCTCAAGTACTTGTATTCTGAATGTAAGCTTTGTAACACTATAAGAACTTGAGAGCAATATACATCATTCTTGAAACCATACTTGTGTGTTCTTATCTTGTTATTGTTTTGTTCTTTTACTTATGTTCTTTGTTTTACCATAAACCGGTTCCCTATATGATCTGCTAAGTGTTATAACTCTCCTATCACTGTAAAATTGTTGCACTTACCCCTTTACCGGTCCTTCAATGATGTTTTTCACAGAACTACTCAAATATTCTTCATTCAATATAGGTTGGTTAGATCTATTTTTTATGTTGGTTAGATATATTTGTATTGGATTTTTTTAAATATAAATCTGTGTAAATTGAGTTTTACAAGTGTGTAGTTGGTGATGTTTTGTAGGGAACTACTCAAACATTCTTATTTTAAAACATGGTTTTGTTAAATTATTACACATGTATAAAATGAGTTTTACACATGTATACACATTCATATTTAAATATGCTTAATTAATATTTTCGTTAGATCTTTTTTTGTTGGTTTTTTATTATAAACATATGTAAAGTGAGTTTTATACACGTGTAAATTGAATTCACACATCAGTAATTACACATGTGTAAACTAAAAACACATGTATGTAATTGAATATAAACAAATGTAAACTTCTCATTTTCTTTTTCAGAATTATTTTAATCTTTTTATTATTCTTTTTTTCAATATAAACATGTATAAAATGAGTTTTACACGTAAGTAAATTGAGTTCGCACATATGTTGCACATGAGCATACTGAATTTACACATATGTAAACTTCTCATTTTCTTCTTTAGATTCATATTTATCAACTTTAAATAGTTGCTAATTCATATTACATCTTGGTTTTGTTTTTTAGAACATGTTGAATAGTCAAGATTTGAGATGTGAATAAGGTATGACCAATAAAGGAGCATGCAACATTTTTTTCTTCTGATTTTGTAAAAACTTTTTGGGTGTCAGATGTCTTTTATGATTTGTGTAAATGTCTTCTACTCATGTTTATTTAAATATTACACATATGATTATTACTTTTGCTCATGCTAAAGAATTCAGGGCTATCTTTTACACATATCTTAAAGTATTGAGAAACATGTGTGAAAGTATTTAGACTATCTTTTACGCATATATTAAAGTATTCGTTGAATTATTTACAACTATGTTAAAGTATTCATAACTATCTTTTACACATGTGCTAAGGTAGTTAAAAGCATTAAATCACTAATGCAGGACCGTTGAAGAGGGTCAATGCAACAGTTTTATAGTGAGGAAAGACTTAGAACACTTAACAGATCAAATAGGGAACCGGGTTTTAGTTGATGATACTAAGAACACAAGTAAGTATAAGACAGAACAAGAACAAGAACAAGATAATATTTGATTTTCAAGAATGTTGTATATTGCTCTCATGTTCTATTACAAGTGTTACAAAGTTAAAAATAAATATAAGTACTTGAGACACTTGATACTACATCCTACAGCCGGCTATACAATAAAGATAGCTAGAAAAACTAATCTAGATAACAAGATCTATGTCAAAAGGCAGATTGCCTTTTGACTTGTGATTATGGCATGCCATAGCTCATATCCTAATATATTACAAAAAGGATAAAAGGTAGAAAAGTAAAAAGTTACTGACCAATGACCAAAATCTATAATTGACAAAAGCATGGACTTTTTTACCAACATATCTAAGTTGGTGAGTCTTCAGAGGTGGTAGTAAAAAGTTGTTCAGCTTTTTATCAAAAGGTGTCTTCTCTGTCTCCGGAAGAAATCAGCCTTTGGCTTCAGAAAAATTCATCTTTGGCTTCGGAAGATTCGGTGATTTGGTTTTGAAATATTTTACACTTAGCTTATTTCTTTTGAGTTGTATAAAACTTCTGAATTAACTTTACTCTGAACTTTATGCATGCATGCTTGAGAGCTTTTTGGTTGCTTTGGTTGCATCAGGCTTTAAGTATAAACCTTACGACTAACACATAGGTTATGGTGTTGATATAATATAAAAAAAATAGGAGAAGTGAAAAGAAGGGAAAAAAATACTAAAATGACCTTAATATTATATTTCTTTTTTTTATGAAACATGAGACGTGTCACATTTGTGAGTGGTGGAAATGATTTATTGGTTTTCATAATCTCTAATGGTTTTCATTTTAATTGCCCCCTATATGTGTGTACCTGTGTGTACGTGTCTATGTTTGTATGTATGTAGTTTGTGATACATATTCTTCTATTTCATTTTCATTATCATTAAGTTTTTTTTATTGTACCCAAAGGGTTCAGTTGTGTGTTTTTTTAATTGTGGTGATAGGTTATCGAGGCCATTAGATAGCATGGTAAAAAGTGTGTGATGTTATAATGGCATAATGGCAAACATATGATCCCACCTCTTTTGTTTTTTTATCAATGTGTATATATATATACATATATGCGAATGATCAACAATGACAATAATTTCACATTCCTCCATATTCTGATCTTTCTTCTTCATCTCTCTCTTCATCTTCTTCTTCATCTTCATCAACTCAATTGTTATTATTATTATAACACGTTATCAGCACGAGGTGCTCAACCAAGAAGATCAATAAAGAAGAAGTTGTCATAACAATCAATTGTAAGTTTTTTATAAATATATATAAATTGAATATATAAATACTATGATGATAAATAAGTGCAGGGTACCCCTTACTATGGAGAAATTATAATTTTTGGGACTACTAATAAATATAACAGTTGAGACTACTAACATGTCTAACATTTATTTATGCTCCTAATCTAACAATTATTTACGCTTCTAACTTTTATTATTCTGTCAACTAACGTTTATTTATTTATGCTCCTAACTTTTATTATTCTGTTAACTAACATTTATTTACGCTTCTAATTTTTACTTTTATGTCATCTAACATATATCTAATCTAACGATTACTAACATTTATTTAAAGGTTTATTTATAATGCTAAATTAATTCTAATATCTATTTTATTGTTTAGAAAAATGTCGAATCTATCAAAACTTGAATTCACGGCTCTCGATATTTCCGGGGAAAATTATATGTCTTGGTCAGCAAATATCAAGTGACACCTAAAATCACTTGGTGTATTAGAAGCAATAAATGATAATAATCAATGTTCGAAAGAAGAAAGGGCTAAAGCTGATGTGTTTATCCATAAACACATTGATGAATTATTGCAGTATGAATACTTTAATTATGATGATCCATGTGGGTTATGGAAGGATCTAAAAAATAGATTTGATAATCAAAAGGAAGTTTTACTTCCTGCTGCCAAATATGAATGGAACAATTTGAGGTTCCAAGATTTTAAAAAAGTTAATGATTACACATCTTCTTTATATAGAATATGCTCAAAACTAGAATTTTATGGGTATCTTGTTACTGAGGAGGAAAAGTTGGAGAAAACTTATTCCACTTTTCATGCTTCAAATATTAATTTGGCTCAACAATATCGTTTGTTGAAGTTTATAAATACTCCGTTCTCAATGCATATCTCCTCGTAGCAGAAAAGCATAATGAGCTGCTTATGAAAAACCATGAATGTAACCATCCGTATTTTTCAAATTAACTTCTGTTAATGTTTATTATTAATACAATTATGAGAATTCATTTGTAAAACTTTAATATATAATAATAATAATAATAATAATAATAATAATAATAATAATAATAATATAATAATAATAATAATAATAATAATAATAATAATATGTTAATGATAATAATACTAATCATAAATAAAACAAAATAAGTTTTATTATTGCAAAACTTGAAATTCACTTGTTTTACACTAGAATAATAACAATTCAAAATATCAGGGACCAATCTGCAATTTAATCAAAGCTTTAAAATTCAAATGTCAACTCTTAAATATCTCAGGGACCAGAAGTGTAACTTGAACACCCACTTTATTTTCCCCTTTTCCTTTCCACGAATTTTTTCCACTTCCTCCATGTTTTTCGGCCACCTTTACAGCCAAATCGCGCACTATACATTACAAATAATCGAATTAACTTCACATACACGACCATATATCTGTCTTCAATCGATCCTAGTTTTCAATCTCACTTAAACACGCACAACCAGCACCATCGGCCCCCATCTTCGGTCGCGGACCTGCAACCACCCGAAGACCCTATATCGAACAGTTTTGGTTGCAATTGATAGAGGGTTTTGCTTCTAGATCACCATTCTAAGCTTCCTGTAAAGTTAATTTGATTAACATCAACGTTTGCACCCCGAATCGATTCTCACTTAGCCGCGGCATACTTTGACTTCACTAAACCATTTCTTCAATTGAATAAGGTAAATTAATCACACCCTTGAACTCAAAATCTGTTAAGGAAGCAAAGCCCTATACTTAATTTGGGTAACAAACACGAATTGAGTGTCAATTTTGGGGTTGATCGAGTTAGGGTTTATATGAAATAGGGGTGGATTGGTATTGATGTTTAAAAGATTTTTTAAAACTAAATCAAATCGCAGCTGAGGCTTTGGTTTACTGGTAAAACGCGGCCACCATGAGTAGGAGGTCCCGGGTTCGAACCGGGCCTCTGCCATATGTTTTTTTAATAGTTTCTAGTTTAAATTAAATCTCTGAAAATTCTTAAAATATATCAAAATTACTTTTGTACATTCTAAATTTTTAAAAACCCTTCAAAGACATTCTGAAATATGTTTTTTTAAATAAAAACGTTTATTTTATAAAACATTTTAAGAAATGGTTTGAATAAATTCTAATAATATGTTTTCGATAAAACATAAGAAAAGATGGTTTGAATAAATTCTAATAATATGATTCGAAACTAATAATTAGTAGATTATTATTGAACCTCTTGTTACCAAAATTTCGTTTGAAATAGTAAGCTCTAAAACTTTTTATTTAAAATGTATATACAACATTTTAAATTATTATTATTATAATTTATTTACACCTTTGAATAACATATATATATATATATATATATATATATATATATATATTCAAGGAAATATAAACGATCTTCAATTGTTAACAAATAACAATTATTTTGGCATTTCTTAAAAAGAAAATTATTTAAAATACTAGTCTTCATCCAAACATTAAACCTATATAATTAAACTTAAATCCTGTAAATGTACTTATACTTAGGTGCCTTGTGAGGATTTTCGTTGGAACGTTTTTATTATCCAATCATCAACTTATCATCATCTTATTTATTTCACGTGAGTTTTCCTTGCCCCTTTTTACTTTATTTCACACCATTTTGGGGTGAAACATGATACTTATACATTATACACTTATAAACGTTTGAGACTTATAAAGCACTTGCAATTCATCTTTATATTTTGTCATGGTTATTTGTGTGTTGTAAGTGATTATATGAGATACATAGTTTGTTACAATCATTAACTATTGCTAGCCTGGTGACGTCTTAGATCTTTGGGCCTGACAAGCCTATTTGGTGCTAAAGTCGATGAACTGCCGACTCCTAGGAGCCGTATGCTTGTGCACTAGGGAACCAAATGCACTTAGCCAATCTATATACTTGTAATCAAGTCGAGGTTTGATTGTAAAGATATGTGTTCTATAACCTTACTAGCTTATAACCTATGACATGAATTGCTACTTATAATCTTTTCATATTATGTATGAAAACTTGGGAAACTCACCAACTATTTTGAGTTGACCTTTTATTTTTATCATGTTTCAGGTAACCCCGAGTTTAGAGTGATCTTTTGAAGCTTGCAATAAAACTAGGACGTGGACCTAGTTAACTAAATAAAATGCTATGTCATGTTTGATTCATGTTTGAACTTATTGCGTATTTGCGACTTATGTTTGTAATTCCTATTGAAACTATTAATATGAATATTTACATTTAAACATAGCGTTATGTGGCTGTGAACAATCTTATTCCTCACACCTCGACGATTCCGCCATCTAGGTTGGGGTGTGACAGATTGGTATCAGAGCCCATAACTATAGGGATTTAGGTTATTAGAAATGGTGACCTAGACTATAGTTGCATGAACCTCATAGAAAGATTGTAACACACCACCTTGTTACCATAATTTATAAAACATGTTTGAGGTGTAAAAGATTTTTAATTTAGGTCCCAGTTAAAATCTCTACTTTTAAAACTCTATTACACATAACCCTGACTACGTCAACACACTATTAACGTTTACACACCTCAAATTACATTTATGTAATTTACATAACGTTAAGTTTGTTTAAAAGAAACTAATTAACAACCCATTGTTCGATCCACAAGCAACTTCATCGATCACCTTTGCCATCTTGGAAAATTCCTACAAAACAACCACTTTTATCACATTAGTCCATTGGAACTAAATAAGAACTCTTATACTCACTTTATAGGTTATTAGAAGGTGATTTGGGGGCTTAAAATACCAATCGAAAGCGTAAATGGCAAGTTAAAAAGTTAACCCCGCCAGTCATCACCGTAGCCTACGGCCAGTGGCCGTAGGTTACGGCTAGCTGCTGCTGTTGTTATTTTGTTTTTCTCAAAGTTTTGACCGTTTCGTTTGTTTCGACTTTTCAATGATCCCGGGTCCATTTCAGCATCTCTATTTGCTCAATTTAGAAGCTTTAACTCTCTTAGCTTCGACTCTTTGCATCTATCACATTATCACCCATTCTATATCACACTTTCACATTTAAATAGAAATGGGTCATAATTCTACTTTTAAGCTAGTCATTCACTAACTTGAACTAGCATATTAGATTTGGATCACACACCTATACACTTCGCTATACATCTTTATGTTTGACATACACACAGTCGCCAAACCACAAGTTTATCACCCACTGGTGAATTAGGCTTACACACAGTAGCCAAAATATAGTTTATCACTCACTATATAGGTTATAAGGCTAATGTTCTTACCTTAAACAAGCTTCAACTCAACCTTTGTCTTTGCTCACCGCTTTGCTAATACTCCCTTCACCTAAACATACGTTTAGGATTAATTAGCACATACATACATATGGTATAAAACCAATCCATATGACCCATTTATGACTAGTTTAAGCATAATTAACTCTATATTGACCCACCGGTCATTTTATTCCCACTTTGCCCTTCCTTTCATATTTTGAACTTCTTGGAGGCATTTCATCAAACACCTTATGGGCATGATTTATAACTCAACATATTTCATATAACTAATTTGCTATAAACCATCAAGTTTCAAAATTTGCATACATGATACATAGAACATCTAATACATACTATTCTAAGTTCAAAACATATTAATTTGATCATAGATGAATTTCTCCTCAACACCCCAATCATGAACTAAACTACTTAGCAAGAAAACATCCAATTAAGACTCACCTTATGAGTTAGATGCAGAAACTAGGTGATTTATAACTCAATTCCACAATTAGAAACTTGAATTCAACACAAACGCGACTCAATTTGACTAGGGTTCTTGATTCCTTCCTCCTGCTCGCTTCCTCCTTTCGTGCGTGTGTATGAGTGTGTCCAGGAGGTTCTACACCTCCTTACTAACATATAAATTGTTTTCTCAATTGGCAAAAGTAGTCCCTCTAGTTACTTTTATTCATTTACACTAACAATACTAACTTAACTCAGTTAGTTCTAATTTACCACTCATTTTATTTAAAAACACAAATTATAAATTACCTAAAAGGACGTTACAAGTTCTCCCCCACTTGGGAAGTTTCGTCCCGAAACTCAAATAAGTAAGGGTAGCATTCTTTCATCTCGTCTTCTAGCTCCCAAGTGACATCCGACCTTTTCGGTTCTTCCACTGTATCAGCACTTGCTTTATCTCTTTGTTCTCAACTTTTTGATTTTCTGTCAAGTATTACCACAGGTTCTTCCACATAATTCAGCTTATTATCAATCACTAAGTCCTTATACGGGATATACGCTGATTCATCTGCTAGACATTTTCTCAAATGAGAGACATGAAAGGTATTATGGACCCCACTTAGTTCTTCTGGTAGCTCAAGACGATAAGCAACCTCGCCCACCCGAGCTATAATTTTAAATGGTCCAATGAATCGCGGTCCTAACTTTCCTCTCTTTCGGAATCGAATTATACCTTTCCATGGAGAAACCTTTAATAACACATAATCTCCTACTTGGAATTCAATCGGTTTTCTTCTTCTATCCGCATACGACTTTGGCGATCTTGAGCCGCCTTTAGATGAGCTCGTACTTGATCAATGTGTTCATTAGTTTTCTCACCACTTCGGTACTAGCTAGCTCTCGTGGACCAATTTCTCCCAACATACGGGAGTTCTACATTTTCTCCCATATAACATTTCATATGGCGCCATTTTCATACCCGAATGATAGCTGTTATTATAAGAAAATTCTGCCAAGGGTAGATATGTATCCCAACTACCTCCGAAATCAATAATGCACGCGCGCAACATATCTTCTAGGATTTGGATAATCCTCTCACTTTGACCATCTGTTTGTGGGTGATATGCGGTGCTAATCAACAGTTTGGTACCCATTTCATCATGAAATTTTCTCCAGAACCTCGAAGTAAATCGAACATCTCGATCTGATATATGGATATAGGTATGCCATGCTTAGACACAATTTCCTTGATATATATTTCTGACATTATTTCCGATGAGTAAGTCTCCCGAATTGGAATGAAATGAGCACTCTTTGTCAATCTATCCACTACTACCCAGATGGTATCATAGCCTTTTCGGGTTTTTGGAAGCTTTGTTATTAAATCCATGGCTATACGATCCCACTTCCAAACTGGAATTTCTAAAGGTTGTAATTCACCATGTGGTTTTTGATGTTCTGCTTTTACTTGTAAACATGTTAAACACTTTTCCACATATTTAATGATATCACGCTTCATTCCTGGCCACCAATAATTCACTTTTAAATCACAATACATCTTAGTAGCTCCTGGGTGAATCGAATACTTAGATTTATGTGCTTCATCCAGTATCAATTCTTTTACTGAACAAACTGGAGGAATCCACACTCGTCCCCTCATTGTTTTAATCCATAACTGTCTTCCTTAAGGATTTGCACTTGACCCTGAATACGGTTTCGTTTCCAATTCTCTTCTTTGAGTGCCTCCGTTTGCGCTTCTTTAATCCGCTCGATTATGCTTGAATTAATCGTTATTCTCATCGCCTTTACTCTAATAGGCTCATACTCATCTTTTCTACTTAATGCATCCGCTACCACGTTAGCTTTCCCAGGATGATATAGGATTTCACAGTCATAATCCTTTAATAATTCCAACCAACGCCTCTGTCTCATATTAAGCTCTTTCTGAGTGAAGAAATATTTTAAACTTTTATGATCGGTAAAAATAGTGCATTTCACACCATAAAGATAATGCCTCCAAATTTTCAAGGCAAATACCACTGCGGCCAGCTCTAAATCATGTGTTGGGTAGTTCATCTCATGTGTTTTCAGTTGTCTTGAGGCATAAGCTATCACTCTACCCCTTTGCATCAGAACACACCCCAACCCAAAATAGGACGCATCAGAATACACAACAAAATCCTCATTCCCCTCGGGTAATGCTAGTATTGGTGCCTGCGTCAATCTTAATTTCAACTCTTGAAACGCTTTTTCTTGTTCGACATCCCATTTAAAAATAATCCCTTTTCTAGTAAGTTTAGTCAACGGAGAAGCTATTTTGGCAAAGTCTTGAATAAACCTCCGGTAATACCCTGCTAGGCCCAAGAAACTTCTAATCTCAGTTGGAGTTTTGGAGGATTCCATTTCATTACTGCTTGAATCTTTGAGGAGTCTACTTGAATTCCATTTGCATTTACAACATGCCCCAAGAATTGCACTTCTCGTAACCAAAAATCACATTTTGAAAATTTAGCATATAATTTTTCTTGTTGAAGGGTTTCCAAAACCTCTCGTAAATGGCGCGCATGCTCTTCTTCACTTTTAGAATACACTAATATATCATCAATGAAAACAATAACCGAACGGTCTAACATAGGTCGACATACCCGATTCATTAAATCCATAAACGCCGCCGGTGCATTTTTAACCAAAAGACATCACAAGAAACTCATAGTGACCGTAACGAGTACGAAACGCTGTCTTAGGCACATCGTCCTCCTTTATCCTTAGTTGATGATACGCTGACCTTAAATCAATCTTTGAAAACCAAGACGCGCCTTGTAGTTGGTCAAATAAATCATCAATCCTAGGTAAAGGATATCGGTTCTTGATAGTCACCTTATTTAATTCTCGATAATCAATACACATTCTAAAACTTCCATCTTTCTTTTTAACAAAAAGAACTGGTGCACCCCACGGGGAGATGCTTGGGCGAATGAACCCTTTATCAAGGAGTTCTTGTAATTGTTTCATCAACTCTTGTAATTCAGATGATGCTAACCGATATGGGGCTTTAGGAATAGGTTTAGTCCTGGTACTAAATCAATTCGAAACTCCACATCTCTTACAGGTGGAAGGCCTGGTAAGTCATCTGGAAATACCTCAGGAATTCTCTAACCACTGGAACATCTTCTAATTTCGGTACACTCTGGTTAGTATCAATTACATATGCCAGGAAACATTGCCCTTCACGCCTCATATGCTTTAGGGTCTTAATTAATGAACACAACACTACTCCTTTACACTTTTCTCCATGAATAACTACCTTATGGCCCCTCGGAGATTTTAACTTTATCTTTTATGATAACATACAATATCAGCTTGGTATGTAGAAAGCCAATCCATTCCACAACCACATCAAACTCACCTAAGGTCATAGGTATTAGATCAATAGGATACTCTTCCTTCTTAATAGTTAACCTACACCCTCGGTAAACTTCAAACACTAAAAATGTTTTAGAATTAGCCAATTCGACCTCTACTGGTGCAGGCAATGTACTTATTTCAAACAAAGGATGAGACGCAAATTTAATCGACACAAACGATCTATTAGCACCGGAATCAAATAACACATACGCAGGTAAAGAATTTAACAGGAAAGTACCCGACACCACATCGGCGGTCTTTTTAGCTTCTTCAGCTGTAATTTGAAAAGCCCTTCCCCTTGCTTTCGGTATTTCAGGTTTCTTTACACTGCTCTGAGCGCTCGAACTTCCACCAGTTTTCAAATCTAGACATTCACTCCTCTTGTGCCCAGGTTTATAACAATTGAAACACAGCTCCAACTGACTGGTGCATTGGGTAGACAAGTGTCCGGACCTCCCACATCTAAAACATGTTCTTGGAGGTAAACGGCATTCCCCCGGATGCCTCTTGCCACAGTTAACACACAGTTTAATTTCTTTAACCTGACTCGGCTTCTTAAATTGGGTAGAAAATTTAGGCTTCTTGGAAGGTCCTTCATCTTTATGTACGGGCCTTTTTTCACCACGCTCCATCTGTCGTTTCAACTCAGCTTCTATCTCCCGAGCACAATCTATAAGTTCCACTAGGGTCTCACATCGAGAAGGTGTAAGAAACTCCCGGTATTTAGCATTTAACATCCCATAGTACTGATTAATCCACATCCTTTCTGTTCTTAAAAAGTCGCGACAAAACTTAGCCTTCTCATAGAAAATCGCCGTGATGGTATCTATGTCCTCGTCCTTCTGTCGCAGTTGTAAGAATTCTTCATAAATTCGGTTAATCGCCGCTTGCGAGCTAAACCGCTTTAAAAATCTCTCTTTAAACTCCTCCCAAGTCATCACTCGTATACCTTCCAAACCAATTTCTTCTCGCACTAAATCCCACCAGTCTTTACCTCGCTGTTTTAACTGGCCACCCGCAAATATCACCCTATCATTAGGATCACAATGTGAAGTTTCAAACGTCCCCTCTATATCCGAGATCCACCGAATTGCTAGTAATGGGTCCACCTCACCATTAAACTCAGCTGGTTTACATGCTACAAAATCTTTATACGTTACCCGTTTAGGTGCTTTCTCAGTTTTCTCTCCAACCTGCAACACTGTAAGTTCATGCTGTATAAACTCTTGTAGCGTTCTTTGCATATCTTCCATGTACATTGGTAAATTGGCCCCTATGGCTTTAGCCACTTCTTCATTAATAATTTTTCTCATCTCTGAATTACTTGATTCACCTTCCTCGCGAATATGTTCCTCAGCCATTCTTGATGACTGAAATATAACTCAGGTTCAATTATATATTTACTGCATCACTATGCTTATAATCATGTAAATCACATATTTACATTTATAAAAACTTTCACACATATCGCATATTAACACAGGTACACTAACCTTGATTGATGGCTCAGTGATCGAATCTTGGAATCGAACAGGTTCTCTTCTATTATCACGAGCACAAGATTTGAGTTCAAGCTTTCTCTACTCACTTGAATCCCTCAAACCACGGCTCTGATACCAACTTGTAACACACCACCTTGTTACCATAATTTATAAAACATGTTTGAGGTGTAAAAGATTTTTAATTTAGGTCCCAGTTAAAATCTCTACTTTTAAAACTCTATTACACATAACCCTGACTACGTCAACACACTATTAACGTTTACACACCTCAAATTACATTTATGTAATTTACATAACGTTAAGTTTGTTTAAAAGAAACTAATTAACAACCCATTGTTCGATCCACAAGCAACTTCATCGATCACCTTTGCCATCTTGGAAAATTCCTACAAAACAACCACTTTTATCACATTAGTCCATTGGAACTAAATAAGAACTCTTATACTCACTTTATAGGTTATTAGGAGGTGATTTGGGGGCTTAAAATACCAATCGAAAGCGTAAATGGCAAGTTAAAAAGTTAACCCCGCCAGTCATCACCGTAGCCTACGGCCAGTGGCCGTAGGTTACGGCTCAGCTGCTGCTGTTGTTATTTGTTTTTCTCAAAGTTTTGACCGGTTTCGTTTGTTTCGACTTTTCAATGATCCGGGTCCATTTCAGCATCTCTATTTGCTCAATTTAGAAGCTTTAACTCTCTTAGCTTCGACTCTTTGTATCTATCATATTATCACCCATTCTATAATCACACTTTCACATTTAAATAGAAATGGGTCATAATTCTACTTTAAGCTAGTCATTCACTAACTTGAACTAGCATATTAGATTTGGATCACACACCTATACACTTTGCTATACATCTTTATGTTTGACATACACACAGTCGCCAAACCACAAGTTTATCACCCACTGGTGAATTAGGCTTACACACAGTAGCCAAAATATAGTTTATCACTCACTAGTGATTTAAATGTTACCACCGTAACTGAATATAATTATAACCCCTCCAGGCTTGATTCACACACCTGTGAACTATACCGGTATATTTATTTCATGCACACGCGCATGTAGCTTCAACCCAATTCATGCACTCGAGCATGTATACTTACTATTACTATAACCATTACTTATGGTCATTATTCACAACTCACATTTACTCAGAGTAAACATAATAAAATCATAAAAATAAGACTATATATGGTTATAAGGCTAATGTTCTTACCTTAAACAAGCTTCAACTCAACCTTTGTCTTTGCTCACCGCTTTGCTAATACTCCCTTCACCTAAACATACGTTTAGGATTAATTTAGCACATACATACATATGGTATAAAACCAATCCATATGACCCATTTATGACTAGTTTAAGCATAATTAACTCTATATTGACCCACGGTCATTTTATTCCCACTTTGCCCTTCCTTTCATATTTTGAACTTCTTGGAGGCATTTCATCAAACACCTTATGGGCATGATTTATAACTCAACATATTTCATATAACTAATTTGCTATAAACCATCAAGTTTCAAAATTTGCATACATGATACATAGAACATCTAATACATACTATTCTAAGTTCAAAACATATTAATTTGATCATAGATGATTTTCTCCTCAACACCCCAATCATGAACTAAACTACTTAGCAAGAAAACATCCAATTAAGACTCACCTTATGAGTTAGATGCAGAAACTAGGTGATTTATAACTCAATTCCACAATTAGAAACTTGAATTCAACACAAACGCGACTCAATTTGACTAGGGTTCTTGATTCCTTCCTCCTGCTCGCTTCCCTCCTTTCGTGCGTGTGTATGAGTGTGTCCAGGAGGTTCTACACCTCCTTACTAACATATAAATTTGATTTTCTCAATTGGCAAAAGTAGTCCCTCTAGTTACTTTTATTCATTTACACTAACAATACTAACTTAACTCAGTTAGTTCTAATTTACCACTCATTTTATTTAAAAACACAAATTATAAAATTACCTAAAATGGGACGTTACAAAGATCCTTATACTTTTGTGCTTACATATTGTTTAAATGCTACATAATGCTATGCCTTTTTATGCAATTTGATGCCTTAGCATAGGATTGCCTTAGGTATGCTTAAACTTAGTTACTTGTCTCCCTAAACTCATCTTTGACTCTCCCCGAACATAAAAATCACTCAATCTTATTCTCGACGACATGTGGAATCGTATACTTATACTTATGATCTGGATCTTTAGACGTATGTCTAATCTATACAAATCTCATCAAGGTTTTGATTTCATGAACCAAAGAAATTTGTGTGACACATAGACACCTGTATTCTGGATTTCTGGCAAAAGGCCTTCGGGCTAAGGCAAGCGTATTTGTATAAATCTCATTATGAGACCCGTTACGATACCTGGGGATTTCTGGGATGAGTGATAAACTATGGTCAAAATACACAAATCTCTAAGGCAAATGAGTCAATTTACCTTGACGTGTCAACGATTCCAAATGGTAATGCGTTACCAAATGGAACCATCCTTTTGTATCTTAAAAATCCTTGAATCCTTGAACTGGTTATCACTAAAGTTTTAATATCTTCTCATTCTTAACCTAAATAATGTTCCTGTTAATATTGAACCTATCCTACATTTCAACTCCTACGTTTAAACGCTCAACGTGTAACGTGTAACAGTATTGAACTCGGCATTTCATGTAACTATCTTCTTATCTTAACCAACGTGAACATGGATCTTAATATACCCAAAGATATTGGGAATCTAAACCGTATGGTCTTTAAAACTTTAAACCGTTAGTTATGGTTCTCAAATCCTCTTAAGGAGGTGTCCCATAACTAAGAACATGCAATGCTGTAGACGAAATTCCTACATCTCGGGATACTTTGTCTAGGCAAAGTGTAAATGGTGATCTGATTTGATCATTGAATCCGTTTACTTGACTCGAAACTCTTGTTATAATTGATCACTTATAAGTATGTGTGTCTTCAATAAGGTTATGGATGACCTCATATTTTGAGAAGTCCATATGTTCCTTTCGATTGTGAATCGAATCCATACATCTCATTGTGATGTCGAATCATTTCGTCCACATCTCATTGTGATGTCGAATCATTTCGTCCTTGATTTCGTCTTCCCGACTTAAACCATCCAAGATTTGAATACCATCATAACAAATCCTGTTATCTCGAACATTGACCTTAAATTTTGTAAGCATGATTTTCCTTTTGTTACATTGATATAACTTGAAATTTTCTGAAATTCTAAGTGATATCCTTTTCCTCTCGTCGTTAAGTCAAACTTTGAACCGTCTGCACTGTGGGAGATGCGAGAGTTTGTAAGTCAATCTATGACTAAGAACACTCGTACCTCCTAAACAATTCTAACTCATCAAAACAGGGGTGATTCCCTTATTTTGATGATTCTCTATTTGTTTCGATAAATGGTTTCCAATTGTGTATTTTATGAAATTTCATCCTCTGGATTAGGGTGATTACCTTATCTTGAGGATTGACTTCAAGTATTTTCTTTGGAATGGCTTTTCACAAATGACATGATCTCACCAAAATAGGAGTGAAACCCGTACTTGGTGACAAGTGTTAATCTTTGATTGTTTCCTTGTTATTATGAAATTCAATCATCAAGATAGGCATGAATTCCATACCTTGATGATAATTTCATTCTTATGGATTGTATTTTCTCAAATGATACGATCTCATCAAAGTATGAGTGAATTCTAGATTTTTATGAAGAAGTTCATCTTGTTATATTTTGTTTTTTTTTTTGTAAAACTTCACCATTAAGATAGGAGTGATTTCCCTTACCTTAATGGTGAGTTACCTCATCTTATTTATGTGGATCCTCAACAATGAGTTGGGATCAAACTTTTTGATTGGTAAGTTAATGATCACATCTTAGGAATACATCATCAAGTTAGAAGTGAAAACCACACCCTGATGACTAACCTCATTTCTTGATCTTCAATTTACCATGGTTATAATCGAGTGACGAGAAGCATGCAGTAACTTGAAGGGAGAATCAATGTTAGTGTTCTGACCTATCAAGCCAAGGCATTATCTCTGAATTGAAAGAAGACCCGATCGTTTTAGGTTTATTTTGACTCCAACCTTGGAGCACTTAAATTCTTAAATCGATTTCTTTCCCTTATTTTTATTGATTTGATGTAGCTATATCGAACCATTTATTCCTTACTTATCAACTTTCATTTTTTAGATATCATCAACACCTGATTAGGTGATGATAGTCTTCCCAAACAATCTTTTGTCAAATAAAATACCTACCTTATTGTTTGACGAATTACGTATGCAATCTGCATTTGAAAATTTGTTACCTTGCAAAACATAGTTACAAATACCTTTCTTATTGACTGTGTCACTTTTTGAATCACATTCGAACCCGTAACCTTGGAAATCCTTAAAACTCCATCTTGATTCGATCAACAAGACTCGTTATTATCCTCATTGCGACGTGGATATAATGGTTCATAAACCTTCGTAATTTGTAGTCATGGGTTTGGCATAAAGGAAAAGACGTAACTTGGTATGTGCCCAAGTGTCTTGCCTTTACATACGACAAAACCGTGTTCCCGTGAATCTCCTGTTTAACTTTTCATTCACTAAGTGCATTTTATCTTAGCGGTCATGATGACAATTGGTGTATTAATGACTGATTGGCTAGAAATTCAATTCGACCCATTATCTCACAACATCGAGAAATTGACCTGTATCTGTTTCAAATATTCGTATAATGTGGTATGGCGTTAAAACATCGATCGTCATTTTGAATGATTGATTTATTTTCTGATTTTAATAATATTAACCATCGTCGTGAACTCATTCCAAGATCTTCGCATAGCGTATTATTCTTAGATCAATGGTTGGTCAAAGGAGAAGTACAATATATGCGTTAAGATCGTTTCATTATATATAGTGACGTTTGGGATCCTTAAATCCCGACGGTTAACCTTTCTTATCATTATTGGCCTTTTATATTGACGGTTAACATCTCTCAAAACGTTTCGTATTTCACTGGAAGAATTCAAGTTGGCATATATTATGTCAAGAGACTTGAAGGATTTCCTAAAGTGAAACATCTTATCTGTAATTAAACGTCTATCACTGTCCGTTCGTACGCTTATCTTTCATTTAAACCCTCTTGTTCGTTTAAGTTTCATCCTTAATTTCGGGACGAAATTTTTAAAAGTTGGGGAGACTGTAACCATCCGTATTTTTCAAATTAACTTCTGTTAATGTTTATTATTAATACAATTATGAGAATTCATTTGTAAAACTTTAATGATAATAATAATAATAATAATAATAATAATAATAATAATAATAATAATAATAAAAATGTAATGATAATAATACTAATCATAAATAAAAACAACATAAGTTTTATTATTGCAAAACTTGAAATTCACTTGTTTTACACTAGAATAATAACAATTCAAAATATCAGGGACCAATCTGCAATTTAATCAAAGCTTTAAAATTCAAATGTCAACTCTTAAATATCTCAGGGACCAGAAGTGTAACTTGAACACCCACTTTATTTTCCCATTTTCCTTTCCACGAATTTTTTCCATTTCCTCCATGTTTTTCGGCCACCTTTACAGCCAAATCACGCACTATATATTACAATAATCGAATTAACTTCACATACACGACCATATATCTGTCTTCAATTGATCCTAGTTTTCAATCTCACTTAAAACACGCACAACCAGCACCATCGGCCCCCATCTTCGGTCGCGGACCTGCAACCACCCGAAGACCCTATATCGAGCAGTTTTGGTTGCAATTGATAGAGGGTTTTGCTTCTAGATCACCATTCTAAGCTTCCTGTAAAGCTAATTTGATTAACATCAACTTTTGCACCCCGAATCGATTCTCACTTAGCCGCGGCATACTTTGACTTCACTAAACCGTTTCTTCAATTGAATAAGGTAAATTAATCACACCCTTGAACTCGAAATCTGTTAAGGAAGCAAAGCCCTATACTTAATTTGGGTAACAAACACGAATTGAGTGTCAATTTTGGGGTTGATCGAGTTAGGGTTTATATGAAATAGGGTGGATTATTGCTATTGATGTTTAAAAGATTTTTTAAAACTAAATCAAATCATAGCTGAGGCTTTGGTTTACTGGTAAAAAGCGGCCACCATGAGCAGGAGGTCCCGGGTTCGAACCGGGCCTCTGCCATTTGTTTTTTTTAATAGTTTCTAGCCTAAATTAAATTTCTGTGAAAATTCTTAAAATATATCAAAATTACTTTTGTACATTCTAAATTTTTGAAAACCCTTCAAAGACATTCTGAAATATTTTTTTAAGTTTAAATAAAAACATTTATTTTATAAAACATTTTAAGAAAGATGCTTTGAATAAATTCTAATAATATGATTCGAAACTAATAAATAGTAGATTATTATTGAACCTCTTGTTACCAAGATTTCGTTTAAAATAGTAAGCTCTAAAACTTTTTATTTAAATGTATATACAACATTTTAAATTATTATTATTATAATTTATTTACACCTTTGAATAACAATATATATATATATATATATATATATATATATATATATATATAATTCAAGGAAATATAAACGATCTTCATTGTTAACAAATAACAATTATTTTGGCATTTCTTAAAAAGAAAATTATTTAAAACTAGTCTTCATCCAAACATTAAACCTATATAATTAAACTTAAATCCTGTAAATGTACTTATACTTAGGTGCCTTGTGAGGATTTTCGTTGGAACGTTGTTTATTATCCAATCATCAACTTATCATCATCTTATTTATTTCACGTGAGTTTTCCTTGCCCCTTTTTACTTTATTTCACACCATTTTGGGGTGAAATGATACTTATACATTATACACTTATAAACGTTTGTGACTTATAAAGCACTTGCAATTCATCTTTATATTTTGTCATGGTTATTTGTGTGTTGTAAGTGATTATATGAGATACATAGTTTGTTACAATCATTAACTATTGCTAGCCTGGCGACGTCTTAGATCTTTGGGCCTGACAAGCCTATTTGGTGCTAAAGTCGATGAACTGCCGACTCCTAGGAGCCGTATGCTTGTGAACTAGGGAACCAAATACACTTAGCAATCTTATATATTTGTAATCAAGTCGAGGTTTGATTGTAAAGATATGTTCTATAACCTTACTAGCTTATAACCTATGATATGAATTGCTACTTATAATCTTTTCATATTATGTATGAAAACTTAGGAAACTCACCAGCTATTTTGAGTTGACCTTTTATTTTTATCATGTTTCAGGTAAACCGAGTTTAGAGTGATCTTTTGAAGCTTGCTATAAAACTAGGACGTGGACCTAGTAACTAAATAAAATGCTATGTCATGTTTGATTCATGTTTGAACTTATTGCGTATTTGCGACTTATGTTTGTAATTCCTATTGAAACTATTAATATGAATTTACATTTAAACATAGCGTTATGTGGCTGTGAACAATCTTATTCCTCACACCTCGACGATTCCGCCGTCTAGGTTGGGGTGTGACAATGAAACTCGTCCCACAGGATCGCTAGCAATACCAGAAGCATAGCAGAAAAAGCATAATGACCTGCTTATGAAAAACCATGAAACTCGTCCCACAGGATCGCTAGCAATACCAGAAGCAAATGTTGCTAACAATTTGAAAATGGGAACAAGGCCAAGTTCGTGGTCGAGGCCGTGGCCGCGGCCGTGGTCGTGGTATTATAATAAAAACCATTTTAGTGGTCATAACAACTTGTTCAAGTCGACCAACAATTATTATAGAGGCGTGGACGAGGTCGTGGTCGTGGCCGTGGAAGAAACGCACCACAAAGTAACAAGTTTAACCAGCAAAATAAGTTCAAAATGAAGCTGGAACATCTCAAACTAATGATAGTTCGTGTTATAGATGTGGAAGTAATAACCACTGGGGAAACTTTGTCGCACACCTTCACATCTATGTCAATTATATCAAGCATCTCTAAAAGAGAAAGAAGTGAACCATGTAGATAAAATTGATGATGTCAACACGGAACTACACCATTCGGATTTTTTCAGTGATGGAGAAATTTAGATGCTTTGAATAATAATATTTCTTTTATAATTATGTTAATTATGTTTGTAATATATTTCTTTCTTTCATGTAACATATTTTGTTTAAAATGTATAATATTATATGTGCTTATTATTATTTTTTTCTTATAATTGAAGATTAAATGAATTCCAATGGAGCACAAGACCGAACAAGTAATAGAGATTTATGTATAGCAGATAGTTATGTTACACATACTATTCTTAAATATCAAAAAATATTTTATGAATTGAAACCGACAAAGGGAAATATTGATACAATATCAGTTCCTACGGACTTGATTGAAGGTGTGGGAAAAGTAAATTTAGAATTATCTAACGGTAAAAGATTTTAATAGAGAATGCTCTATTTTCCCTAAAATCAACAAGAAACTTATTAAGTTTCAAAAATATATATCAAAATGGATATGATACCCAGTCAAGAACTGTTGGTAACAAGAAATATCTATATATTGTGAAGGAAAATCACATATGGAAAAATTGCTAATGCTTCATTCTGGATTGCATTATACATATATAATGTGCCTCAAGCACATATGGCAGTAAAAGAGAAATATTGTGATCCTGGTATGTTAAACATATGGCATGATAGATTAGGCCATCCCCAATCTACAATGATGAAAAGAATCATTGAAAATACACAAGGACATCCATTAAAAAATCAAAGGATTCCCCAAGCAAATAAATGTAACTGTGTACATCATGTTCTCTTGGAAAATTAATTACAAGGCCTTCGCCACTAAAATCAAAAAGGAAACACCAATATTCCAGGCACAAGAGCACTGTTCAGACTCATTACCCTACACTTAGTTTTTCTAAGTCAGAATTCAGAGACATGAGCACTGTTTGGACTTATTACCCCACACTTGGTTTTTCTAAGTCAGAATTCAGACACATGAGCACTATTTGGACTTATTACCCTGTACTTAGTTTTTCTAAGTCAGAATTCAGACTCATGAGCACTATTTGGACTTATTACCCTGCACTTAGTTTTTTCTAAGTCAGAATTCAGACTCATGAGCACTATTTGGACTTATTACCCTGCACTTAGTTTTTCTAAGTCAGAATTCAGACTCATGAGCACTATTTGGACTTATTACCCTGCACTTAGTTTTTCTAAATCAGAATTCAGACACATGAGCACTGTTTGGACTTATTACCCTGCACTTAGTTTTTCTAAGTCAGAATTCAGACTCATGAGCACTGTTTGGACTCATGATCCTTGTATAGGCGTATTATTAACCTGTTAAATATGTTCCTGAGTCCATTTCAGTCCCAATCATCATATTATCTTATTCTGAGCATATACACACTATACTATGCATGAGCATAACATAAAACATTCATAAACATCATCATGCATACATGGGCATACGGGTTCATACTTCCATTTTTTAATAAATTTTACATGTATTTCCAGCCCCAAAATCGTACAAAACATGTGAAAAATACGGGGTCTAGAACTCACCTTAGCAGTCTCTCGGGTGTTGACTTCTTCAAAACCCCGTTTGCTACAAATTCAACACCTTTAAAATCCCATAAACACACCCCATATACGCACACATAAGAACACATACTTTCAGTTCCTTAGCTAAAACACAACTTAAAAATCACTAATTTATACCTTAAATCTGATTTTTCTTCTTGTTCTTCTGCAAATGCTCGACTTCTGCTCTTTCTCTTTCAAAAATATCCGAATGAAAGTGGTTGTGCAGAAAATGGGCAGCCATACTCCTTATCACCAACTTTTACCAACTTTCCACCTTTTTACACTTTTAACCCCTCATCTTGGGTTGACATTCATTTCTCCCCTTTCCCTTTCTTTTATTATTCTATTTGTCTTAAAATAATTTACGGGTGTTACAATTACTGAAATCATATGAAAAAGTAACAAGTCAACTAACAAATTAGCCAGTGAGTAGACACAGATTTGCATACATGTATAGATTGATTAAAAGATTGAAAAAATTTAATTCACATGCCAATATCAAGACTAATAAGGTAATAGCGTAACATAAAAGACAACCCAAACACAATCAAACCAAATGATTGAATTTACTTTGACTTCAAACAAATCCTGATGATTGATTGAATTGACTCGGTCCGCAGGCGAAGTCTTATGATTGATTGATTGGCTCTATTTCCAATCACCACTAGAATATTCATATGGGGTGGGTTGTCAAAAAGATAGATTTCGACTAGGTTACAGGTTTGAATAAACCAAGTGTGTGAACTTGGAATGATCTCAGATTCGTTTTAGATCAAAAACTTAAATTATTTGGTCAATATTCAAGTTGTAACAGATTCAATGTGTTAAGAGGTTTTGGTTTCGAGTGGGGAGAATGAAACAATTGGTTGTAATTTGAATTGATGGAGGGTATGGGTTTGAAACAGGTTCATGGCATAGCGTGGTGGTTTAATTGGTTTAAAACGGTCGATTTGGGTGGTTTGGTGGTCACCGAAGTCGTTGGAGGCCGATCGGAGAACTAGGCGACGGGATGGGTGGTTTGGGTTATTTTAAAATAATTACAATCTTTAAGTTTCATATGATTATGATTTTATGTACAAAGTATTTAAAATAGGTTTTGAAAATTATATTTTGACCCTGAACTTAATAAAAACTAATTTATATAATAAATCAGTTTATTTTAAAAGATTTTATAAAACTTTATACATTTTAATAAGACTTTTCAATTAATTATTTATTGTAAAACTAAAACACATAATTGGCGTTTAAAAACTTTATAACTGTATAAAAAAATTATTTTATAATCATGAAATTATTATAATCGATTAAATAATTTTATAAATAGAAATTTTAATAAACGATAACAATCTTGATTAAATACACATTTACTACATTTGATTCATCAAAATAAATGCAATTATTTAATGATGAAATTTTGTTTTCTCGTTGTATGAAATGATCAAAAATGGGTTCTTGGTTTACATTACCAAATGGGTCTGATGTTACAAAAATAACACCGATGTCACACCATCGCTAATGACTACTACAGTGAAACTACGGTGTGTTAATACGAATAAACTAGACTAAAAGTAAACATATAATAGTATAACTAAGTCGATTTAAGACTTACGCGTTGTGACGGAACTGTTAAGGTGGAAAAATAGACGTAAAAATGATGAACCACACACGCACGTTGTGCTGTGTTAACTCATAAAATCAAAACAAAACGTAAAACAAACGTGAAATGGTAACAAAACATGCATGTTTGTGTCATGTTAACTTGCAAAACTTAATACGAACATAAAATGAAAACTCGCAAAAGATGAAAAATATAGGATACTAAAGTTGAAAGTATAAAATTTACGAGATTAAATTGCAAAATATAAATAGTTTTGGGTTAGAAATAAAATTAATTAGATTTTGAAATGGTACTTTATAAAATATGAAAAACTTTGGCTTAAAAGTAAAAATTTATTTTTTTTGAAAAACTCACTTAGCATAAATTACAATACAATTATGCATACAAAGGTTGATTTTAGTATAATATTAATTACGAAATATCATATTTTCTTTAAATTTGCATAACATCACTTATTTATTCACTTTGTTTTCTATATCACTTATAGTCACTTATTTTATTATTGTTTATTTTTTTTCAGATACTTAAAACAATATAGAAATTAGTGAATGATGAATTTCTATGTTTAAAGAATTATTATTTAATATATCTTTTCAACAGCAATTATATTACAAGAAAAATATTTATTAAAACTGTATACCATACGATTTGAACTCATAACGATTTAGTTAGGGAACAAATTTTTTACCACCAAGATATTCTCTTGTATGCATGAATAAGCGTGTGATATTTCCTTGTCAACTGTTTTTATTATTAGTGTAAGCTAACATTACCTTAAGAAAATTGATTGTCATCGAGGAATCAACATATACACAACCCAATTTTTAGATATATAGTTTTTGCAATTTCGACGACATAATTTACCCGATAGAATATCGTGTATACACAACAATACTTTATTGGGCAGTAAAATGCTAAGGGTGTGTTTTGGTCCACAAGAAAGTTTAACATAATAATTTGATACCCGATCTTTTTATTTTTTGAAAATGACAATAATTATTTATTACCTCAGACGTACAAAAATGGAGACAACAAGATCAACCACAGATATCTCTTACCAACACTTTAGTGACCAAATGCCAAAATACATGGAGAAAACAGGAAAAAAAAAATAGGCATCTTGCATGACTCTATTTGATATTATGATATAATTATTGATTTTATGTGTTATTTAATAATTATATTTATATATATTATAATCATAAAAAGATAGAAAAGTGATTTTGCAAAATTTAAGAGATTAAGTAATTCCAACTTTTAAAACACATATTATGCAACAATTGTTTAAATATAAATTAATTAAAATAGAAAACAAAATAGTTAGCAACATTTTCCCATATTTTTTATATGGCTATTACATTTTCATAAAATAAGTGTTTTTTTCTAAAAAAAATTGCAACAAAAAAACGATTATTTTCTTCTCTTTGTTTTTAAGTGGTATGACTACATACTTTTTAATTAAGAATAATTATGTTCGCCGCCGCATCGTATGAATGCTATTTTAGTTTTTATATATGAATGTATTTGATCAATGTATTACAATCCATAATTGGATTTTCATTCATTATGCTTATGGGACCAAAATTCTCAGATCTTTCAGTCGATAAAAATAAAATTAGTTACTTCAAATAATTACCTTTATAAAATCTTATATTAATAATATTTGAATATAAAGATAATCGTATTGAAAATGCATATAACAACCTAAGAATATGTAACAATAATTCCACACATTGATTATAGTTTTATGCATACGAGGAGCCAAAAGATGATGTGACAACAAAATTTGTAATGATTTTGTCTTTATTTATAAACAAAATTATCTATACTGAAATATAATTAGTAATATGATTATTGTTTCCTTTCGTGCATAAACGCGTTTTTGGTGTTCCGCACAATGAATGTGATAGTGACCCTCGAAATATTGAACATCTTGCCCTTCCCATGTGACATGGTTATAATTTTTCAAACCCTTTTTTAATGTTCTTCAGGTGGAGTGGGTCCCATCTTGATTTCCATACGAAAGATAAAAATTGAGAAATAAAATGGAAAAAATTGATGTGCTGCCTCGTTTCCTTCAACATTTAACACTCATGTCTAGCGAGGAACTACTAGACAATAAGACTTTTTATTTCAAACACAAGTACACGAGTCTTGGATCAAACACCCATCTGGAAAATTATACAAGCCCCATAAGTTAAAAGTTTAAGCCAATAGCGTCTCAACAGTATAAACAACCAAATCAACCGTTTTAAGCCCCCCAACAATTTAAGGGCCTTTAAAAATATAAGGGCTTTCAAAATTCAAAATAAAAAATACGTTTTTAGAGATAAATGAGAAGGATAACAAAAATATCGAAGAATAACAAAATTATTGAAGGTTTATCAAGGTCAATTACAAATTTTGGTTCATCGAGGTCGACTTACGAAACTCGTCACCAAAAGTTAGTTGAGTGTTCAATGTTGATGGTTCTTTTGAGTTCATCAATTTAAATTTTGTTTTGTAATTAATCATCTGATTTACTAACTATTATTGTCTGATCTTGATCAATGCTCAATTACTTTAATCTTTTGTTTTTTGTTTATGTAAATCTATTGTTCTTAGTTTTGATTTTAATTTATAGTTTACTTTAATCAATTGTTACTTGTTTATCATTAATATAGCTCTTTTTTTAGTTGATAATGTTTTAGTTAATTAAGTTGTTTTTAATTCTGTCACACTATAAACAATTTGTTTATGTCATCAGTTTAAGGCAATGTATTTAAGAATAACATATAGATGAGGGTCTCAAAATTTTGTTACGCTTATATGTTAGGTCTAGATTGTATAGGGCTAGATCAATTTTGTATAGGCTTAGTACTTGAACATCAAGTCTTGTAATTAATACTTGTAACAGTCAAAATATATATATATGTGTGCTTTGAATCTATAGGATAACCCCATATATATGTGTGTTGATTTGTGACTTGACAGGAAAAACAATATACTTGGATGGATTCATGGAATTGACCAAGTGTAGGAAACATCTACGGATAAACAATTTTGTTAATCCGTAGATATGTTTCTTACAAGACCAAATGACCAAGTACATGTTCCTGCGGATGATCAAGTACTGTGAAGTGAAGACTCCTACGGAAGAAGGATTTCCTACGGAAGAACAACTTTGCTACGGAAGACCAAATCATCTACGGAAGAACAAAAGTTCTGCGAACGACAAGATTCCTGCGGAAGATCATTTACTTGTGCTATTGGAAATTCCAAGAAGTCAAACAAGTCAACTCAATCAATAACAAATCCCGAGAGATCCGGTGTTTCCTTAACCGACTCAAATCATCTATAATATGAGTCCTAGGTTCACATCTCGGCGAACACAATCAATCAAGATTACGGCTGTCAAGAGTTCATTGTACAACCCTAACCGCCGTCACATCAACATCAAACATTATTGATTCACAGAATTCGATTGTTCATAGTTATTCATTATTATTATTTTGTAATCATTACATTATAGTTAATGAAATACGTTTGAATAATTATTGATTTCGTATTTTTGTGTTTCTGTGGTTGTGTTCATCATTAATCATTACAATCAATTAAACGTCAATTAGTGATAATCCGCGATCATTAAATTGATTTATTTTAATACTGGTAATTTGAATTGCGATCCTTGGATTCACAGGTGGTATCAGAGCCTTGGTGCTCATTGATTTAGATCAATTGATCTATCAGTATTAAAATTGTTTAATTGATTTTCAAACAATTAAATCAACGACTTGTTGTTCAGCAAGCACTGTCTCATTGCTTGTTTGATTTAGATCTATATTCAAATCAATTGAATACTAGATCTGGGTCTTTGATAGATTTATCAATTTTAGCATTTAAGTTTTGATTAATTCGTTTGCATTAAACATGAGTACTTTTGGTGGAGGATCGTATCAACCGCCAAAGTTGGAAACTAAAGCTGATTTTAAATCCTGGAAGATCAAGTTTAGGAATCATGTGAACTACACAGATTCTGATTGTGGGAGTCCATCACTCAAGGTCTTTATATTCCACCCACTCTTGGGCTGGATTATAATGACAAAAATCAGCCATCAGCACTAAATACCTGCCACCTGATGATGTCAAGAAGGTCAAAGTCGATATTAAAGCATACACTTGCTTAGTATGGCTTTGCCAGAAGAAATCTTGATCAGGTGTGAAAATTACAAGACAGCAAATTCCTGTGGAAGATTCTCCACACTCTCTGTGAAGGGAGTGATGAGATCCGAAGCATAAGGAAAGACACCCTTAGATCACAATATGAAACTTTCATCATATTGAGGGTGAATCAATTCCTCAGCAACTCCATAGATTTATGCAGCTTGTTACTGAGATGAACATCTTGGAGTTGAAATATACCACTGAGGAATTAAACAAGAAGATGCTCCACACTTTGCCTGAAAGTTGGAAGCAAACAGTCTCCATGTTCAAGAACACCATAGATCTCAAGACAACAGGTCTGGATACATTGGTTGCTAAGGTAGAAGCTCTTGAACTGGATGAACAATCAAGAAACAAGAGTGTGAGAACTCATGTCTCACCATATCACTTCAAGGAAACAAAAATGCTGGAAGTGCATTTATCTCAAACAATGAAAGTGATAACTCTTGTACTTTGAGTGATGATGAAGAGGAAGTAAGTTTCTATGCATCCAAACCCACTAAGAAATCATCTCAAAGTAAAACTCAAAAGGAAAAGGGAAGATCTGAAGAGAAAAGAGAAACATCAACAACGGCAAACTCTTCTCAACAAAACAAACAATCAGCTCCAATAACTGTCATATTGGATTCTGAAGAACAAAAAGCAGCCTTTGCAGCTTTTAGTTCTAGCTTCCAAGCATATCTTGGAAGCTCACTCACATCAGCTAACATCTGTCAGCAAGATTTGGAGGAACTCCCTCCTGATGTAGTAGAAGAGATGGATCTACAATGGCAGATGGCAATGATTGCTTACAGAGCTAAGCAATATCTGCGAGAGAAATAAAAATCTAGCAGCAGCAAGCAAAACATCAAAGATTGGTGTTGATAAATCAAAAGTCAGATGCTTCAAGTGCAATCTCTATGGTCACTTCTCTAGAGAATGCAACCAACAATCATCTCCGCAGTATCAGCATCAGCAGCAACAAAAATCAGCAGCAACAACAATATCAGAATCAGCAATCAACCTCTCAAAGATCTCTGCATAGACAACCTCAGCTAACATCCCCACCAGCCACAAATACATCAGCAGGACCAAGCAATTCCAGGAGACTGGGCTGATCATCCTTCAAGATGGCACATGTGACTGGAGTTTGTATGAGAAGGAGTGATAGAGGAGAATCAAGCATTGATGGCACATATGGAAAACAAAGTTCCTCCTATGGCCAGAGAGGTAAAAGACAGGTTATGTTCATCATCCTGTGTTGAGGAAGTTGAACGATATCGAGTCCATGCTCAACAATTGGCTGATAAAGTAAAGGAAACTATGATTTTAAATGAATCACACTTAAGAGAACAAAAATTATATCAAATCAAAATAAGTTCTTTACAAAAAGATTTAGAAAAATATGTTTCTGAAAATTACAGCCTAAAAGCCCAAGTTGAGCATCTGACCACTTCCTTAACAAAATCCATGGCTGATCATGCATCAACTGAAGTGAAACTTCAGAAGTTTCAATTATCATCTCAACAATATGAGAAGTTGTTAAACTCTCATATTGAATCAAAGAAAAGAACAAGTCGGGTTGGGTTATAATGCTGTTGCACCACCTATTAATGATAACTACACCTTTACCTGAAACAATGACTAACAATTTGTCAAACATTTTGTGCAAAGCACCAAAATTGACATAAACAACAGTCATGAAGCTGAGATAAGTGAAACTGAATCTACGGAATCTGAATCACTTAAACATAATGAGTCAGATTTTGATAAGTATGATGACTTGGATGATTCTGATGAACATGATACTGATCAACTGAACATTGGCAAGAATGTTCAAGTTGAAACTGGTCTTCCGCGGGTACTTGAAGAATCAAAGCTGCAGTATCCTCCAAGCAACGGAACATGCTGAAGACTATCTGCAAGAGGATTGCTGAATTGAATGAAGGACTTCAAGAACTGAACCTTCACAAAGTAGATAGCTGTGGATCAAGTGCTGAGATACCTTTGTCTTCAGAGAAAGGTCAGAAACAACAAAGTTCAACAAAGCCAAAGAAAAATTCAAGTGTTGAAGATCAGCGGAACAGAAATCTGAAGAATCCGTAGAACATCTGCGGAAAGCAAAATTTACCAAGTCCGTAGATCTTCTGCGGAAGACAAAAATTACTGAATCCGCAGAAAAGCAACGGAAGAGAGAAGCTGATTCTGCGGACGAGGTAAAAAGAGAGACCAACACACATGCAAGAAAAAGGTGAATCTCAAGCATCAAATGGTAGCTAAAGGCAAACAAGCAACAGCTGATGATGCTCCAAACAAAAACAAGAAGAAATCAACTGATGCTTCAGCCAGTGAGAAAAAAGCACAGTAAAAAGAAGGATGAATCTGAAGAAAGTTCAGAAAAATATGGAATGGGTGTGATATGAAGAATCACAATACTGATGAGTGCTATTTCAGCAGCTATTGTTCCATTTGCAATATGAACAATCACATGACTGATGATTGTTTCTTCAACAAACACTTTGCCATATGTGACAAAATAACCATTCCACTCAGAATGTATTTTAATAAGAAGAACAAGAAAAAGAGCAAAAAGAAGTCACAAGATACATCATCTGAATCAGATTCTCAATCCTCAGAAAGTGACAAAGAGACAAAGATTCAGAAAGAACAACAAGAGTCAAAGAAAAGACCCTCTGCTACGGACAAGACTTTGAGGAAGAAAGACACAATACAGTCTAAGACACCTCACAAAAAGGTGGATTTATCAGATAAACAAACTGAAGCAGCTGATGGTTTCTTTGATAACTTTGCAAAAGGAACTCCTGTGCCTCAATCAAACTGAAAGATGAAGAAACTTTCAAAACTACAGGATCCTCTCCAAAGTTAAAATACCAACCAAAACAAGTCACTTTGAAGAAAGAATCAGAGAAGCATGAAGGCATCCAGAAACCTGACTCATCTTCAACAGAATCATCCTCACAACCATCAAATCAAAAAGAAAAACTAATAATGAAACTTCAAGATTAATTCATGAAGGAGTAACTATTGTTGACACATCTGGCAAATCCAAGACAATTAAGCCTTGGATTGTCAATTCTAACTAAATTCTTTTTATGTGCAGGAACAATCATGGAGAGCTGACAACAAGTGGTATGTTGACAGTGGTTGTTCTAGACATATGACAGGCAACTGTGCACTTCTCCATGACTTCAAACATAAACATGCCTCTTATGTGGCATTTGGTGGGGATAAGAAGGGAGGTAAAATTGTTGGTGAAGGAATGGTAACTAATGGTGTTTTAACATTTGAAAAAGTAAATTACTGTGAAAATTTGCAGTATAATTTACTTAGTGTTTCCCAAATTTGTGATCAAAATTATTTAACACTATTTGATAACACTAACTGTTACATTCTTAAGCCAGGTTTTAAGTTCCAGCAGACTGGATCCTTCTCAAAGCATCAAGAAAAGGAACATATATTTTGGATATGAACAACACAACACTCACTAATCACGAGACATGCCTGCTGTCTAAATCTTCAGAAGATGAATCTCAACTGTGGCATAGAAGGCTTGTCCATTCCAACATGAAGAACATGAATAAATTGGTGAAAAATGACTTAGTCATTGGATTACCAAAGAAAGAATTTCACTGTTCTAATCATTGCTCTTCATGTTATAAAGGAAAACAACACCGAGTGTCTCATAAATCCAAAACAATTAACACTAACACTACACCACTCAAATTGCTTCACATGGACCTCTTTGGTCCAACCAATGTGTGAGCATTGGAAAAAGGCAATATGTTTGGTGATAGTAGATGATTTCACTAGATTCACATGGGTCTTCTTTTTAAAACATAAGAGTGAAACATCTGAAACATTAATGGACTTTGTGATCAAGATTGAGAATCAACTTGATTTAAAAGTTAAAATTTTAGGAGTGATAATGGAACTGAGTTTGTTAATACTGATCTGGATTATTTTTGCAGGAATAAAGGAATAGCAAGACAATTCAGTGCACCAAGAACTCCACAACAAAATGGAGTGGCTGAAAGGAGAAATAGAACACTCATAGAAGCAGCCAGAACAATGCTAGCTGATTCTCAGTTGCCCATTACTTTCTGGGCAGAAGCTGTGAATACAGCTTGCAATGTTCAAAATAGAACTTTGATAGTCAAAGAACATAATAAAACACCTTATGAACTCTTATTTAAAAGGAAACCTTTTATAGGATATCTTAGAGCTTTTGGGTGTCATGTGTCTGTTTTGAATACAAAGAACAACTGGGAAAATTCTCTGAAAAAGCCTATGATGGTTTCTTTGTTGGATATTCATCCACTTCTAAATCATATAGGGTATATTCCAGAACATAACATAGTTGAAGAGACTCCCAATGTTTCTTTTGATGAATCCATGTTTACTACTAATGTAAAAGGATCGTCTTGGTTATTTGATATAGATGCATTAACGGAATCATTTAACACTGGTTATCTGATCAATGCAGGTGCTGCGGATACATGCTATCCATTTGTGCCTCCAAGTTTGAATGAAGTGCCCCTGACAGCTGACCCACCAAGGGTACAACGTTCAACTGCACCTCAGCAAGAATCAAGTCAGCAGCATGAAGTTACATCCATAAATACATCCGCAGATGCATCCGTATCCGCAGATGTAAGTCCTGCCTCAGCTGCTGAACAAGGGATAAAGAGGAAGTGTTAAATCAACAAACCATGCCTGCAACACAACAATGTTCATCCGTGAATGGTAATGCATCTTCTACGGAAGTACAAAATGCATCCGTAGATGCTGCAGTTACTCCTGCGGAAGAAGACAAAAAATGCTTCCGTAGAACCTCCTGCGGAAGAACAAAATGATGCTTCGTAGAACTCCTGCGAAAGAACAAGAACAAAATGCTATTCCGTAGAACTTTCTGCGGAAGAAAACAACCCAGCAGCAAATCATACACAAGCTGATCAAAATGAGCCTTTTGATTATTTCATCAACTCAACCTCTCAGCTGACACCATCTGCTTCAATGGGTTTCTCAAACTTAGACACCACAGTTCCAGTTGATGCTGTCTCAACAAGCAGAATCCACAAGTCTCATCCAACAGACAATATCATTGGAGATCTGAATACAAGAACTACAAGGAACAAAGGAGGTGTGGCAAACATTTGTTTGTTCACCTGCTTCTTGTCCCAAACAGTTCCTGCAAACATACAGCTGCACTAAAAGACAAGCTGGATTGAGGCTATGCAAGAAAGGTACAACAATTCAGAAAATAAAAAGTGTGGACTCTTGTAGACCTGCCTACGGGTCAGCACCCAATTAGAACAAGGTGGCTATTCAAAAACAAGCTGGATGACAGAGGTATCATAGTGAGAAACAAGGCTAGGCTTATTGCTCAAGGATATACCCAGGAAGAGGGAATAGACTATGATGAAGTCTTTGCACCAGTTGCAAGGATTGAAGCTATAAGGGTTTTCCTAGCCTATGCCTCCTTCAAGAAGTTCACAGTCTATCAAATGGATGGAAGTGTGCTTTCCTCTATGGAAAATTGATGAAGAAGTCTATGTTGCTCAACCCCCGGATTTGAAGACCCTGATTATCCACATAGAGTATACAAGCTTGATAAAGCTTTGTATGGTCTTCATCAAGCACCCAGAAAGTGGTATGACACACTATCATCATTCCTGCTGAAGAATGGCTACAAGAGAGGAACAATTGATCAGACACTCTTCCTCAAACAAGAACATCAAGATCTTTGGTGGTTCAAATATATGTTGATGACATAATATTTGGATCAACCAACAAGAAGCTGTGCCAAAGCTTTGAAGACTTGATGAAATCTGAATTTCAGATGAGCTCCATGGGAGAATTGACTTTCTTCCTTGGCTTACAAGTTCATCAGAAACCAGATGGCATTTCATCAATCAAGAAAAGTACATTCATCAAATTTGAAGAAGTACAATCTTGCTGATTCCACTTCATGCAAGACACCAGCATCAACAATAGACAAGATTGTGCCTGACCCTGCTGGCAAATCCGTAGATCAAAGATTGTATAGATCAATGATCGGTTCATTAATGTACTTAACTGCCAGTAGACCTGACATCATGTTTGCTGTTTGTGTTTGTGCCAGGTATCAATCAGACCCAAAGGAGTCACATCTGAATGCTGTAAAGAGGATTTTCAGATACCTGAAAGGCAAACCTGCCTTGGGACTTTGGTATCCTAAAGATGGAGATTTTAGCCTCTACTCCTACTCAGATAGTAGCGACTATGGAGGTGCAACAACAACAGAAAATCCACAACTGGTGGATGTCAGTTTTTAGGACCAAGACTTGTTTCATGGCAGTGCAAGAAGCAAACAAATGTATCTGTATCCACAGCTGAAGCAGAGTACATAGCTGCTTCAGCAGGTTGCTCTCAAGTACTTTGGTTGCAAACCAATTACTTGATTATGGTTACAATTTCCTTCATACACCAATTCATATTGATAATTCAGCTGCTATGTTTATAACTGCTAACCCAGTTCAACATAGTAAAACAAAACATATTGAAATCAGATACCTTTCTGAGAGATTGCTCTGAAAAGGGTCTAATCAAGTTAGTCAAAGTAGACACAACCAATCAGCTTGCTGATTTGTTCACTAAAGCATTTGATTCTGTTAGATTTAATTTTCTGATAGAATCTTTGGGGATGATTAACTTAGAATAAATCAACAAAAGCATATGACTGACTTTGTGGAGAGTAATCGTTAAGGATAACTTAAGTGTCTGATAGAACATCTATACATGCATTATATAAGGGAAATGATAGTAGACTATACTTGGCTATTAAACAAAAACTCAATCTGACTTATATCATACTGATATGTGAGTAGGTTCATCTTGAGTGGAAACAAAGCTAAGAGCATGCCAAACTAAAAGCATGAGGTAACTGTCTGTGAGGATTCCATTTGAGAATCAAGAAGGTATGTTCTCTCCTGATGTGATCAAATCACTTACACAAGCACACTATGTAAATACTTTATAATATTCTATCTTTGCAAAGTCATATTCCCTCTGTTTTGTGTGAACAAAGACCTGGGAATGTGATTAACAAGTGTGATCTTCATTCTCCCTCTGTTTGTGTAAACAAAGACCTGGGTTAAAGTTCACCTCTGTTTTACGAAAGTAAAGACCTGGTGACTGAAAGATCATATTTCAGCTCTAAAAAGGAATCACTTGTGATCTATTGTACATCAAGTCAAAGAGCTTCAACATCAAAGCATTCATGAGACTGTAATTTGTCTCAAGATAGAACTTATAACTTAATGTACATAGTCATTAAGTGTGGAATGTAGTGATTTGCCTCACCTACGGAAGACATACTCTAATGATAATGAATGTGGGACTCATGATTGCTACTGATTAACAAACTTCACAACATGATAAATAGCATGCCTAGTTGATACAATACTCATGTTTGAATTTAAGTGGATCTATATACTTGCAATCAGGTATGTGTTGAATCAACTAATCAACATCAGCAGAAGCCAAGTTATAGTATGATCCCTCTATATATATGCATGCATGTAACTGTTTGTCAGATGTTTAATTGTTATCTCAAGACTTCTCTCATTTAGACTGTTATGCCTGTCATGCCTGTTTACAACTTAAATTTATGATAAATGTAACTGTCTCACATTAATCACAAATTTAGGGGAGTAGTTCATGCATGAAAAACAATAAAAGCTGATAATTGATCTGAATTACTTTGAAGGAATGGAACTTGAGCACTAACTTGAATGCAGGATACAGGAAACTTGCTTCCCTGTACTTAATTGCCATGCAAATAAAGTCAACAATGTCCAACATCAACATTGATTCTACTCAGTAGATATCATACATTTAAAGTTTTAAAACTTTTATGTTCCGCAGAAGTTTCAGTAATACCTCTCATCCGTAGAAGTATTATGTGATTTCTGATTGAGTTCTGATTCAGCAGCAAAACAAAACAAATGCATTGTTTGAACTTTTACATCGATGTAGGTCCGCAGATGTTGACATCCGCAGAGTTAAGGTTCCGCAGATGTTGACATCCGCAGATGTTAAGGTTCCGCAGATGTTGACATCCGCAGATGTCAAGGTTCCGCAGATGTTCTGCGGAAGAGATAATGCATTCTAAACACTTGGTATGCGGATAGGAATGAATGAAAGTGGGCCAACATAATTAATAATAAAAGAACATAATTAATAAAAAAATTAATATGTTCCCCTATAATAAGGTTTCTGATATTTTACAGAGCACTTTCACTTTTACCTAGAAAATCGCCCATTTCCCTCTTTTTCAAATTTCAAAATATCCGTTTCCAAGAACACATCATCAACATTATCCTGTAATAAATTACTGTTATCGCAAAGGTAAATCATGTCTTAAACATCAGTACGAAACTGTTTAATCGGTTATTGACATTCAAACGATTCAACTGCATGTTTTCTAACTTGATTTTCTTTACAGATGGATAATAGATTCGCCAAAGAACATAATGTGTGCGCGTTCTTAAACGCTGATGATCCGGCGGCGGAAGGATGTCGAGATATCATAAATATCTCCGACGATCAAGGCTTTCTACGCCTTGACGGCTGAGCCTGTGATCCATCAGGCACACATAATCGATTTCTGGAACTCGGCACGAGTTGAAGAACAAATGATGAAGAAGTGATTGTGGCTGAGATTCGGAAAAAGCGTCTACGAATCACTGAAAACATCATACGAAGATGCTTGGAACTGGGTGATAGAGATAGGTCACCCCGATGTATTCGAGAATGAATACATTGAGAAAATTTTCAATCTGATGGGGTATGATGGTGACTACGAAAAAGGGGAAATCAAAAAGGGTAGGCTGTGCAAACCGTACAAGTTTTGTGCCATACCTACCTGAAATGCATGTCAAACAGGAAGTCAGGACTGGACAGATTCTCCAGGCACATATCATCTGGGATCATCGATATTCGAGGGGAGAATCTATAATTACGCCAAATACATCTTCAATTGTCTGAGTGAACAAGTCAAACTGCAGAAGAATGACAAGATGTACATGTTCCCGAGATTCCTGCAACTGGTGATCAACTCAGAATTACCAAGGGTGGACAGAGTTGGGAATGGTTTTTCAAGCACACTTGAGCAAATCAGTGCTAAACAAGCTGAGTGGAAAGTATCAGGGTGTAGATATGCAAATGTTTGCACATGTATTAGATCCCCAAGCAGACTTCCCAAGAGTTTGCTTGGGCAGATGAAGCAGAATCATCTGCTGATTCTGCACAAGCATCTCACTCACCACTCCAAACATCACCACACCAATCACATCACAATCATCAACCAAACTCCACCAATCCAACACCAAACATCCCCTCAACAATCACAATCACCAACAAGCCTGAACACCCACCAACCTCACCAATTCATCAACATCAATCACCTCTGCTAATCTCATCATCATCCACCAAAAGCACTGAACAACATCTCCAGCCAAACAACAATCATCATCAGCTTCTCAGTCTTCATCACATCACACTCAACCTTTCTCTCCATTACAAGCTCAATCCCCTGTACTACCACCCCAGAATCTCCAAACATGCATCACCGGAAAGTGCTGGAACGAAGCCTTTGAGATAACTGAGTCGTACACTCTGTACACTCAGGAGACACAGAGATATTATCTCAAGCCAGCACTGTTCCTATCTCACCCACCACACACAGAAGAACATGCTTCATCAGCACATACTGAGCCCATATCTTCATTGAAAGATGAACAACTTGCTGATGAGCATGGGGAAGTACAAGGATCTGCTGAGGATGTCATTGCATACCATGAAGATGATTTAAGTGACAAAGACATTCCTGTCAGCAAAAGCTATTTGGTTGCTGAGTACAATAAGTTAGTACTCAAATCAAATAAGCGAAAAGAAGAATACAAGAGCTGAAAGGTATAATCAAAGAAAAAGATGAAGAGCTGATGGAGAGAAAGATGCTAGACTAAAAAAGCTGAGAGAAGATGCTCTAAGCAACAGTGAAGTCATTGATGCATTGTTGGATAGAGAACAAGAGTTGGAGGCTCTTTGAAGACTGAGCAAAATGAGAAAGCTGAACTGATCAAAAGAAAGATGCAGAAATAGAAGAGCTGAAAAGAAAATATCTGCTCTGCAAACAAAAGAAGCCCAAGTACTGATCAACAAAAACAGTCGGGTGAAGCTGCTAAGAAAATGATATCATACACCCGGAAAAGAAAATACATGGGAGCAACTCAAAAGAAACATGAAGATGAAAGCTCTCCAAAGAAACCAAAACTTTCCCCTGCACCTACACCTTCAGTAGATGTGTCTACTGTGAAGGTACCATCCGGATGATGATGACAGTGAGAAAGAGTGGGAGGAACTGACAAGAATTGAGTCCCCCACTGGAGAAAAGGGTGGAAAGGCCGATGACCTTCTAACAACAGCTGACATCATGGAAGAGAGGCCTGATTCTAGTATGTTATGACCCTCATCAACCATGGTTTTCCATATGACATGGTTGAGAGGATGAACACTACTGAAATGAAGAATGCTTTGAAAGAGTTTGAGTTTGCAAGGTTCATAATCCCAAACTGTGATTATGAAGCCTTTACTACCTTTCAGTCATTGGAGAAGATAAGGAAGGATCTGGGCCACTGTGACACAGCAAAACTTACCAAGTACAATATGACTTGCTGGTTACAGGGCCACAACTACAAATCTCATGAGCTTAAAGGTAGAACTACTGGAGAACTTCGAAGGATGATGGAGCATGTAATGAAGGTGGAATTGGAAAAAGGTGTGAAATTCAGAACCACAGCTCCTCATCCAACTGATGACAAACAAATCAAACTATCAGCTGATCCAATAACTGTGGACCAAAGGATCAGCATAAAGCAAAGATAAGCTCATCAGGGAACCAAGGGAAGTCATCCCAGGCAAAGTATGGCCCCTTGGTACCACTGTTAGAGAAATAACTGATCAGAAGTCCACTCTGATTCAGTTGGTTAATCACCTCACAACTCCAACTCAGCTGAAGAAAACAAGATCATGGCGTGGAAATATGATCAAGAGTGGGATTGTGTAGTGATCAAGAGGACATCAGGAAGAGTTGAATACTTCCATGATGTGTTTTCAGTTCTCTGCCTTCCTGAGAATGATCTAAAGGACCTGCAAGCCTTACCATGACAAATTATCCAATACATCCGAGAGGCAGGGACTTCTCAAGCAGAGTAGGTCAACTGAAAACAAGATTCAAAGATGATGTGCTGATAGGTGCTAAGAGAGATGATGAAGAGCACAGAAGAAGAAATCAAGGACTGAAAAGATACAAGTCCAATGCCTCTGAATTAGTAGATGATGAATTCCTAAAGAGGGTTGGTTACAACAAAGAACCTCAGCAGCCATCAAGCATATTGAAGGGACTCAATACACACTCCCTATCACTGAATAGGGATATGTAGAGAGACTAAAGAACTGGTATTGCTGAGAATGCAGAGAACAAAAGAGCTGAAAAGATCAGGATCTTTGATCCTGTGGAAATCAAGTTGCTTCATCCAAGCTACACTTCCTACCTTCATGACAATTCTTTCCGAAGCTGAATGATGAAGCAGCTCAAAATGATCTGTTCCTGCATGTTCACATGATACAAGTCATTGACAAACTTCATGCAAAGGCCTACAAACGACGCAGACACAATGCAGGCTTGCTGAAAGGAACAAAGTATGATGAAGTCACAGAACTCGCCTCTCCGAACAAGATGAACTTGAAGTAGTGAAGAATGACAAAGTCTTGGAGACTCTCACTACAGAGGAGGATGTTCTGGGACTTGGCTACGAGACATGAAGAAGATCAGCAAAATGGAGATCAAATACAAGTATGATGATCAAAGCAGCTGTATCTTACTTCAACCACAAAATCATATCAGAGTCAAGGAGCTAGCAGTTTTGAAAGACTGATTAAGGAGCTAAGCCTAAGGGGGAGTATTGTTAGTCTAGATTGTATAGGGCTAGATCAATTTTGTATAGGCTTAGTACTTGACATCAAGTCTGTAATTATCTTGTAATAGTCAAAATATATATATATATAATATAATATATATATATATATATATATATATGCTTTGAATCTATAGGATAACCCCATATATATGTGTGTTGATTTGTGACTTGACAGGGAAAAACAATATACTTGGATGGATTCATGGAATTGACCAAGTGTAGGAAACATCTACGGATGAACAATTTTGTTAATCCGTAGATATGTTTCTATAAGACCAAATAACCAAGTACATGTTTCCTGCGGATGATCAAGTACTGTGAAGTGAAGACTCTACGGAAGAAGGATTTCCTACGGAAGAAAAACTGCTACGGAAGACCAAATCATCTACGGAAGACAAAAGTTCTGCGGACGACAAGATTCCTGCGGAAGATCATTATACTTGTGCTATGGAAATTCCAAGAAGTCAAACAAGTCAACTCAATCAATAACAAATCCCGAGAGATCCGGTGTTTCCTTAACCGACTCAAATCATCTATAAATATGAGTCCTAGGTTTCACATCTGGCGAACACAATCAATCAATTACGGCTGTCAAGAGTTCATTGTGCAACCCTAACCGCCGTCACATCAACATCAAACATTATTTGATTCACAGAATTCGATTGTTCATAGTTATTCATTATTATTCTTTGTAATCATTACATTATAGTTAATGAAATACATTTGAATTATTATTGATTTCGTATTTATTGTGTTCTGTGGTTGTGTTCATCATTAATCTTTACAAACAATTAAACGTCAATTAGTGATAATTCCGCGATCATTAAATTGATTTATTTTAATACTGGTAATTCCTGAATTGCGATCCTTGGATTCACTTATACTTCCAGAAATATTAGTGGCTCTGTGTTTAAACATCACATAGAAAACACGTAATTAAATCAGTTTAGCGTATATTGTGATAATAGGTTAGAGCCGTGTGATACACGGGTGATTAAACAAACCAGACTTTCATTAAAACATTGATTACATAAAAACATTATGAAATTCAAGTCTGAAAATAGAATTGAAATAGATTCATACTCTCAAATTTTCTCATGGATGTCTAAACACCTGTTTTGCATACAACGTTTGTGCCTTGCTAGTAATGGTACCAATTGATCAAAAAGTAATTTACACTGTCTGTAATTTCACATTGACAAAGCCACCTATAACTTCCCATGAGTGAAAACTGGTTCTTTTAAATATAACCCAACTTTTAACATAAATCCCCCCTGTTGGATCTTGATGATAAGGCTGGTGCAACCAATTCACTCATAGTCATCTTTGGTACTACATTCAAAGGCTTCCGAAGCTGAGCAAGAGATCTTCCGAAAGTCTAAGGAACAACAGCTGAAGACATCTCCGAAGACAAAGTCTAATGAAAGAGCTTCCGAAGACAAAGTCTGAAAGAGCTTCCGAAGACAAAGTCTGAAAGAGCTTCCGAAGACAAAGTCTAATGAAAGAGCTTCCGAAGACAAAGTCTATGAAAGAGCTTCCGAAGACAAAGTCTGAAAGAGCTTCCGAAGACAAAGTCTGCTTCCGAAGACAAAGAAGACTCCAAGCCTCGGAAGAAGCAGTCTTCCGAAGTATAAGTGCCTTCGGAAGAAGTTATTCTTCCGAAGCACTTTATCCTTCGGAAGACATCGCTATGTCCAGCAGATAAAAGTATGGTCCCTGACAGTCCGCTGCAGACCTCTGATACAGCATGGCATCTTCCTAAAGAGCCATGTTGTTGACCATACTTTATTCTACTGTTCACCTTTTTATGATAGTACATGTTACCAACTTTAGTTGGTGACAAAAGGTAAGTCAGGGACATGTCCTGACTACCAACTTTCAGACAAAATGTCTGAAAGACCTCACCTAGAGTCTTGTAGTATAGATGTAAGGTTAGAGGTGTCCAGCTGGTATCAAAGTATATCTGGCTGTAGGTAGTATTATATATATCTTCTCCCTGTAACTCTTTATGTAAGTGATTTGAGTCCAAGAGTCTTGTAATCCTTTGAGTTGAGAAGCAATATATAAAAGTACCTTGAAAATTACTTGCTGTGTTAATTTTCTTACTGCTTGTTACTTGTTATATTGTGATCAACTCTTCATAGACTGATTGCCGAGTGTTGATTCACAGTGAGTTGAGAGAAAAACCCCAGAAATCCGATCCTGCAATGGTATCAGAGCTCCAGGCTCTTGATTGTGAGATCTTACCATCCTAATCAACCTGTTTTCACTCCTCACCACAATCCACTCACTCAAATGGCTGCTCTCTCCAAGGCTGATATGGAAACTGGTACCTTGACCAAGTCCCCTATGATCACCCCTGAAGACTTTGACACATGGTGTATCGGATGGAAGGCTTCATCAAGTGTCAAGACTCAAGAATGTGGGACTCCATTGTCAATGGTCCTTTCATACCAAGCACTACATCTGCCACTGGTAATCGCATCATTCCAAAAGATGTTGATGATTACTCAGAGGAAGATAGGAAGAGAATAGAGCTAGATCAAAGGGCTATGACTTGTCTCCAAACTGCTCTCCCCAACTCCGTCTACAGACGCTTCAAGAAGTGCAAGACTGCTAAAGATTTATGGGAAGCTTTGAAGCTGATGTATGAGGGATCCAAGGAAACTCAAGAGAACAAGAAAGATCTCTTGAAGCAGCAGTTTGAGAACTTTACTTTCAAGGCTGGTGAGACCTTGACTCAACAATACTTCAGGTATGTTGAGCTAGTAGATACTCTGACGGATATTGGAGTAGCTCTTGAGAACAGGGACATAGTTAGGAAGTTCATGTCCTCTCTTCCTAAACTATGGACTCACTACTGTGTTGTCATCAAGAGAACTTCGGACCTTAAGACTCTGTCTCTCACAGAGTTGTATGGTATCCTAAGTGCATTTCAGATGGAGATGAACATGCAGAACTCCTCTGACCACTCTAATAACCAACAGAGTTCAGCCCTTCATGTGGTTGAAAGGGAAAGCATGGAACCACAACATCAGTTGCTATGCTACCCTGACAACTCACACACTGGACCCTTCATCACTCTACCTGAGACTCCAAAGTCTCAAAAGGTTCAACACAACTCCTTTCAGGATAGTTGTGCCTTTGTCTCTGGAAGTGGACACTCTGGTGATTTTCAATACTGCTTTGATGATCTTGAGTGCTTCAATCCAGATGATGTGGAGTACATGGACATTGTCCAGCAGATGGCTCTTTTAACTTACAGAGCGAAGAAGTTCTTCAAGAGAACTGGAAGGCAATTCCCTCAAAACCCAGTCAACAGCAAGTTTGGGTTTGATAAGAGCAAAGCAAGGTGCTACAACTGCAACCAACTTGGTCACTTTGCTAGGGAATGCAAGGCTCCCAAGAACAACCCGGGAACCCCACAGGCCTCCACACATCCCACTGCTCCCAAACATGAAGAAAAGTCAACTGAAACAGCTGCTGTTGCTCAGGAAGTTGACTGGAGCTTCATGGTACAGGATGTGACTCCCGCTCAAGCACTCATGGCCGGAACAGATGATGATCAGGTATATGAACATCTTTGTACTGCTGCCTGTATTGCTAAAGTTAAATTGTATAAGGATTACATTTCGGAAATCAGATCTGAGGTTGAGTCTTTAAATGTGCTAAAATCTGACTTTAAAAGAGCTGAATCTGACTATCAAAGGAAAATTGATGAGTTAGAGAAAACTGTGTCTCTTTTGAAACATGAAAAGACTAACTACAAGACTCAAATCAAAGATCTGATCTCCAAACTTTCTGAGGTTGAAGCCCAGCTAGTCACAGCTGAGGCTCAGGCCAGGAAGCAAGCTATTGCTGAGCAAAGCTTCCAAACTATTCTTGCATCAACCTCTCATTCCAAAATGTTTTATCAAAACAAAGAAGGGTTGGGAACCAGTGAAATAGCTCCACCACACTCTTATGAGTCTATAAGACTACCTAGATGTGGTACTGAAGAGCAAGAGGTTCCAACTGCTGACCCTTCTCCATTGGAACTAGAGGATGAAGCAAAAATAGTGGCCTCCACAGGGGAGAAACAGGAGGATACACCCATCTCCACCTGTGATGACCAAATCCTAACCACCAAGGCAAGAAGAAGCAGAGCTAAAGCTGCTAGAAGGACTGCTAAGAAGGTTGCAGAGTCCAAGCTTAAGTTTGACCCTAAGCAAAAGGGTGTCTTCATTTCTGCCGGGTTTCAAGTGGTAGGTACTCCTGATTCAGGAAAGGAGTGTAGTACCAGCACTCCTGTCCTACTGAAGGATCAGAAGTTGAAAGGGAAAGTTGCTGATGAAGAGAAGAAACCCAAGAAACAGCAACCTGCAAGTTCCCAGAAGACTAACATTGCATGCATAATGTGTGGTCTGCACAACCACATGGCTAAAGATTGTTACTACAATCCAGCAAGCACACATTATGCAAATAATGTCAGAAAAGAAGTAGTCAGAGAAGGTTCTCAGTTGGACCACTTCAAAAGGTCCAAATGATGAAAAAGGGAAAGTTGGTCTCGGAAGCCAAGTTGCTTTCGGAAGAAACTGCTTCTTCCGAAGGTAAAATGGCTTCGGAAGCCAAACCTTCTAAGGTTCGGAAGAACAAGAAGGCTCCCTTGAAACCATCTCAGAAGAAGATTACTTCGGAAGAAAAGGTGGTGAAGGCTTCTTCCGAAAAGAGAGAAGCTTCGGAAGAAGACCATGCTGCAAAAGCTTCAACAAGCTCATCCTCAAAGATCAACCAAAGGATGGATTGGAAGATCAAGGAAGATGCTGCAGCCCAAACCTCTTCTTCAACAACGACCTCTATTGAACCCCATTGCATATCTTTGGTTCAATTATGTCACTATCTTTGGAAGAGCCCGAGACCTGCAAGGCTTGGGCTTCCAAACAAAACTAACTATCTCATCTTATGTGCAGGGACATCCATTTGACAAGAACAACAATATCTGGATTGTAGACAGTGGATGCTCCAGGCACATGACAGGGAACAGATCTCTCCTTCAACAATTCCAGAACTTTGATGGAGGGCCTGTCCAATTTGGAGGTGAGGCCGGAGGATATATTTCTGGCAGAGGAAGTATATCCAATGGCAGAATAAACATTGACAAAGTTCACTTTGTCAAACAGCTTGAACACAATCTGTTAAGTGTTTCTCAATTCTGTGATCAGAAGCATCAGATGCTCTTCACAGAACATGAGTGCATTATCCTCAAACCAGGGATGACAATTCCTCCGGAATTGGTGCTTCTCAGATCTCCCAGGAAAGGGGATATGTACAAGCTTGATATGAACAATGCTTCTCCTATGGGTGAAGTATCATGCTTTCTTTCCAAAGCTGATAGTGATGAGTCAACACTATGGCATAAACGCATGTGTCATGTGAATTTTAAAACAATGAATAAATGTCTAAAAATAACTTGGTACATGGTTTGCCTAAAAAGGAATTTTTCTGCAAAGATAACTGTGTTGCATGCCTGAAAGGGAAACAACACAGATCATCTCATAAATCCAAATGTGTTAACTCTATCACTACTCCATTACACTTATTGCACATGGATCTCTTTGGTCCCACAAGTATAATGAGCATTGGAAGGAAATCATACTGCCTTGTGATCGTTGATGATTTACAAGATTTACATGGGTATTCTTTTTAAGAAGTAAAGATGAAACTGCTGAAACTTTAAAATCTTTTATTCTTAAAATAGAAAATCAAATTGATCACAAGGTTAAGATTATTAGAGTGATCAAGGGACTGAGTTTAAAACTTCGTTCTTGACTCATTCTGTGACTCAAAAGGGATCGCCAGACAATATAGTGCTCCCAGAACTCCTCAACAAAACGGTGTTGCTGAGAGGAGGAACAGGACACTTATTGAGGCTGCTCGGACCATGTTAGCTGATTCAAAGCTGCCTCTAACATTCTGGGCAGAGGCAGTCAGCACTGCATGCTATGTGCAGAACAGGGTTCTTGTAGTTAAGCCCCATGGAAAAACCCCTTATGAGTTATGGAACAAGAGGCCACCGTTCATTGGCTTTCTAAGGTCCTTTGGCTGCAGGTGTACCATACTTAACACAAAGGACAACTTGGCAAAGTTTGCTGAGAAGTCGGATGATGCTATCTTTATTGGATACTCTTCTAGCTCTAAAGCTTATAGAGTATACAATATTAAGAATCAACAATTTGAGGAGTCATCCAACATAGTTGTTAATGAGCACACCCCTTGTGTTAGGGGGAATGGACCTGAGTATATCTTTGATTTAGAATTGTTTCCAAACTATTCTAAACCATCTTGTGAGAATGTTTCAGCTGGAACAGGTGCTCAAGGTGATGCTGATGCTGATGCAGGTCAACTATATGAGCTTCCCAGACCTATTCCAAATTCTCCAAGAGCTGAAGAGCAACAAGCTTCATCTATTCACCGATCTGACAGTGTAACTATCTCCAGAAATAGTGAAGCTTCAACAAGTGAATCACTTGATCAACCTCAAAGTTCCTCAGGTGATCCACTACAACACCAGGTTGAGGGAAGTGGTATTCTGAAGGAACAGGCAACTGTTAATACTACTTCACAACCAACCATTGATGATGTTTCTCAATCATTCAATCAGTCCTCATTGAATGACTCTGAAACAGCAGTTAGACAGAGTGATCCAATCCTGATCAGAATATGTCTAACCTAGACTTATCTCTGCAATTGGAAGTGATTCCTCGTCTTAGGATTCACAACACTCATCCAACTGAGAACATCATAGGGAATGTCTCTGAGGGTGTGAGAACAAGAGGACAAACTCATCATGGGAATGTCTGCTTGTACTCATGCTTCTGTCTCAGATGGAACCAAAGAAGGTAGAAGATGCCTTAAAGGATAGTAGTTGGGTTGAATCGATGCAGGAGGAGCTGCTTCAATTCAAAAGGCAAAAGGTCTGGAATCTATGCCCACTACCATCTGGTCAAGTACCCATAGGCACTAAATGGGTATTCAGGAACAAGAAAGATGATAGAGGCTTGATCATCAAGAACAAGGCAAGACTAGTAGTTCAAGGGTACACCCAGGAGGAAGGAATTGATTATACTGATGTCTTTGCACCTGTTGCAAGACTTGAGGCAGTTAGGATCTTCCTTGCTTATGCTGCATCCAAGAACTTCACAGTCTACCAACTTGATGTCAAGTGTGCTTTTCTATATGGGGATATAGATAGGGAAATCTATGTGTGTCAACCTCCAGGATTTGAAGACCCACAGCACCCCAACTATGTATGCAAGCTGGATAAAGCTCTATATGGGCTGCACCAAGCACCTAGGCTGTGGTATGAGACCTTGTCTCAGTTTCTCCTGAAGAATGGATACACTAGAGGTACCATTGACAAGACTCTTTTCATCAGAAAGAGTGGAGAAGACATTTTGCTTGTACAAGTCTATGTTGATGACATCATATTTGGTTCTTCAAACGATCAAATGTGCAAGACTTTGAAAGCATTATGAAGCAGAAGTTTGAGATGAGTTCCATGGGAAAAATGGACTTTTTCCTAGGAATCCAGGTAAACAGATGAAGGAAGGGTTCTTCATAAGTCAATCTAAGTATGTCTCAGACATCTTAGAAAGATTTGAAATGAAGAACTGTAAACCAGCCAAGACACCCATACCCAGAAACCATAATCTTTGCCCTGACCTTGAGGGGGAGGATACTGATCAACATCAGTATAGAGCAATTATTGGTTCTCTGATGTATCTCACTGCAAGTAGACCAGATATCATGTTTGCCACATGCATTTGTGCAAGATATCAGGCTGCTCCAAAGGTGTCTCACCTAGCTGCTGCAAAGAGAATCCTCAGATACCTCAAAGGAGCACCTAAACTAGGTCTCTGGTATCCAAGAAATAGTGATTTCAATCTCTATGGATACTCTGACAGTGACTATGGTGGCTGCAACATTGACAAGAAATCAACATCAGGAGGATGTCAATTTCTTGGTGGAAGGATTATCTCATGGCAATGCAAGAAACAATCCTGTGTCTCTACATCAACTGCTGAAGCTGAATACATTGCTGCTGCTAGCTGCTGTGCTCAACTGCTATGGATTCAAAATCAGATGTTAGACTATGGATTCAACTTCATGACTACTCCTATCCATATTGACAACAACAGTGCTATCTCCATTACTGAGAATCCGGTGAAGCACTCCAAGACAAAACACATTGATATCAGGTATCATTTCATTAGAGATATTCATGAGAAACAGCTGATAAAGTTAATCAAAGTTGACTCAAATGAACAATATGCTGATTTGTTCACAAAGGCATTTGATGAACAAAGATTTAAGTATCTCATATCAGCAATTGGGATGATAAACATTGAATAACTACCTCTTTTGAAAACCTTTTTAAATGAGTAATGTCTTGTGTCAATACAATTTAAGCCCTGTTACAAAAGATCTTTAAATTATTCCAAGTGTAAATTCCTTCCGAAGAGGAACTAACTCTCGGAAGATATTCTCTTGAATATCTTCCGAAGCTAAATTCTTCAATGGAAATTTTTTCTCGGAAGAGTTTTTGGTCTCGGAAGAAGCGATTGATTTTATATCAGATCTACTTCCGAAACTTATACAACTCTCCATTCGGAAAGACAGTTTTACCTTCGGAAGCAATGCCTTGCTTCGGAAGATAAATGCCTTCAAAGGACAACTTTACCTTCAGAAGCATATCATGCTTCGGAAGAGAAATTGCTCTCGGAAGAAATTACCTTCGGAAATGTTTTACCCTCGGAAGTAAAGGTTTTTTATGTAACGGATATCTTTTGGGCCCCACTCTGTAAAAAGTAAAGATTTTGTTGATAATGTCAGATTATTTAAAATTATCCTTGCCGCCATCATCATTTCTCTGCCGTAAACCACCATACCACCCACAGTAACCCCAAAACAGTTACCCTATTACCACCACCATACCACTATTCACCCCTTTTAAATAATCTTGACTATCAATTTCATCTTCTTTTACCACTTTACAGCCCTAACTGTTCCCTTCACTGTAAAACCCTCAATCTCGCTCAAAATTTCAAGCTTACCTTTTCTCCAATGGCGCTAAACCCTCAGCACAATCAAGTCGCATTACTTGACTCGTCAAGAGATGCCGACTTCACCCAAATCATCACCTTTCTCACCGAATCCACCTACCTCACTGCACTCACAGTTAACCCAACCGTATACTCCAACCATATGTCAGAATTTTGGAGCAACGGAGAAACTACAGTGCTGAACGGGGTTCGAGTCCTGAGAACCAGAGTTTGTGGCCAAGAGTTGGTCATCAATGAACAGATCATCAGAGAGCATCTCGAGCTTCACGATGATGGGGCTCCTACTGAGTTCCCCAAGGAAGACTTGGAAGGCACCTATATCCTCATGGGATATGGAGGCGATGTCAGCAGGTCCACAGTATACAAGTTCAACTTCTCTTACCATTGGAAGTTCCTGCTGCACATTGTTTTGCACTGCCTCTCCAAAAATCAGGGGGTTGGGATCAAATCCCATATGAACTAGGATGCCTAGTTCATGGGTTGGTGAGAGGCCTCAGATTCAACTACTCACGATTCGTGTTGAACAACCTAATCGCCAATCTCAGCAGGGATACATTCTTCATGTATCCCCGATTTCTTCAACACATAATCAACTGTGAGATGGAACCAAGCAAGCTTGTCTGCGCAGCTGCTCTTCCTGTTCCACACATGAGGCCTACCATCTTCAAGATACTGAAGAAGATGTCCACCAACTTCACTGGACGGTACACTCCATTACCTCCAGAGATGACTGAGCGCATAGCTCCTGGTGACATCCCTGTTCTCCCCACAGGTGATGAACCCACACCAGCAACAGCCACCACAATACCAAAACCTTCTTTACCCATCAAAGCCACCTATCAGAGACGCCCCAAACGAACCCTTGTTCAATCTACTCTGATTGAACAAGCTCCTCCTGTTCACACCGAAAGGACTAGAGTGGAATCATGGGCTCCCACTCAGTCCGAGGTCACACCATCCTTCACATTTGACCTCAATGTGGGTTTTGAGCCTCCTCAGTCTCAAACCCCTGAGCCCGAACCCCAAGCCCTAAGCCCACAGGGTGAGTCTCACACTCCCCTGTGAAGCCTTCTAGGGACAGCCCCACCATAGGCTCAATGCCTGTAGACATTGATCAAGGTCCCGGGTCAGTAGGACTAACCACCCTCTCTTTCACTGACCTTTTACTCCGAACTGATGAAGAGATTACATCTCTCCATGGCCATGAAGTTGATCTAAAACACCCACTGAGAGATCAACAGAGCCAAGAGGGATCCCTTGTCTCTAGCCCCATCAGAAGCCTGCTACTGAGGTGAGTCCCACTGATGTGGAGGGGACTCATGTAGACTCAGCTGCCACTACTCAGAGTCTCTCATTGAGCTCTCAGGACAGTGGAAACATAATTAGGACTGAGTCTACGGCAACTTTGCCCATTGACATCTCTGAAAGAGATGACTCTGAGCAGAGGAAACCAGGGTGCCAAGAAACCACATCTGGTGGTGAGAGTGAGCATACTAGGTATGTTATCTCATCTCCCCGTGATTCTTCCTATGAAGATGAGGGAAGTATGCAACTAACACTTCAGTACTTGCTTTCTAAGGTCTCCAACCTGGAATCACAGGTGAAGATCTTAGAATCAAGGACTGCCACTCAGCAACTTGAGATTAACTCTCTCAAGGCTAAACTAGCTGAGAAACAGACGGAGAGGTCTGTTAGGCATGTACCTATCCAGGTCTCACTGACTTCTTCCTCTAGCTCATCTAGCTCTCAAGATGATGCTACCAAAAAGGGGGAGAAAGTTCAGAGACAAACACCGAAGGAACCACAGACCCAACTCATTTCCACCCAACAAATCATTAACCTACCTGAGTCATCTCAATCCTTTCTGGAGATTGACTCAAGGATGCTTCAAGATCTCTACAGACTGTTCACACAGTTTGTATTGAGATCATCCCTAGAACAGCCCAGCCCCGACACCACACTTGCATACTTTGGGGCTGAGGAGCTTCAAAGACTGACTGCACCTTCTACCACTGTGGAGGAAGTTGGTCAACCTAAGGTCTTCATGGAACCTGAGATTAGCTTCGAAGGGGAAATGGGGACTGATGGCCCAGCAACTGAAACAGATGGGACAGAATCTGCAGCAGTCTCATCTTCCGAAGCTCTAGCTGAGGCTTCCGAAGCTTACATGGAAGCCTCGGAAGAACAAGACAAATCTTCCGAGGCCGAAATAGAAGCTGCGGAAGGCCTATTTCAGATGTCCGAGGAACTGACCATCACAGATGTCATTGCTGAAATTGCATCTGAGGTGAGCAGGGAGGACATTTCTGAAATACCTCCAACCAAGCACCAGCTGAACTTCTCTCTCAATCACAGCCCTCCATCCAAGAACCACCACAGTCAAGCACAATCAAAGACAAAGGCAAAAGAAAGTTGACTGCGGAAGAGCTTCAGGAGGAGGAGAAAATTGAGAAGGCCAAAAAGAAGGGTCGGTTTCCTACTGAGAAGCTGTTAGCTGCCAGTTCTAAGGCAGCTGCAGCCAATCAGGAAGAAATCAACCTAAAGAGAAGAACAGCACTCATTGACCAGCTCATCAGCCTAGGAGCTGTCAATGAGGAAATACTCCTGCTACCACTAGAGGAGTTGGTGACTTTGGAGAGGTCAACCAGGCTACAACAAGAAAGGGAAGCCAGGTTGGCCTTGGAGAGGGAAGAACAAGAGCAGAGGGAAGCAGCCCTGAGGCTGAGAGAGGCTAGGATCAAGTTCCTCCTCTCAAGAGGCTTCAGTCTTCCTGAACTGTCTCCACATGATGATGACATGATCCTGCTGCTCCACAACAAAGAGCAGGATCAAATGGAGAAGGAAAGGAAGAAGGCTGCTAGGGAGAAGTTAATGGTGAAGAGGAAGAGGGAGGAAGAGAAGGAGGTCACTGCTGCCAAGAAGTCAACTGACAAAGCCTGGATGAAGGACTACCTCCGGGCTCATGGCTTCTCTGGTAGGCAGGTGGGACCTATGTCCGAAAGGACACTCCAGCGGATAGTCAGTGAAATAAAAGCTGACATTCGCTTGGGGAAAAGGAAGGAGATGTATAGGAGGATGAAGGGAATGGTTTTCACCCCAGCCACTCAACCACAGCCACAACCCACTCCAGAACCAACCCCTTTTCCCATCAAACCTGAACCCACTGAAGAAACCTTCACCCCTCAACCCACAACTCTACCCAAACCTACCACATCACCTCAACCACCCAAACTACCCATCCTAAAACCCAAGACTCAACCCAAAACCACTAACCTAAGCCTACCCAACAACAGCCAAGATCATCCCCTCAGCCTCCTAAACATTTCTCCTTTGAGGAGATGAAGGAGCTCAAGACAAAGCTCATCAATTGCACAACTTGAGCAGTATCTCCTGTGAGGGAGAGGTTATCAACATCACCTATGTTGATAACTCTTCAAGCTTCCTCACCCTAGGCCAATTTCTTGAATTGCCTAGAGAAACCTTGGGCCAGGCTGCAAGGCTTCTTGGTCTCAACTCCGATACCCTCAATGCTGAGGAGAAGAGACTAAGAAGAAGACTGGTGACTCTGCTGGATACCAGGAAAGAGGACAGGATTTCTGGTCAATCTCCTGGACCTAGAAATGCAATAATCCAGTGGAGGTTCGATGAACCTTCTCACAACTTTGTTGTGGAAAGAGAGAATGGTGAAATCAACAGGCTTAATGCCACTTCTCTGCTGCATCTCAGCAGATTTGATCTTGCTGAGCTTGCAGAGAAGCCATTCTCCAATCCCTCCAACTCTGAGACTGCTGCACACATCAGAAACCACATCAGCGGTCTCCACTTGGCTGAACGAAGTAGAAAAGCCAAGATTGAAGAAGAGTTGAAGATGAAAAGAGTGGAAGACAAGGAAAGATCAACCACCAAAGGCACAACCTTTCTACAGATGGTGGAAGGTCCTGAATTGGAACCAATAGTTCGATGGGAATATGACTATACTTCCCATCAACTAACTCTTTTCAGAGGGCCACAACAAAGGGTACACATAATCCAAGGTGACAGAGTAGAGGTTCTGTCCACCAAAGATTTGTACAAGATTCTCAGCATCACAGCAGGAAAGAATGAAGATACTGATAAACACCTGCTCGCCTTGGTGCTGAGAACTTTGAGAAGAAGAGGGAAGTGAAGTTTTGGTAGCATCAGCCTAGGGGGAGTTTGTTGGATCATGATAAGGCTGGTGCAACCAAATTCACTTCATAGTCATCTTTTGGTACTACATTCAAAGGCTTCCGAAGCTGAGCAAGAGATCTTCCGAAAGTCTAAGGAACAACAGCTGAAGACATCTTCCGAAGACAAAGTCTAATGAAAGAGCTTCCGAAGACAAAGTCTGAAAGAGCTTCCGAAGACAAAGTCTGAAAGAGCTTCCGAAGACAAAGTCTAATGAAAGAGCTTCCGAAGACAAAGTCTAATGAAAGAGCTTCCGAAGACAAAGTCTGAAAGAGCTTCCGAAGACAAAGTCTGCTTCCGAAGACAAAGAAGACTCCAAGCCTCGGAAGAAGCAGTCTTCCGAAGTATAAGTGCCTTCGGAAGAAGTTATTCTTCCGAAGCACTTTATCCTTCGGAAGACATCGCTATGTCCAGCAGATAAAAGTATGGTCCCTGACAGTCCGCTGCAGACCTCTGATACAGCATGGCATCTTCCTAAAGAGCCATGTTGTTGACCATACTTTATTCTACTGTTCACCTTTTTATGATAGTACATGTTACCAACTTTAGTTGGTGACAAAAGGTAAGTCAGGGACATGTCCTGACTACCAACTTTCAGACAAAATGTCTGAAAGACCTCACCTAGAGTCTTGTAGTATAGATGTAAGGTTAGAGGTGTCCAGCTGGTATCAAAGTATATCTGGCTGTAGGTAGTATTATATATATCTTCTCCCTGTAACTCTTTATGTAAGTGATTTGAGTCCAAGAGTCTTGTAATCCTTTGAGTTGAGAAGCAATATATAAAAGTACCTTGAAAATTACTTGCTGTGTTAATTTTCTTACTGCTTGTTACTTGTTATATTGTGATCAACTCTTCATAGACTGATTGCCGAGTGTTGATTCACAGTGAGTTGAGAGAAAAACCTCCAGAAATCGTCAATAAATCGTCATAAAATGTTACTGTCTTGCAATAAATTACATCCAATAAATTACATCTCAACTTTAATAACCTGTTTCCTAAATAGAAATTTGTAGGCGAGTACCATTGCAAAGACCATTTTGTTGGTCGATGCTACATAGAAGCAACGGAAACTCCAACTTTCAATACTAACTTGTGATTTGGCAATCCGGATAATAAGGAGAGTGCAAATTTTCTTGTAACCCGGGATATTAAAATGTTCCAATTGACGTATGTTATCCGAATTAGATACTTTATCTCATCATCAGAGAAAAGTGAAAGCAAATGATCGTTAATTTCATGAACGACCTCATTTTCTGGTGCAAAAATTGCTCTCTCACGAAAGTTCTCTTTATCTTTGTAGTTCTCTAACATAAATGGGTAAACAAATTGAATCATACTTGCTAAAAGATCGATCGATTCATGGACGAGGAGTTCATGAGGTATAGTGATAGTTCATCACCATCGTTATAACTACCAACATTACCCTCTCCTATATCAAGAAGCCATGTAGCAAATTGTTTAATTCCTTTAGTGTCAACACCTTGTCCCTTAGCTTTTAGTCGCACATTTTTTTGTTAAAGTAACTTGCATTTATTTAAAATATATGATGACTTTAATGATGTATTAACAATTTCTTGACGACTACCATTTGGAACCACATGTAAAATTTGTTGAAAATCGTCACAAAAAACAATACTTTACCATCAAATGGCATATCTAAGGTACGGAAATATTTATAGTTAATACATCATTCATTGTCCTATCCAGTGCTTCAAATGTGTGCTTATGAGTCATTGATGTTTCATCCCAAATAATCAATTTGTTTGCTTTAATAAATGAGCAACTCTACTGTTCGGTTTTATGTAACAAACAAAATCTTTGTTTACATTTAATGGAATATGGAACGTGAGTGTGGAGTACGACCTCCGGTAAGCAAAAAGATCTTATTCCACTGAATGCTACATTTAATACAATCTCACCTTTAGACCTTATTATTACGGTCAATGTCTTCCATAGAAAGGTTTTATCAGTTTTGTCATATCCATAAATGTAAAAAACTCCTTTGTTAACTTAACAGCAGTCATATTTCACTAAAAACTAAATGTTGTTCATCTGTTAAAGAATTCCAAAGATTTTCAAATTCAAACATCTCGTTTGCTACATCATACAATAACTCCTTGCTAATTAAACGATTATTTGAAGAAGACAAACAATCATTGTCCGGGTAAGGCATACTTGTAAATGACTTAAGTGTCGAACTACTCCGTAATAAATACTTTTCAATCTCATACGACGTTAAATTTTTTTTGATTGTTTATTAGAGACAAAGCTGGAATTTATACATAGAAATTATGAGTAATTAGTTTCACATTCAATAAATTTAAGAAATGGTAAAAATGTGTTATGAAATAAATATAATTATTATAAGTAAATAAATATAAATAAAACATCCAAGATAAAAACATTATAGAGGCAACATACAGTTTACTTAGTACGTTGTTTATATCATCATCAACACCATAAATGATTTGTTGTTGGTTTGCCAATTGGAAAGACAACCTCATAACTGATGGATAACGGTAATGTATATCAAAATCGAAAATTCTTCATGAAGCCTCACAAGCTGAAATATATCTACAATCGTAGCATTCTTTTATTTCTTCTTTACCGTTTTGTTGGCCAGGGTCATTGTTTGGATCTATAACAGCAACAGTAGCCTCCAATCTTGAACCCCATGAATAAGATGAAATGAAAAGAAATTTTTAAACATATAAATGGTGAATTGTTTTTAATACGAAAAATTAAAAGTAGAAAGAGTAAGATTGTGGGAATAAATTTTCATCGATTATTATCATTTCAAAATAGTAAACGTTTCTTGGATCCTTGAATAGTTGTCTAGTTCAAATCCTGATAATTTGAACATTTATGGTATACTCTTCCTGTAAAACACTTAGGTCGTCAAACAATGTGATTCTCCTGGATGTCATTATACTGCAAAATTTTAAAAAAGTGAGAAATAATTATAAAGTTAACAATTATGAAATGAACATAGTTTTGTATTTGATAAAATTTAAAAACATCATACCTTGTTTGATAGTTGGAAATGTAAATCGAATGTAAATTTTGCAAAGAATGTAGTATTAATTTATAGTTTTTATGAAATACACAATTATGGAATGTAATTAGAAAGCATTGTAATTTCTATAAAATAAAAATCTACTAAATTAAAGGAGTTTTAATTAGAAAGCATTGTAATTTCCAGAGAAATATAGAGATAGTAGTGATTGCAAGTTGACAAAAATAAGTTTAAATGTAATTTAATGTATGATAGATAACTTATCAGACTAATGTTAGATACTATATAGTCCTTAAATATTACTTTGATAATTTGATAAAATATTATAATTGGATCAATTAATTATACAGTAACAAATCAAAATTGGTGAATAAAAAATTTCATAAAATAAAAATCCACTAAATTAAAAGAGTTTATTTTAGAAAGCAATACAAGGAAAATTTATAGATTCTTAACACATAATATTAAAGGTTAAATGGAATTTGAGGAATAACACCGTAGAAGTTGAATTAATATATGGTTAAATGGAATTTTTATGACATAATATAAAAGGTTAAATGGAAGCCATAAATTGTAATTTAAATAAGTAAGTATGGTAATATATTTAAATTAAATGTCTCGTATGGTAAGCATTTAAGATATAAAAAAACTAAAAATAAAGATGATGTAAGAGTGTGTCACGTGTCAAATTGGTGGTTAATGACATGTGGCTCCAAAAACCTTGTTTTATTAGAGTCTATAGATTAACTTCAAACGCCTGTGTTTTTAACAACCACTTTTTTGTTTTTTAATATTATTTGATATCATTTCACAAGGAAGTCAATCATAGACATTTGGTTTAATTTATTAGAGTAACATCAGAGAAAATTATAATATATCATCTTTTTGGGTGTCAATACGTAATTTTCCATTAATTTTCTACATTTATCTTGATGGGTTCGAATGGGTGAACCAAGAAGTTTAACGCTGAAATGGTTCTTATGCGAAAGTTGGTGCTATTAATTTAGTTAAAAAGATATGAGGTAAATTTTAGTATTAGTTTACTAATATTTTGTTTGAGTTTGTAATAGAGTAGGATTAAATTTGTTTATTTATTTGATTATATTATAGTATTTAAGTTGGATTAGAATTAGCATAAAGTGTAGTATAAATAGATGGATTTTTATGATTGTGTTTTGTATTGTTTTGTTTATTATGATATTTTTAGAGCCGAAACGAGTTCTCCTCAAATTCTCGATGAGTTGTTCTGTTGATATAACGATTCCGAGCCAATAGTAGTCACGTATTGTAAAAGTTATCTTTAGGCATACAAACTGGCAAATTTTATACTGTTCATTCTATCATACACAAAATTTGGTCGCATGATACATTCATTTTATTTTTATGTGTTTACTTTATTTTATTAAAAACGACTTATTTATGTAAATTTCAAAATTATAAGTTCGTGAGATGCTAACATGGATAGGAAATTTATTCGGTGTATTTCATGGTTATAAATCAAAACTTTCACAAAGCCTATATTTATTTTAACATAGATTTTGACCTTTTAAAAGTCTACTAAACATGATTTTGTAGATAATTTGTTTGTCGATCCTAAAACTTTAATTTTGAATATACTATTTAATTAAATATATTAAAATTTCAAATTAAATCAAATTGAAAATGTCATGAGAGATACAAAATGAGCGATCAACTGGTGTTGCAGGTGAAATTGTTACGAAACGTTCACTCAGCTCTTCGCCTTTTGATATCAAGGTGAAATTGTTACTTCCTTGCAAGACCACAACAAGTCTTCATGAGATGGTCTTGAGATGCATAAACCTCTATTTTCTTTATTTGCTTTGTATAAACAAGTCTTCTGTGGGTTTTGATCCATCATGATTAACCCAGCAAAATGCCTTCAAATATAACTTATGTATACAATCATTCGCACTTATGCAAATAAAAACCGTAACTTATCTACGTTGTCACGCACATATATATGCATAATCACACAACAATGTGTGTATTTTCATGAATTCACACACCCTTTGCATACACAACAACAAACTTTCAAAAATTGGTTAGTTGTTTAAAAAGTTTAATCTTATTATAATCAAATTGCAAATACATATTATTTTTTTTGATTTTATGAAACGATAAAACTAGATTAAAGCTAATTAAGTTTAGAAAGTTATTGTTTTCCCTTTTTTACCTCGTTTTATAACTAGTTTTAGAATTATCATTGTTTATACTTTAGCTATTAATTTCTCTTGAAATGGTCTAGGGTATATAATTTTTACACATTTTATAATTTCATATGTGATCCTCCTATAAGAATTAATCTCACCCTAATATAATAAAAAATGTATACTATTTAGTAAGTGAAATCATCTAATCAATTTCAAAACTAACAAAAAAATTAACAAAACACAATTAAAGAAAAAAATAATAAGAATGTCCATAACAAAAGAGCTAAAAAAAGCCCAATAAAAGAGAAGCCTTAAAGCCCAGCCACTTTACAAGACATCACTATTCTTGATACAGAAATGCTTCAAGTTTGAAACACGCAATTGTTCCTTTTTTATGGCTTAGGTGCAACAACCTCACCATACCTTGTTTCTATGTTATGTAGGAATATAATTTAAGAGTATTCAATAGTCATAATTGGTAGTAGAGGGATTGTAATTGTAAATTGAGTTAACCAACTTAACAAACCTACTGAAGGGTTGTTAAGTTTCCCACTTGATTGTACTTAAAGCTTGCAAATAAAAAGAATACATAGACTACAATTGAATCAACTTCTTCAATCCGAATATCTCACTCACAACCACGTCTACCAATTTGAAAATTTGTATAACAGAACCTTAATTGACACAGAATCAACGGTTTTTAAGACATGTTATATAACAGAGTTGGTCGTAAACTCAGCACACTCATGTCTATAAAACAACCTACCCATGATGAAATGATACTTACATTGCTTCATCATCTATGCTACGAACGTGTTGCCAAATAAATGGGCCAACAACCTTTAATCGACACATACCAGAACAAAAAAAACTATAAAAATAAATAGAGCTTTCACGACCACATTTCTTATTTATAATCTAACCAAACCTAAACATACTTTTATTCACACTCCTAGTTTCTTGATTTTCAAATAATTAGATAAACTTATAAATACTGATTAATTAATCTAACATACTAATTTAACAACAAATACAACAACAACAACAACAATAACAACAACAACAACAACAACAACAACAACAACAACAGCAACAGCAACAAGAAAACACCACCACCACCACCACCAACAATAACAACAACAAGAGTAACAACAGTAACAGTAGCAACAACAACAACAACAACAACAACAATAGACTCTTAGTCATACTAAAACTCCACCTAAAGATTTTCTAGAAAATCCTCCAACTATGCGGCTACCAATTCTAAGAAAAAAGGATATGATTTTGACTATAAATGAAGATAGATGAATTCCAACAATTACCTCCTTATCACACTCATCTTCACAACACTAGTCACTCCTAATATTTAGAACTATAAGTTATATCTCCTTTATCTTCCTCTTTATCTTTCCACTTAATACACTTATAAGCAAAGTAATGAAATTGATCATATTCAAAGCACCTGACTTTGCTTTTGTTATGTTTCCTCGACCTCTTTCACATCCACTTTCTCCTATACAAAAGCCTCTTCCTAGACCCCTACCATGACTTTGATTGCCATCATCTTGTTTCTTTCTATACTGCCAATTTTTCAAATCTCTAACCTTTTGATTACTTGAACTTGCTAGTAGAAGTTTACATTGATCATTCTCTTCCGGTTCATCATGCCATTTAAGGCATTCTTCATATGCTTTTATTCTTCCCAATACTCCCTCAAAGGACATATTTTCAAGTTATGAGTATTGCTTCATAGATGGCATGATAGGTAAGAACTTCTTTGGAACCGAGTTTAGTAATTTATGTATAATAACTTCATTTTCAAGGCTTGAATTAAGGCTTTGAAAGAAAGTTGTTATGCCATTTAGCTTAGGAGGAAAATATCAAATGTTTCACCTTTTTCATCTTTAACATCTCCATCTTGCTCCGTAGAGTTTATAAGCTAGCTTTCTGCACTCTCTCTGCTCCTAGATGTTGAACATTGATTGATTCCCAAACATCCTTTGCATCCTCATGTTTTGAAACATAGAGTAAAACATCCTTAGGCCAAGTTCAAAAAATAAAGCCCTAGCCTTCAGGTTCTTTCTAATTTTAACTACCACCCTATTACTAGATCAATTGCCTTTCGTAGCCATCAGGTTCTTTCTTTCTTGATTTTTTTAATTTTTATTTTTCTCCCATCTACTTTCTTTCTTTAACTTGCTTTCTTCTATTATATTCTTCTTTTCTTTATTTCTTCCTTTTTTAAATAGTTTTTCTGTTTTTCTTTCTTCTATCTTTTGTTTATGTTGCATCTTCTTATCACCTTTCTCGTTCTTTCTTTCTTTCTCCTTTTGATTTACATTCACATGGATTTATTGACCTTGAATATAACTTTTATTAATGATTATGTATTCAAACCGAATGCATTCTTATTCTTTTTGTTGTTGTTGTTATTCTTGGCCATAATAGCACACGTACAATCTCTTGGCCATAATAGAACACGTACAATCTTTCTTTTTTGCTCCTTTCGAACCCAGATTAGGAGCATGGTATAGTTCTGATACCAATTAATGGCCCAACAAATTTTAATAAAAAAACAATAAAACAAAGAAATAAAAAGTGCAACAATAGGTAATAGGATGGAACTTTTTTGTATTTATAAACCACCGACCGCATGCCTATTTATAATCTAACCATAAACATGCTTGAACTCAAACTCCTTTCTAGATATTTAAATAACTACATAAAATTGCAAATATTAATAAATGAAACTAAAAGAAATATAATAATTAAATAATAATAAAAAACTAAATATCTGCTACAAAATTCTAATTATGTAGCTAACAATTCCAAGATAATAGAATCCGACTTTGTGAATTAACAAAGATTAATTCCTAAACATTACACAAAAAATTTTAGTAGATTATCTAGCGAAGCAACCGATGGATGTTTTCTAATGCACGAAAAGATTCAATTTGGTTGACAAATGCATGAATAGATAGCTTTTGTAAGGGAGTTGGAAGAAGTACATGGGTGAAGCAAATGTCGTTCTGTAGTCAGACATCCTACTATATTTCTATGATCTTGAGCCATAAAAGTCTTTCCATGCTATGACAAGAGCACATTCCAATGAGAATCTGTGATAACCAATTGAAGGCCCCTAAGGTTGTTAATACCACTTGATTGTACTTAAGCTAACTAGTTAATAGAATACACACACTTGAATTGAATCAACTTATTTGAAATTCTATGATGTGAACGAGTAGGATATCTGCTCTCTAGCTTGGCTGATTGTGCCCATGTAACCATTGTATTGATTATCTATATGACCAATAACATAAAGAGATTTAAGTGAAGTTCAAGAAAATATTAAAAGGAAGCTCACAACAACAAACTCACTTAGAGATGTAAATAATCTGGTTTTAAACCTGAATAGGAATCGAGTTTTAAACCGCTTTGGAAAAGACCTTGTTGGAACTTCTTTGAAGATTAGCATTAGGTATTTTGTTCATAGTGTAGGCATTAATTTGTAAATATGTTCCTTAGTTTTCATCGTTAGTATAAATAAGATATTTTGTGTTATTTTGCAGTAGGGAGGAAACAATAGTTCAAAACAGTTAGAATTTTCGGTTGTTATTCACCTTGCACATTATATCCATTTGCATCTACTATCAATTAAAAGCTATGAATTTTGAAGTATTTGCATGTGTTTGATTACTTTGTGTTTATATTTGATCATTGCATTACAATATCATCACAGATTGATCCATTTTAAACCTATCAAATAGTATCAGAGCTTTCGGTTCAGTGATAGAGCTTAATTTCAACATTTTGAGCTCTGTGTATCACTTGAATATGTGATTGATAGCAATTTGATCAATTAATTATTAAACGCAGTTGTGTTTCATCATTAGAAACATAAATTGAATCACAATTTGGTGTTTAATCCATTCAGATCTGAATTCTCATCAGATTTGTATATGAAAGTTATTCTTCAAATTCAAAATCAAATTCAATCAGAAAACCTAACTGTTGTTGTTGATTGAGAGAAATGATGATTGAGGATTGATAATCATATATATACTACCTAATTGGATGTTTTTAGATCAATTCAACAAATTTTAAAGAAATTGTTAAGATCAGGTTGTTATGAAGATGATCAATTAGGCGTTTGAAGGTGTAAAAATCAACTGAAATTTGCTTACGTGTTTAGGTGCTTGAACACTGTTTAGGCGCATTAGCACTGTTTAGGCGTTAGATTTGGTCATTTTACCACTATTTAGGCGCTTGAAGTCTGTTTGAACTTCCTGAATTTTAGACGTTTGAAGACTGTTTGGGCATTTTAACCCCTAGGCGTTTGACAACTGTTTAGGCGTCTGACCATTGTTCAGGCGTTTTACAACTGTTAAGGCACACCATCAGTTGGACATTTTAGAATTAAACTAAGGCATTCCCTTAGGTGTTCAAAGTTGGGCGTCTCACAAGCAATAGGCGTATCAGAATATAGATTTTTCATTCAATACTTAGAAAAAAAATTGAAAACTAAAATCTAAAAATATTTTCATTTAAAAACAACAAAAGTAGATTATTTTCATAAATTCAAAATAAACAAAAATTGGTTAAGTCTGAAGATTCTGAGAATAGGGTTCCAAAGTTGAAAAACAGAGTTGATTTCAAGAACTTGTCACTCAGATTAAAGCATCACCTAAACTCTATTGACACTGACTTATGGAAGTCAATAAAGAAAGGACCACACATCCCAGTTACTTCTAATGGTCCTGATATAGGATTTGTGTACACCAAAGACTCTCAAGAACCTTATCCTAAGGATGGCCTTATTGGTGATGATTTTAAGAAAGTCAAGAATGATATTAAAGCTTACTCACTGATGTGTAAGGGTTTACCTTTAGAGGTCTTGACTAGATAGGAGAGTTATTAGACTGGTTATACCATGTACAAATCATTGAAGATTATCTGTGAAGGTGATAAAGAGATTCAAGATCTTAAAAAGCAGAAGCTCAAGAGGAAACTAGAGTTATTTGAGCATCTATCTGGAGAAACAATCAACCAGATGATGAACAGATTTGTGTAACTTACTACTGAAATGTCAACTGCTGGCATTAAGAATGATCTCAAAGATCTGAATGATAGACTTCTCAATGCTCTTCCATCTTCATGGAAGCAGACAATTACACTGTTAAAGCATACTGAAAAGTTTTCAATGGATCTTGATCTTCTCATTGCCAAAATTGAATTTGTTGAAATTGATGAGAGTTCTAGGAACAATGACAGAGCCGGATTGGCATCCCAGTATAAGTATGTTGCTTCTCCTGCAAATACCGTGGAGAATGCATTTCTTGCAAAAAATGATGGTACTCCAGATGATGAGGGTGATTTGTTTGTTGGACCTGGTTTCTTCATAAGTGCTCCTGTCTACACAACTCAACCTCAGTCTCCTCCTAAAGCTCAAACTCCCAAACCTTAATCTAATACTCCATCTTCTAACTCTGTTAAACCTAGCAAAGTTAAAGATGTCATTAATATCCTCTTACTGGATGAAGAGTCAAAATCTACCTTTACTGCTTTTATGGCAAGTTTTCAAGCTTATCAAGGAAGTCATTTAACTCAAGTTGATCTTATGTTGCAGGATTTGTATGAGATGGATCCTGATGATGTGGAAGAGATGGATTTGAACTGGCAGATGGTGATGATTGCTTATAAAACTCAAAAACACTCCTATATGAACAGGAACTACAAGCCAATTACAAACAAAGCTGTTGGTTTTGACAAGTCCAAGTCAAGGTGTTTCAACTACAATAGTTATGGTCATTTTTAAAGAGAATGTAAATGTAACACCCTCAATTTCCTAATAATATAATAAGGAGGGTGCTACGAGTTGGGTTATAATAATAATTCAGAGACTACAAACGCAGCGGAAATTTTTATATATTAAAAACTTTTTACATCATTAACAATCATTACAACACTTCAACTGACATCTCAAAACTTTGTCAAACTTCATATACATCTTTCCCAAAAACCCAACATTTAGCCAGTATCATACACCATAACCGGAATTTAACTCGGTGGGGCGCCTCCACGAACACTTCTATTAATACCTGGCATGCATAAGAAAACAAACTCAAAATCAGATAAACTGGTGAGTTCTAACGTACACCACATTTCAATAATAACAACTCATCAACTGTTACAACACCGAATGATTCATAAACATTCATCAGTCCATTTATTCATCTCAGTATTGATATGCATATCGAATACCCACAAGGTATTTGTGGACATCATTTTATCGATTTTAATTTGGTGGGTCAAACCTCCACATCGCGCGTTGACGGGTAAAACCTCCGTCTATAGTTTGGTGGGTCAAACCTCCACCTCGCGTGTTGACGGGTCAAACCTCCGTCTATAGTTGGTGTTGACGGGTCAAACCTCCGTCTATAGTTTGGTGGGTCAAACCTCGACCTCGCCATTCACCACAATTTACCACTTTCAACTCTTATTCACATTTTCAATTTATTTATATGCATACTAGTGCCTGATTTTATCAAACAACATTTATCAACGGCATTAACACATAAAAAGGGCAATTAGAACTCACCTTAATATATTCAGCAAGTGGTTATCAATCCAAATACACTAGGGCAGCTAAAACTTCTCCTTCTCAAAGCAAATCTAAAACAACAACCCTAACTTAGTCAAATCACCCTAGCTGATCACTTCCCACGACTAAGGTTATACGACTGGACTCATTCGTACGACTGAACATGCGACTGAGCTTAGTCGTACGAATGGACCTTACGACAGAGGTGCGAATGAGCTATAACAGGGTTTGTGCGAATGACCTCCATTCGTGCGATTGGTTCATACGACTGAACTTCAGTCGCACAATTGAACAATGCGATTGACTTAGTCGCACGAATGGGTCATGCGACTGGGCTCATTCGCCTGAAACGGATCAGCAGCTGTGTTCTTGACATATTTGATCCAAAAACTCGATTTTTAACCATTTGGATTATACCATATTCACAACAGAACATATACACTTTATTTATAACCGTTTTGGGTCCTTATTTCATCAAACTTCACAAAAACTAGGATCCGAACCCTCACTTTTTAGCTTAACAGAAAAATTGAACAAAAGCCCAGATTTAAAACATGTTTTTGGATCAATTTCAACCACATACACAGCTTAACATATTCAAGAATCGATCCGTACCAAGCGAAACTTACCGAAACGGAGTTAGCTTAGTCGATTTGGCAAGAACATGGTGTTTGGGTTCGAAAGGAACAAGGGGATGAGATTACTGCAGATAAAATCTGCTTTTTAACACCCTTAACCGCCCTACTTATCCTACATGCCTATTTTAGCCGCAGACTCAGTCGCACGACTAGACCCTTTCGCACGGCTCAATCGTACGACTGAGCCCATACGCCCGTCATTCGTGCGATTGGGCCTTATTCGTACGCATGGCGTGCGACTGAGGTTCATTCGTACGCATGTTATGCGACTGAACACTAATCCTAATAAATAAATAAATGTCAAACTTTTTGGATGTTACAAGTCTACCCACCTTATTTAGGGTTTCGTCCTCGAAACCTGGCTAAAACAACTGAGGGTAGTTTCGTCTCATCTCTTCTTCTGGCTCCCAGGTTGATTCAGATCCTTGGCGATGTGCCCACTGCACCCGGACTAAACTAATGCTCTTATTTCTAAGTTTCTTCTCCTTACGATCTATAATGGGCACAGGTTGTTCAACATAATTGAGCTTCTCATCAACCTCAATATCATCTAATGGTACATATTGAGTTTCATTAGCTAAGCATTTTCGTAACTGGGAGACGTGGAAGGTTGGATGAATAGTACTCAGTTCTTCTGGTAGATCTAATTTATATGCTACATACCCCACTTTCTCTATTATTCGGAAAGGAATAAAACGTGGACTTAGTTTGCCCCTTTTTCTAAATCGAATAATGCCTTTCCATGGAGAAACTTTTAACAAAACAAAATCCCTAACTTTAAATTCTAATGGTTTCCTTCTACGATCTGCATATGATTTCTGCCTGCTTTTCGCCTCTCTAATACGATTTTTAACTACTTCAAACTTTGACATTGTTTCTTCAACTATTTCACTATTCCCTAATTCACGTTGCCCCATATCTCCCCAATAAAGTGGAGTTCTGCACTTTCTTCCGTACAACATCTCAAACGGGAACATCTGAAGGGTAGCTTGATAACTGTTGTTGTATGCAAATTCAGCTAAAGGAAGATGACTATCCCAGCTACCTCCAAAATCAATACTACATGCCCGTAGCATATCCTCTAATGTCTGAATAGTTCTTTCACTTTGGCCATCTGTTTGGGGATGATAGGCTGTACTAAAATAAAGTTTAGTCCCCATTGCCTCATGAAACTTCCTCCAATATCTAGAGGTAAACCTGGCATCCCTATCAGACGTGATACTTTTTGGAACTCCATGTAATCTAACTATTTCTTTTGTAAAGATATCAGCTAGCCTTTCCACCGAATAGGTTTCCCGTATGGGTAAAAATAAAGCACTCTTGGTTAGTTGGTCTACCACTACCCAAATAGTATCATAACCTTTTGGTGTACGAGGTAGTTTAGTTATAAAATCCATGGTCAGATCGTCCCACTTCCAAACTGGAATGGCTAATGGTTGCAATAATCCATAAGGTTTCTGATGTTCAGCTTTCACTTGGGCGCAAGCCAAACATCTATTTACATACTGCATCATATTAAATTTCATCCCTGGCCACCAATAATCATGCTTTAAATCTTGATAAATTTTAGTCATGCCTGGGTGAATGGAATACCTAGATTTGTGAGCTTCATCTGGTACCCTATCGCGTAAAGCCAACGGAACCCACATTCGACCAAATCTGATTTTAACACCATGACTATTTTCTTCTAAATATCGTTCTTGACCAATCATTCTTTCTCTGTTAATGTTTTCTTCTTTTAATGCTTCCAATTGGGCTTCTTTCAGCTGTTGCATAAAATCAGGAGTAATTACAAGTTTATACGCCTTAACCTTAATCGGTTCGTACTTCTCCTTTCTGCTCAATGCATCAGCAACCACATTTTCTTTCCCGGGGTGATACAAAATTTCACAATCATAATCTTTGATTACTTCCAACCATCACCTTTGTCTCATATTCAAATCTTTTTGCTCAAAGAAGTACTTCAGGCACTTATGATTGGTAAAAATGGTACACCTCACTCCATATAAGTAATGTCACCATATCTTAAGAGAAAAAACTACAGCTGCTAGTTCTAAATCTTGGGTTGGGTAATTAACTTCATGGGTCTTCAAATGTCTAGACGCATAAGCAATAACTCTCCCACGTTGCATCAAAACACATCCCAATCCCTGATATGATGCATCAGAATATATTACTAAATCATCTGCACCTTCTGGTATTGCCAATACTGGGGCTTGAGTTAACCGATTCTTTAGTTCCTAAAAAGCAACTTCTTGTTCTTTATTCCATTCATACCTAACATCTTTTCGAGTTAACTTCATTAATGGAGAAGCAATTTTAGCAAAATCTTGAATGAATCTTCTATAGTATCCTGCCAGTCCTAAGAAACTACGAATTTCTGAAGGACTTTTAGGAATCTTCCAATTCATCACGGCCTCAATCTTTGCAGGATCTACTAATGTTCCATCCGCATTCACCACATGGCCTAAAAATTGCACTTCCCTTAACCAGAATTCACACTTCGAGAATTTTGCATATAACTTATTCTTCCTTAATGTTTCCAATACTTCTCGAATGTGACAAGCATGATCTCCTTCGTTTTTAGAATAGATCAAAATATCATCTATAAACACAATCACCGATTTATCCAGCATCGGTTTACATACCCGGTTCATCAAATCCATGAATGCAGCAGGAGCATTCATTAATCCGAATGACATCACCAAAAATTCAAAATGCCCATATCGCGTACGAAAAGCTGTTTTTGGTATGTCTTCTTCTTTTACCTTTAACTGATGATACCCGGATCTAAGATCTATCTTTGAGAACCAATTAGCACCTAGGAGTTGATCAAACAAATCGTCTATACGAGGTAATGGGTATTTATTCTTGACAGTCAGCTTGTTTAGTTCTCTTTAATCTATGCACATCCTTAAACTGCTATCTTTCTTCTATACAAACAGAACTGGAGCACACCACGGCGAAGTGCTTGGTCGAATAAAACCTTTGTCTAGTAATTCCTGTAATTGCTTCAGAAGTTCCTTCAGCTCAGCCGGTGCAAGTCTATAAGGGGTTTTAGCGACAGGTTTTGCTTCAGGTACTAAGTCAATTCTAAACTCAATTTCTCTATCAGGAGGTATACCCGGTAGATCCTCAGGAAATACATCGGGGAAATCACAAACCACTGGAACAACCTCTAATTTCTTTGTCTCCTTAGCAGTATCAACTACATATGCCAAGAATGACTCGCAACCCCTACTCAATAATTTCTCAGCCTTAATCATACATATGATCTTCACCACACTATCATGATCATCACCAAAAACCGTTACCAGATTACCATCTGGTGCTCGCAGCACAATCATCTTTCTTTTGCATAATATCTGAGCCTCAAACGTAGATAACCAGTCCATTCCCAATACTACATCAAAACCTCCTAACTTCATCATATGTAATCTAGCAGGAAATTTTACACTTTCTACTTTGACAAAACAATCATCTATTACTTCATTAACAACTATAAATTCATTAGAGGCAGTTTCTACTGAAAAGGCAACATCTAGCTTTGATGGTTTAACTTTTATTAAGGCATGGAATTTCATTGATATAAAACTTCTATTAGCCCCCGAATCAAATAAAATTCTAGCTGGTACATCATTAACAAGAAACGTACCCGACACAACATCTGGTAATGCCTTAGCCTCCTCCGTAGTTATTGTAAATGCTCTCCCCGCAGTACCGCTACTACCACTTGCACTGACTTTACTCGGTCCTCCCACTGCATGAATAGGGACCGGTCCAGGTCTAAACTTTGTACATTCAGATTTCATATGTCCCATCTCCCCGCATTCATAACACCGAAGTTCTGGACATCTGGAAACGAAATGTCCAGGCTTCCCGCATTTACGACATGCCGGGTGATTCAATCTACATTCTCCTCTACGAAACTTCCCACATCTATTACACCGAGGAGGGGGACCTACAAAGCCCCTAGCATTAAACTTTCTCTTCTACGGCCCACTCTGTCCATACATAGGCCTAGAACTCAGTGAAGTTTCCTGACGACTAACCACTTCTTCTTTCACCACAGGTTTCTCGGACTCAGCGACTTCCTCATGCATGTCCGCAGCCAAATTTACCGTGGCTTGGTATGTAGAAGGGAATTAGACTTTACTAGCATTCTTACCTTAGGGGGTAGTCCCTGGATATATCTAGTAATCCTTCTCACCTCAGGCATTACTAAATGAGGTACCAAGCAAGCCATTTCTTCAAATCTAGAAGTATACTCTTTATGACTTAAACTGCCTGCCTGAAACTGCAAAAACTTGATCTCAATTCTGTGCATCTCGCCTTTCGGACAGAACTTTTCTATCACCAACGCTTTAAAAGTTTCCCACGTCATCTGGTTCACGGCGGCCTCACCCATGGCCTGTTCTACTGTATCCCACCAATACAAGGCTTTTGCTTGAAAAGAATGCACTCCAAATCCCACTTTCTGGTCTTCCTTGCATCTACTAAGTTTAAACGCTGCTTCCATCTCTCGTAACCACTTATAAGTTACTACTACATCCTTCTGGCCTTCAAACTTAGGCGGGTCGCATTCTTTAAAATGTTTATATGACACTGGTTTCTCCACTACCGGCACAACAACAACAGGTGGAGGAGTTGGTTGGGACGACGATTCACCACCTTCCCTAAGGTCACTTAACATTTCAGGTAAAGTAGTACGCAACACTCGGGCAACTTCATCACCTATAGCCGCCTTAAGTTCATCACCTGAGATCCTAGCTTCAAGTCTAGGGTTTGTATTACCAGTTTCCTCCATCTACGATAAGAAATAAACCATTATCAAATAATGAGTGATACCAGGATGCTGCATATAATGTAAATTGCTCATAACATTGGTCAGGTGTTATCAATTATTTACTTATTCACACCATCCTGCCTCTTCTCATTATCCTTTCACAGTTTATTTCTAACCCTATCTAAACCACAAAATCATACATACACATAATACTAATCTTCAATTTAAACAATTACTTTCATTCAACAATTGACTGAATTATCACTAATAATTAAGTACTCATCCACACAATACTTCACCCGACTTCCGGTTGTAGATACTGGCACTTCCCATATATTCAGTTAAAGTTTGACACAATCAATTGTTCAAATCTCTTTAACTAAGGCTCTGATATCAACTTGTAACACCCTCAATTTCCTAATAATATAATAAGGAGGGTGCTCCGAGTTGGGTTATAATAATAATTCAGAGACTACAAACGCAGCGGAAATTTTTATATATTAAAAACTTTTTACATCATTAACAATCATTACAACACTTCAACTGAAATCTCAAAACTTTGTCAAACTTCATATACATCTTTCCCAAAAACCCAACATTTAGCCAGTATCATACACCATAACCGAATTTAACTCGGTGGGGCGCCTCCACGAACACTTCTATTAATACCTGGCATGCATAAGAAAACAGAAACAAAATCAGATAAACTGGTGAGTTCTAACGTACATCACATTTCAATAATAACAACTCATCAACTGTTACAACACCGAATGATTCATAAACATTCATCAGTCCATTTATTCGTCTCAGTATTGATATGCATATCGAATACCCACAAGGTATTTATGGACATCTTTTTATCGATTTTAATTTGGTGGGTCAAACCTCCACCTCGCGCGTTGACGGGTCAAACCTCCGTCTGTAGTTTGGTGGATCAAACCTCCACCTCGCGCGTTGACGGGACAAACGTCCGTCTATAGTTGGTGTGACGGGTCAAACCTCCGTTTATAGTTTGGTGGGTCAAACCTCCACCTCGCCATTCACCACAATTTGCCACTTTCAACTCTTATTCACATTTTCTATTTATTTATATGCATGCCAGTGCCTGATTTTGTCAAACAATATTTATCAACGGCATTAACACATAAAAAGGGCAATTAGAACTCACCTTAATGTTTTCAACAAGTAGTTATCAATCCAAATACACTAGGGCAACTAAAACTTCTCCTTCTCAAAGCAAATCTAAAACAACAACCCTAACTTAGTCAAATCACCACTAGCTGATCACTTCCCACGACTAAGGTTATACGACTGGACTCATTTGTACGACTGAACATGCGACTGAGCTTAGTCGTACGAATGGGCCATACGACAGAGGTGCGAATGAGCTATAACAGGGTTTGTGCGAATGACCTCCATTCGTGCGATTGGTTCATGCGACTGAACTTCAGTCGCACGAATGGGTCATGCGACTGGGCTCATTCGCCTGAAACGGATCAGCAGCTGTGTTCTTGACATATTTGATCCAAAAACTCGAGTTTTAACCATTTGGATTATACCATATTCACAACAGAACATATACACCTCATTTATAACCGTTTCGGGTCCTTATTTCATCAAACTTCACAAAAACTAGGATCCGAACCCTCACTTTTTAGCTTAACAAAAAATTGAACAAAAGCGCAGATTCAAAACATGTTTTTGGATCAATTTCAACCACATACACAGCTTAACATATTCAAGAATCGATCCGTACCAAGCGAAACTTACCGAAACGGAGTTAGCTTAGTCGATTTGGCAAGAACAGGGTGTTTGGGTTCGAAAGGAACAAGGGGATGAGATTACTGCAGATAAAATCTGCTTTTGAACACCCTTAACCGCCCTACTTATCCTACATGCCTATTTTAGCCGCCATACTCAGTCGCACGACTGGAACCATTCGCACGGCTCAATCGTACGACTGAGCCCATAAGCCCGTAATTTGTACGATTGGGCCTCATTCGTACGCATGGCGTGCGACTGAGGTTCATTCGTACGTATGTTATGCGACTGAACACTAATCCTAATAAATAAATAAATATCAAACTTTTTGGATGTTACAGTAAAGCTCCTAGGAATCAAGGAGGAAATGGTCAAGCTAGTTCTAGCAGTCAAAGATATCATCAACAAAAGTCTCAGAAAACATTTCAGAAGCCTTATCAAAGTCTTCCCATGCCAGAACTGAAGGATGATATAAAATTAATTGAAGACCCAAAGAAAGCTCTTGTTGTGAGCATCAAAGATGGCTATGACTAGAGTGCATATGCTCAACAGTTTACTGGTGATCTTACTTCCAGTTTAGCTTTTGTTGCTAAAACTCAGAATGAAGACTGGTCTGAAGATGATGATCGTAAGGTTGATGGTGATTCAGACAATGATGATGAAGACTATGATTGGAGTGATAAATCTGATCCAAAAGAAGACTCAGAAGAAATTGCTTTCATGGCATAATCTGAACAACCAAAGGTTGAACACTCTTCATCTGATTCTGAGACATCAACTTCAAGTTATCCTGAAATTTCTATTGAAGTCAGAGAAAAAATATGCACAAAAGCATGTTTTGATCAAGTTGAGCATTACAGAACTTATTCATTCAAAATCTATGATAAACTAAAACAAGAAGAAGTAATGCACAAAAAATTAAAAAATAATCATAAAATCTTTGATGAAAATATCATATCTCTACAAACTTCATGGATCAAAACTCTAAAAGAACTTGAATTTGTTAAAAAGCAAGTTGAAGAGATGACCAAAAATATTGAACAAAAGAAAATAGCTCATGCTGCAACTCAGGTTGATCTTTCTAAAGTTGAAAGTTCAAAAACCATTGTAGAACAATTGGTAAGTGGAAGAAAAGATAAAGATAAAACAGGTTTAGGTTTCACACATGAGCCTATGCCTGAATCAATCTCAAACACTTCACCAGAGAACTTTAACACGCATGATCACTCACCTAAAAATAAAGCTAAAGTAAAAGCATTTCAAGATAAGAAAAAGAATGTGCAATCTAATGCAGAAAGTGAAGAAGAAAAGATACATGTTGAGATATTTGATTAACAAGACTCGGAAAAAATTAAAAATGGTCATCCAATTAAAATTAAATCTTATGAACTACGACCAAAGAATAAGAAGGTATTTGTTCCCAAAGGATCTCATGAAGCTGTTATTAAAAAATATGAGTCTGCAAATTGTGTTAACGAAGGTGTTGAATCAAATGACAAACAAAATCTAAAGAAGAAAGAGAAGGCAAAAGAAGATATCATTATATCTGATGATTCATGTTCTTCTCAAAATGCTAATGAATCCCAAAGCAACACACCATCATCAAAATGAAGAAATCAAAGAAGGAGAAGGAAAAATTCCAAAGCTAAAACCTCTCAAATTCAAAATCAAACAAATCAAATTAAACCAGTGAAGTTTGTGTCTGCAAGTACTTTTGACATGAACACAATTCCTGAAATAATTTCTAGCCCTATGATAAAATCTAACTCTGATTTGAAAACAGGTTCAGGTTCTAAGTCTTCTGCTATAAATAAAAGATTTCTATCTAAGGAGTCAAGGAATAGTGTAAATAATCAAAAACCAAAACCTAAATCTCAAAAGAACAAACTCACAACTCCAAGACAACAGTTTAACCTTACTACTCCTAAAATAGATCAAGGATCAAATGTGGCTTCCATATCAAAGGTTAACAAACAGTTGTTTAAATTTCAAGAAAAGTACTGTGATATATGTGATATGTACAATCATAACACTGTTGATTGTTTCTTTAATAGGTACTGTCACATATGTGATATGAACAATCACTCAACAGTCTATCGTTATTTTAATAAGTACTATGCTTTATGTGATGAAAGAAATCATAATACTGAGGATTGTTACTTCAGAAGGAACTCGCCAAGGAAAGGTTATGTTAACCCACATTTTCAAGAAAATCAAAATCATGGTTTTCAAAGGTTAACAAAACAACCGTCCTTAGGCTTGAGATCTCTTAAAAGAATCAATTCTGATTATGATGAGTCTTATGCTGTGAAATTAAAACAGTATAAACAAGGCAATTTCATTCCACGCTCTGTGAAATGAATAATGGAAGGTTTAGCAAGCAAAATTTTTCTAAAAATACTTTAACTTATTTTGGTGATGATCTTGAAAAACATTACAATGCTTTGAGGATTAAGCAAAATAAAGATGATCGGAAATTTGTTAGAAATGGAATTGAGAAAATAAAACCTTAAAAGAAGCCTGATTTAAATAAGCTTCATTTTCAGCAGTTTACCATTATTGATAAGTTTGGCAAGCCTAAGACCATACCGGCTTGGGTTGATAACTCATCTTAAATTTCTTTGATATGTAGGTACGCCCAAGAAGACCTATTAATACATGGTATGTTGATGGTGGGTGTAGCCGGTATATGACAGGAAATCATGTTTTACTTCAAGTTTTCAAGATGAAAGTTGGTACTCATGTTGCATTTGGAGGTGATGCGGGTGGTAAGATCACAGGAGAAGGAACAATGTCAAATGGGATTATCACTTTTGATAAAGTCAACTATTGTGCTCAGTTGAACTTTAGTCTTTTAAGTGTTTCCCAAATTTGTGATAAATCTTACTCAACTTTATTTGATGAATCTTATTGTTATATATTGAAGCCAGGTTTCCAGATTAGCAAGGAATGGGTAGTTGTTAAAGCTGTTCACGATCGGGATTCATACAAATTAGATATGTCTCAAGTTGATCCTTCTACGGAACAACTTGCCTTATTGCTCAAGCATCAAATGATGAAAGTCAGTTATAGCATAGACGTCTAGGGCATTCCAATTTCAAGAACATGAACAAACTTGTTGTTAGAAATCATATAAAGGCATTCTCACAAAGAAGTTTGCTACCACTGATCATTGCACAACTTGCTTGAAAGGAAAGCAACATAGAGCGTCTTATAAGCCCAGCTGGTAAACTCAAATTCCAAGCCTCTTTAGATGTTGCATATGGATTTATTTGGTCCAACAAATGTGCAGAGTATTGGAAAGAAATCTTATTGTTTAGTTATCATTGATGACTTTACAAGATTTTCTTAGGTTTTCTTTTTACACACTAAATCTGAAACAACTGAATTATTAAAAGATTTTATCATTAAAGTTGAAAATCAATTAGAACAAAAAGTGAAAATCATTAGAAGCGACAATGGAACTGAATTTAAAAATGCCAATGTTGACATGTTTTGTGCAGAAAAAAATTGCTCGTCAGTTCAGTGTTGTTCGTACTCCACAACAAAATGGAGTTGCTAAAAGGAAAAATAGAACTTTGATCGAGGCTGCACGTTCCATGTTATCAAATGCAAAGATTCCAATCACTTTCTAGGTGAAACCATATCCACAACATGTTTTGTGCAGAATCATACATTACTTATGAAAGATAAATAGAAAACTCCATATGAGTTGATGTTTGGAAGGAAACCTAATATAGATTTTCTTAAATCTTTTGGTTGTCCCGTATTGATTTTAAATTCAAGTGATCAACTTGGAAAGTTCGATTCAAAATATAATGAAAGATTTTTTGTTGGATATTCGTCGGTTTCAAAAGCCTATAGAGTTTATAACTCTAGAACGAATGTTATCCTTGAAACTTTTAATGTTAAATTTCTTGAAAACTCATTTCCATCAGTTTCAAATGGTCAATCATAATCTCAACAAGCACAAGAACCTCCCATTTCTGAAAATTCAAATGTTTCACAACCTATTCCTAATGATGATCCTAAAATTATTCACCCTGAGTCTAGAATTACATTAGAATTTGATGATGTAGTTGTTAATGATTACCTTGATTATTTTATTAACTTACTGACTCAAGTGCCTAATTTTACTCCACATTCTTCAAACTTATTGCAGCACCTTTCTGATTTGAACCAGACTAATCCGGATGTTCATGTTTTAGAAGATGGGATTCCAATGTCTCGTGTTCACAAGAACCATCCTACATCCCAGATTATAGGTCCATTGAATGGGAAAATAACAAGGAATCATCCAGAAAAAGCAAATCTATGCTTAGTTCGTGTTTTCTATCTCAAATTGTCCCTAAAAACATCACTGAAGATTTAAAGGACAATAGTTGGATTGAGGCTATGCAAGAAGAGTTATTACAGTTTCGCAAATAGAAAGTGTGGAACCTTGTGGATTTACCTGAAGGAGAAAATGCCATTGGCACAAAATGGTTATTTAGAAACAAATAAGATGATCAAGGTATTGTTGTTCGCAACAAAGCAAGACTTGTTGCACAAGATTACACCCAAGAAGAAGGAATATATTATGATGAAGTATTTGCTTTAGTTGCAAGACTTGAGGCAATTCGTGTATTCCTGGCTTATGCTTCATATATGAAATTCAAGGTGTACCAGATAGACGTAAAAGGTGCTTTCTTGTATGGACCAATCACTGAGGATATATATGTCAAGCAACCTCTGGGTTTCAAAGATTCAGAATATCCTTATCATGTGTACAAGCTTAACAAAGCATTGTATGGTCTTCATCAAGCTCCTAGAATTTGGTATGATACATTGTCACAACATTTGATCCAGCGTGGATACACAAGAGAGAAAATTGATCCAACTTTGTTTATAAAGAAGGATGCTGATGATCTCTTATGTGTTCAAGTGTATGTTGATGATATCATATTTAGTTCTACAAGTCCAAAATTATGCAATTAATTTAAAGAAATCATCAAGTCTCGTTTCCAAATGATTTCTACGGGAGAAATTAATTTTTTTCTTGGATTACAAGTGAAACAGTCTGCAGATGGAATTTTTATTAATCAGGAGAAATTCATTTAAAAATTTTTGAAAAAGTCTAAACTGCAAGATTGTCAATCTATCAGAACTCCAACTAACGTCAATACCAAGATTGAACCTGATTCAAAATGAAAAACTGTTAACCAAACTTTATACGGATCTATGATTGGTTCCTTGATGTATCTTACTGCATCTAGACTTGATATAATGTATGCTGTTTGTGTCTGTGCTAGGTATCAAACAGACCCAAAGGAATCTCACCTTATCGCTGTCAAACGTACACTCGGATATCTCAAAGGAAACCCCGCTATAGGGTTATGGTATCCCTATGAAGGAAATTTCGAGTTACATGGATATACAGATAGTGATTATGGGGGATGTTGTCAAGATCGTAAACCTACAACGGGTGGTTGTCAGTTTTTAGGTCCCCGATTAGTCTCATGGAAACAAATGTATCCATTTCAACTGAAGAAGCTGAGTACATAGCTGCATCAGCAGGATGTTCTCAAATCCTTTGGTTACAAAACCAACTACTAGATTACGGGTTCAATTTTCTTAAAACTCCTATTTACATTGATAACACAACTGCTATCTTTGTAATAGCTAATCATGTCCAATAGTCCAAAATAAAACATATCAAAATTTGATATCATTTTCTCAGAGATAAATCTGAAAAAGGTTTAATTATTTTGGTTCAAATATCAACTAAAAAACAATTGGCTAATCTATTTTCAAAAGCCTTCTTATTAGGTAGGTTTGAGTATTTGATCAAGTCAATTGGTCTCATAACTCATGTTTAATTACACGATTAAGTTTCTTTTAGTATTTGAATCATAAAAGTGAAAAGAACCCACTCCCATAGATAAACAATAAAACTTCAAGAGAAACTGTCAAAGTTGACTGCCTGATTGTATATATTGTGTGTGTGTGTTAAAAAGTAAACGAAAATACAAAAATAGGAAATAGTAAAAGCAAATAGAAAATTTTAAAACAAAAATTACAAAAATAGAGTATCTTTGTTCATATATTATTTAGAAATGAATCTGTTTAAACTAAATCATCTATGCATGTATGTGTGTCCATCTTAGTACTAATAAGTGGTGTTAGCTTATCCGATTGATTGTTTGTAAAGTCACAACCTCACACCTGGTGGTGATATGAATAACCATGAGATCTGTTTAAAGCATCTGTTCACTTCTCTGTTATGAGTCATCATAGATCTAAAGTGTTAAGATATCCTCTGTTGTAAGTGATTACAGACCTGGATATTCTCCCCTGATGTAAAAAGATGACAACATGCGCAACCCATTCAAATGTATGGTTTAGATATTATCCGATGGTTTATCCATGATAATTCTCTTCTAAATTTTAAATAGGAGATCTGGCCATAAGTATATGTCATGTTAATAAGTTGAGAAGATGTGCTTTCTAAGTTTAAGTCTGGGTAACATAATGTCATATCTAATCAAACCCTAATCAATCAAAGAATTGAAAAAGTAAGTGTGCTGATTCTTTTGCTAAAAACACTCATTGTCTGTCCTTGGATCTTGTGTCTCCTTTGCGGTGAAATTATTGACCTGGGACACACCCAATCAGGATTTAATCACTGTCTATGACTATCCATAATTTATTTTATTTTAATATGCTGATCTTAACTGATATGATCTCATTGCATACTTATGATTCATTATGTATATAGTAGACTTTTATTCTGCTTTATTTTTATGTTTGCATGATTTTTTGTGTCCAAGCATGTTAATAATGATTGGTTTACTCTATTTGCACCATAAATAAACTTCTAAGTTTGACAACTTTAAAGTTTAGGGGAGTAAAATGAAAAAGAAATAATTAAAATCAAATATTTGGATGAAAAGGATGAAGCTATCTATGACAAGCATGTGTGTGTTTGATATGATGAAAACATGCGCCGGAAAATATTTTAGCACACGTGGAAAAGCTTCTGGTTATAAAAAATGTGATCATTTGTATTTTTGAAAAATTTCAAAATAGAGACTAAAATGACGACAAATTGTTTAAATAATAAAAATAATAAAAAATGTTATTAAAATTGTGCTTGATTGAAAATTAAAAATAATAATTTGACATGAAATAATGTATGATGAGTGATAGTCAAGTTGACTAAGTGTGAAGTGTGAAAATATATGATGAACAGTGTTCATGTGTATAAATAGTATTTAGATGAAATTTGTGAAAAATTTCCAAGTGTTAGACATATGAAAAGTTCTCATCCGCCTAAACAGTGTCAAAAAGTCCAATTCAGGAGTACGATGAAATTTTAGAAATTTGTACAAGTGTTGGGTGTTTTGGTTCACTCTCATGCACCTGAACAGTTGTCATGCGTCTAAACAGTACCAGACTTTCCGAAGTTGAAAATATTCCAAGTGTGGATACTTGAAAGGTTCATGCGCCTAAACAGTTCTTATATGGACCGAGGGGTCATGAAATTTACCAAGTGTTAGGCGTTTCTGTCTAGGTCATGTGCCTGAACAGTGCCCACGCGCCTTGTAAGGCTCCACACCTAGAGACCTCACAGTTGGTCATTCACAACAATAATTACTTAAAACATGACATATTACAAATTTAAACAGCGGAATTAGTTGAACAAAAGCCATTCATTTCATTACAAACACTGTTGTTAAGCAATACACCATGGTTTAATCAGATTACAAAAGAATTGTTCGATTGCATTACAAAACAACAGTATTATCATGTAAGAATGGGTGTCAGTCATGCCCCACCGAGTAGCTTCACTCGCGTGCCATCCTCAGCAACAATTTACCTGCCAACTGAAAATGCATAAAAGTCAGCATTGCTGAGTGAGTTCTCGTTTTAAAAGTATTAAAATTCCTTGTGTAGTTGTTATATGAAAATACTCTTTTCATAAGACCTTTCCCTTTTTCTTTCATACGTGGGCACACATCGTACATACAACAAGGTATAACTACATTTATTCTTTCATTCATTTTTTCCTTTTATCATTATCTTTCTGAGTCTTTTGCGACAATAGGGTCGCTCACCACATTAGCAATCTCAATGATTGCACTTTATCCGAGTCTTTTGCGACAACAGGGTCGCTCACCTCATTGTCAATCTCAATGATTGACCTTGTGTGCATCCTTTGGGGTAGCTAACCCGCATCACAGTTAAGCTAACGACAACAAGGTCGTGCACCTCCATACATTTACTTGCAGGACTTTCATTCATTCATTTACGTTCCACTTTTCTTCATCATTAATCTTTCACTTTATTAATGATAATACTTTACGTTACGATCATAAACATACCAAATAAATTCATGCAATAATAATAATATTAATAACATTAATAATAAAGTTAACATTAATGATAATGATAATAATAAGGAATCATAAAGACAATCATGATTATGCATGGAAATAAGCATTTATTAACCCTAATAAACATTGTTCCAAACCCTAATTGCACAGACTCCCATAAAATTCCTGAAAATAAATTCTAAGTGTTGGGCACATGAGCCCTGTTTGGGCGCATGGGCCTCTCAGACGCATGGTCACTTAGGCGCATGGAAGGTCCAGGCGCATGGTCACTATTGGGGAGCATGAGCCTCAATACTTAGTCATTTAGTCATAAATCCTGGGCGCATGAACCACTGTTCAGGCGCATGACTATACTTAGAATTTTCTATGGTACTGTTTTGATGCATGGGGTACTATTCAGGCGCATGAAGTCTTAGGTGCATAGGAACACTTAGGCAGTTTAGTTAGTTGGACACATGGGCCAACCTTAGGTGCATGGGTAGTCTTAACACACTACCAACATTCATAATCAGTCCCAAACCCTAGTGTAACATATTCTAGGCTTAGTTCTAACATTCTAAGAATCAAAACATACACATATATCATAATCATAACATCAAATACGCCCAAATCACACCCACCCACATACACACTCAAAATATACTTACGGGTGTGAAACCCAACTTTATAAAAACGTATAAACATGCATTTCCAGCCCCAGAATCAGTTAAAATGTAAAATGGGGATCTAAAACTCACCTTGTGTAACTTTGGGTGTGTCTTCCTTTTTAAAACCGTATGCAGCAAATTCACACACCTAAAAACCCTGTTGAAGCATATATAGTCATATATAGTGTGTCCGTCGCTTGACGAATAGTCTAGGCTTAATGTTATACACCTTGTAAACACATGAAACTGGGTCATTCGCAGGAGCATATGCGAATGAGACTCAGTCGTACGACTGAGCCATGCTAATGGACCAGTCGTGCGACTGAGAGATGCGATTGGGGCATTCGTAAGACTGAGCCATAAGAATGGTCCAGTCGTACGATTGAACCATACGTATGGTCCAATCGCACGAATGGGCCCAGTCGCATCTAATATGGGCCAAGGCCTATATATACCAGTTTCAATGTGTAGAAACCTAAGGGTTTTTGATAGTGTGCCCGGCGCCCAGGCGCTGCCGGATGAGAGGGGAGATCATGCTCGATCTCCCCTTGCCAAAAGTCTTGATTCTTAAGTTGTAACGAGCTTAAAATCGTTATATTTTATCAATAAAATCATTCGATTATTGTTCGTGTTATTTTTTTATCTTTTGGTTTTATCCTTTCGTCAAGAACATGCTCGGATGTTTACCGATCCAGTGCCTTCACAATTGATATCAGAGCCGGTTACTGCTGGAATGATCTAACAATCATTCTAGCAACCCGAGCTCTTGATTTCTGGATCAAAGTTCAGTTCTTTGACGTTAAACCCACTTCGTGTTCTTCGTGTTCATCTTGTTTTGCTCAAATCTCATTGCGTGTGATGTTTGTTTGTTAAAACCGGACTCGGAATCTTCTTCAGATCATAAAAACGAATCCAGTGATACAAATTATTGTGCTGTGTCTCGTCCAAATCATCGGATTAGGGTTTTTCAGCCTTGTGGCGGTTGCAGATCTGGTTTTCTGTGTTCAGACCCGTTCATGCAACTGGGCCATACGTCTAGGCCTCATTCGCACGACTGAACCACTCGTATGTCCATTCGTATGAATGAACCTTCAGTCGCACGACTGACCCTTTCGTGTACTTCAGTCGCCCGACTGACCCATTCGTGTTATCCATTCGTAAGTACTGAACCATTCAGAGTGTCCATTCGCACGAATCACCCATTCGCACGTATGTCTTCATTCGTCTGTTTCAGTCGCACGAATGAGCTGTGTACCATACCAAAAAAAAAAGAGAGTCTGGAATAGCTTCTTGCACGAATTTTTCCCTAAACCATTTTTATCAGTCGGGAAGCCTTCTGAAAAATTTTGGTAAAATAAAATTTTTTGGGAAAATTATCGGGTCATTTTCGGTTCATTTTTGGGTCAATAGTGAAGATTTTCCTGGAGAGTCTATGCAAGAGTTGAGGATGAGCATAGCACATTCACCATGAGTTTCTAATGTCAAACAAGTTCGAGGGATACCCCGTTATTCGTTGGACTTCCAGAATAGGTGAATGTTGATAGAACACGAAAGAGAGAATAGAAGATGTCAGCTGTCGGTGCTGATTTTGTGGGGTAGTCAGGAGCATCTGACTATTTATGGGCCAATCAAGTTATAATTTATCCGCACAGAGAGGATTCTCATTCTTAGGGGGAATCCATGTATAGAGAAATTGAAGACGCAATCAGAAAGTGATGATGTGAGCAGGTTTCTGATGATGAATCTTCGTGCGTGCTGATTTGTTTGATATTGTCAGCTGTGGATTGGAACCTTCAACCTTTTGCCCAATACATCGTATGAAGATGATAGGAGAGCACAATGTATATATATTGGGATATGCTGAACGTGAGGGGGAATTTCTACAGTTGGAAAAGTTAAACATGTTAGACTGTGTGAAGATTGAAGCAATGGAAAACTGGTCATGTCATTATCTGGAAAAATCAGTCATTTGGGGAATCTTACTGCTATGATGGTGTTCTGCAAAGTAAACGAAAGCTATTGTGCCTAAATTCATTTTCAGGGATATTGTGGTAACCTGACGGATCGGCAATGTTGGCTAATATGGTTGTTCGTTTGATTCTATTGGAAACCAGAGCAAAGATTGACTGAAGATTGTAAGAGGTGTTATCCACTATTCGCAAGCAACGTCCAAGGGGGAATTTGTTGGAGCATATATAGTCATATATAGTGTGTCCATCGCTTGACGAATAGTCTAGGCTTAATATTATACACCTTGTAAACACATGAAACTGGGTCATTCGCAGGAGCATATGCGAATGAGACTCAGTCGTACGACTGAGCCATGCTAATGGACCAGTCGTGCGACTGAGAGATGCGATTGGGGCATTCGTAAGACTGAGCCATAAGAATGGTCCAGTCGTACGATTGAACCATACGTATGGTCAAATCGCACGAATGGGCCCAGTCGCATCTAATATGGGCCGAGGCCTATATATACCAGTTTCAATGTGTAGAAACCTAAGGGTTTTTGATAGTGTGCTCGGCGCCCAGGCGCTGCCGGATGAGAGGGGAGATCATGCTCGATCTCCCCTTGCCAAAAGTCTTGATTCTTAAGTTGTAACGAGCTTAAAATCGTTATGTTTTATCAATAAAATCATTCGATTATTGTTCGTGTTATTGTTTGTCTTTTGGTTTTATCCTTCCGTCAAGAACATGCTCGGATGTTTACCGATCCAGTGCCTTCGCAAACCCACCAAAAAAACACACCCGAACACACACAAACACATAAGCACATAACCGAGACTAGAACATTTATAACATCACAAAACCTAGAATTCTTACCAAAAACTTCGAATTTTCCTGCTTCTTCTACAATACTTCCGAGATTTTTCTGCTCTCTCTCTCTCTAGAACAAATGGAAGAAGTGTGCAGGCAAGAGTGGGCGGCCATGCCCACTTTTGTACCAACTTTTTAACATTTTGCCATTTTGACACTTTTAACCCCTTTACGTAGGTTAACTTACATTTCCTTTCTTTTCCTTTACTTTTATTCCTTCTTCATAAAAAAATGACCGGGTGTTACAAGTCCACCCCCCTTATAAAGGTTTCGTCCCCGAAACCTGTTATTCCTCGAACAGATGTAGGTAATGCTGTCTCATCTCCTCTTCAGTCTCCCATGTAGACTCGGATCCCATTCTATGCTTCCACTGTACACGCACAAGAGGGACCACTTTATTCCTTAACTTCTTCTCCTTACGATCAATGATCACCACTGGTTGCTCCACGTAATTAAGCGATTCATCCACTTCGATGTCCCCCAATGGTACAACCATATCCTCGTCTGCTAAACACTTCCGTAGATGAGATACATGGAATGTCGGGTGAATTCCACTTAACTCATCTGGTAATTCCAACCTATAGGCCACCTCTCCTACTCGAGTAATGATTTTGAAAGGCCATATGTTCCTCGGGCTCCGCTTGCCCCGCTTTCTGAACCGAATGATACCCTTCCAAGGTAAGACTTTTAACATAACCTTGTCACCCACCTGGACCTCAACCGGTCTACGCCATTTATCAACGTACGACTTCTGCCTATCTTTGGCTGCCCTCATGAAGGCTTTGATCTTTGCGAGCTTTTCAGTCGTAGCATCAATCACCTCCATACTTCCCAATTCTTTCTGACCAATGTCACCCCAGCAAACGGGTGTCCTACATCTTCTACCATATAACATCTCGTATGGTGGCATACCAATGCTGGCATGATAACTGTTGTTGTATGAGAATTCTGCTAACGGCAGCTGGTCATCCCAACTTCATCCAAAATCAATCACGCACGCTTGAAGCATGTCCTCAAATGTCTGGATCGTCCTCTCAGACTGACCGTCCGTCTGAGGATGATAAGCCGTACTAATATGTAGCCTCATCCCCATCGCATCATGAAACCTCTTCCAAAACTTCGATTTGAATCTGGTGTCATGATCCCACATGATGGACACCGACACCCCATGACGAGTTACAATCTCCTTAATAAACAGATCCATCAATCTTTCGGATGATTACGTTTCGCGGATCGGTAGGAAGTGAGCACTCTTTGTCAGTCGGTCCACAATCACCTAAATAGTATCGCATCCCCTCGCCATACGAGATAACTTCGTAATGATGTCCATGGTGATGTGCTCCCACTTCCACTCGGGTATATCCGATGGCTGAATCTTCCCGTAAGGTTTCTGATGCTCCGCCTTTACTTGTAAGCAATTAAGGCATTTACTCACATACTCTACCACGTCATGTTTCATGCCCGGCCTCCAATAGTCCTTCTTCAAGTCCTGATACATTTTAGTAGCACCGGGATGAATGGAGTATCGGGTCCTGTGAGCTTCATCCAGGATCTTTCCACGCAAACCCCCATAACGAGGAATCCACATCCGCCCATATCTGGTTTTAACACCGAGAGTGTTTTCACCCAACTTTGTGACTAAGCCCCTCATCCTTTCAGAGTTAACATGATCTTCTTTCAACGCCTCATCTTGAAACTCTTTGACCTGCGTCATCACATCCGGGGTCATAATCAACTGATACGCCTTCACCTGAATCAGCTCGGGTCTTTCGTTTCGGCTAAGAGTATCTGCCACCACAATGGCCTTGCCTGGATGATAGTGGATCTCATAATCATAATCCTTTATGAGCTCCAACCATCACCTCTGCCTCATGTTCAGGTCCTTCTGCTCGAAGAAGTACCTCAAGCTTTTGATCTGTGAAGATGGTGCACTTCATCCTGTACAAGTAGTGCCACCAAATCTTCAAGGCAAATACCATAGCTGCCAGTTCTAGATCGTGCGTGGGATAGTTGACTTCGTGGGTTTTCAACTGTCGGGATGCATAGGCTATCACCCTTTCGCGTTGCATCAATACGCAAGCTAGGCCAAAATAAGAAGCATCCGAATATACCACTAAGTCTTCACTACCTTCGGGTAATGTCAAGATAGGAGCTTGTGTTAATCTCTCCCTCAATTCCTCAAATGTGTCCTCCTATTCTACACCCTACACAAACTTCACATCCTTACGAGTCAGTTTAGTCAAAGGTGAGGCTATCTTGGAAAAGTCTTGAACGAATCTTCAGTAGTAGCCTGCCAACCCCAAGAAGCTACGGATCTCGGATGGCGTCTTTGGAGACTTTCATTGCATCACCGCCTCCACCTTTACCGGGTCTACCATAATCCCTTCGGAATTTACCACATGACGCAAGAACTGAACTTCGCGCAACCAGAACACGCATATGGAGAACTTGGCATACAGCTTCTCCTTTCTCAACGTCTCTAACACCTCCCAATATGACCAGCACGCTCTTCTTCGCTCCTTGAGTAAATCAGGATATCGTTGATAAACACAATCACTGATTTATCCAACATCGGCCGACACACTCGATTCATCAAATCCATAAAAGCAGCTGGCACGTTAGTTAGACCAAAAGACATCACAAGGAACTCGTAGTGTCCATAACGCATATGAAAAGCTGTTTTAGGAATGTCTTGCTCCTTTACCTTTAGCTGATGGTAGCTAGATTGAAGATCTATTCTTGAGAACCAACTGGCACCCTGGAGCTGATCGAACAAGTCGTCAATCCTCGGCAGTGGATACCGATTCTTTACCGTTAACTTGTTCAATTCACGGTAGTCAATACACATTCTCATACTACCGTGCTTCTTCTTTACGAACAAGACCGGAGCACCCCAAGGAGAGATACTCGGTCTGATGAACCCCTTATCGAGCAACTCTTGCAGTTGCTCCATTAATTCCTTCATCTCCGTCGGAGCCAACCGTTACGGTGCCTTAGCTACAGGCTGAGCACCGGGTATCAGGTCGATCTAAAATTCGATTTCACGATCCGGCGGCACACCCGATAAGTCCTCTAGAAACACATCGGAGAAGTCACACACCGCTGGTACATTAGACAATTGTGGTGTTGACGTGTCTACATCCTTCACGTAGGCCAAATAAGCACTACATCCACGTCTCATGCACTTCCCCGCCACCACCATTGAAATTACCTTCGGGATAGTTGTGACTCGATCCCCGTAAATTGTCACCAAACTTCCATCAGGCGCCGTCAGTCTGATCAGCTTCTAACGACACATAATGTTCGCCTCATAATTCGCCAACCAATCCATCCCTAGAACTACATCAACACCGCCTAAGGTCATCACGATCGGTCTAACAGGGAACTTATGACCTTCTAACTCTATGTCACAGCCTTCTATCATCTTAGAAATCCTGGTAGACTTTCGTATGGTAGTTTCTACATCTAAGGCCTTACTAATATAGGACTCCCAATAGGCAACTTAGCACAAAAAGCAGCAGAAATAAAACTCCTATTAGCACCAGAATCAAATAACACAGAGGCAAGAGTTTAATTCACAAGAAACATACCTGATACGACATCGGGGTCCGCCCTTGCCTCCTCATGGGTCATTGTGAAAGCTCCGGCACTTGCTTTCGACCCTTCAGTTCCGGCTGTCTTCTTCGCCCTGGAACTCTCCGCCCTCGGCCTCCTGCAGTCCCTGCTCATATGGCCCTCCTTGTCGTAGGTATAACACCTCAGCGCCTTACAGTCTCTGGAGATGTGGCCCAGCTTCCCACTTGAAATACACATTGAGCCCCAACCTGCACTCACCAGTATGCTCCTTCCCACACCTGCCACACCTCTTGGGTCCCGAGCTTGATGACCCCACCCTACGGTCATCCATTCTTATCTTCTTGTTGTTCGGGACGAAACCACCACGCCCGAACCGCTTTTCTTTCCAGTTCCGGTCACCACCACCAGCCTTCTTCACCTCCACCACCGTCACCTCACTCTCATCATAGAGCCTCCCGACCAAATCCACTGCCGACCTAAAAGTGCTTGGTCGGACAGCGATCAAGTGCCTACGAATGTCGGCTGGCAATCCCTGGATGTACCAATTGATCTTTCGGGACACCGGCGTCACCTGATCCGGTACCAGTCTCGCCATTTCGTTAAATTTGGTGGTGTACTGCTGGTGGGTCATGGTTACCGCCTCAAGTTACAGGAACTCCTTCTCAATCTTATCGAGTTCCCTATGAGGACAGAATTCCTCAATCACCAATTACATCAGTTCTTTCCATCACATCTTTCCGATGGCTCTGGCACCCTCGGCTTGGACAATGTTGTCCCACCAACACATCGCTGAGTCAACAAAGGAGTGAGTCGCGAACTTCACCTTCTGGTCTTCGCGACACTCACTGATTTCCAACACCGTCTCCATCTCCCTTACCCAGCGGTGAGCGGCAGCAGCATTGCCATTGCCATCGAAGGTCGGGGGCTTGCACCTTTGGAATGCCCCATAACTGCACCCCTTGGTAGTCACCCCCACTACATCGTCCTCTTCTTCGTCTGACAATACAGTCTCAGGCTCTAGTCGTTCCTCCTCCCATCTGATCCCCTTGCCCGTTGATCCCTTCCTATTCTCCTTCTCCTTTCTCTTCTCATTTCTCACAGCCGTGATGACTTCAGTCACCATAGACGGTCAAACTGTCTGCATGACCTGGTGTACTTCATCAGTAATCGCCTCCCTAGCTGAGGCGTTCAGGCTAGCATTCTCATTTTCCTTGCTTCGGCCATGAACCTCAGGGTTCTCATGGGTCATCTCAGGGGCCTTAGCCCTACTCCTAGTCACACGTGGCCGACCTCTGCCTCTAGCAGCCTTGGAAGATTTTTGTCCAGCCATTTCCTAGATGCTATAAGATTCAAACACTAACACGGTCATTCAAGGCAATGGTTCAGTTTATGTCAAGTATAGTAAGTCCCTAATTACAGTGGCCAGTTGTGATTAGCCACTTACTTTACTCTTCACACCCCAAGCATTTCCTATCCTGACTACATTAGTATCTAAATCTACTAGGAACACAAAAGTCAAATAGCACACACACATAATACTGATTAACTTTAATAAAAATGAATACCTGATAGCACGTAGCTACTCGGGCTGACATCTCTCTTTCAGTCCCAGTTTTAATTTAAGTTTAGTTTTTTTTTGAAAATAATTTACCCAATTCGCTTAAACTTTGGCACTGATACCAACTTGTAAGGCCCCATACCCGGAGACCTCACAGTTGGTCATTCACAACAATAATTACTTAAAACATGACATATTACAAATTTAAGCAGCGGAATTAATTGAACAAAAGCCATTCATTTTGCTATAAACCCTACTGTTAAGCAATACACCATGGTTTAATCAGATTACAAAATAATTATTCGATTGCATTACAAAACAACAGTATTATCATGTAAGAATGGGTGTCAGTCATGCCCTATCGAGTAGCTTCACCCGCATGCCATCCTCAGCAAACAATTTACATGCCAACTGAAAATGCATAAAAGTCAGCGTTGCTGAGTGAGTTCTTGTTTTAAAAGTATTAAAATTCCTTGTGTAGTTGTTATATGAAAATACTCTTTTCATAAGACCTTTCCCTTTTTCTTCCATACGTGGGCACACATCGTACATACAACAAGGTATAACTTCAGTTATTCTATCATTTATTTCGTACTTTTATCATTATCTTCCCAAGTCTTTTGCGACAACAGGGTCGCTCACCTCATTAGCAATCTCAATGACTGTACTTTATCCAAGTCTTTTGTGACAACAGGGTCGCTCACCTCATTGTCAATCTCAATGATTGATCCTGTGTGCATCCTTTGAGGTAACCCACGTCACAGTTAAGCTAACGACAATAAGGCTGTGCACCTCCAAACATTTGCTTGCATGACTTTCATTCATTCATTTACGTTCCACTTTTCTTCATCATTAATCTTTCACTTTATTAATGATAATACTTTACGTTACGATCATAAACATACCACGTAAAGTCATGCAATAATAATAATATTAATAACATTAATAATAAATTTATATTAATGATAATGATAATAATAAGGAATCATAAAGACAATCATGATTATGCATGGAAATAAGCATTTATTAACCCTAGTCAAACATTGTTCCAAACACTAATTGCACAGACTCTCATAAAATTCCCGAAAATAAATTCTAAGTATTGGGCGCATGAGCCCTGTTAGGCGTATGGGCCCTGCTTGGGCGCATGGGCCTCTCAGACGCATGGTCACTTAGGCGCATGGAAGGTCCAGGCGCATGGTCACTATTGGGATGCATGAGCCTCAATACTTAGTCATTTAGTCATAAATCCTAGGCGCATGAACCACTGTTCAGGCGCATGACTATACTTAGAATTTTCTATGGTACTGTTTCGGCGCATGGGGTACTATTCAGGCGCATGAAGTCTTAGGCGCATGGGAACACTTAGGCAGTTTAGTTAGTTGGACGCATGGGCCAACCTTAGGCGCATGGAAGTCTTAACACACTAGCAACATTCATAATCAGTCCCAAACCCTAATGTAGCATATTCTAGGCTTAGTACTAACATTCTAAGCATAAAAAACATACACATATATCATAATCAACATCAAATGTGCCCAAATCACACCCACCCACATACACACTCAAAATATACTTACGGGTGTGAAACCCAACTTTATAAAAACATTCAAACATGCATTTCCAGCCCTAAAATCAGTTAAAAAATGTAAAATGGGGGATCTAGAATTCACCTTGTGCAACTTTGGGTATGTCTTCCTTTTTAAACCCGTATGCAGCGAATTCACACACGTAAAAACCCACCAAAAACACACACCCGAACACACACAAACTCAGAGGCACATAACAGAGACTAGAACTATTTATAACATCACAAAACCTAGAATTCTTACCGAAAACTTCAAATTTTTCTGCTTCTTCTACAACTTCCAAGAGTTTTCTGCTCTCTCTCTAGAACAAAATGGAAGAAGTGTGCAGGCAAGAGTGGGCGGCCATGCCCACTTTTGTACCAACTTTTTGACATTTGCTATTTTGACACTTTTAACCCCTTTACTTAGGTTAACTTACATTTCCTTTCTTTTCCTTTACTTTTATTCCTTCTTCATGAAAAAAATGATCGGGTATTACACGCCTTCTAGGTCATGCGCCTGAACACTGCCCATGCACCTGGACAGTGCCCATGCGTCTGAACAGTGCACATACGCCTAAACCGTTCCATGCGTCTTAGGGTTTTCAAAGAAAATATGACCGTATGCTCGTGCGTCTAAGTCTCATGCATCTCAACAGTGCTCATACGCCTCCATAGTGGTCATGCGCCTAAGAGTTTTTACATATATATCTATTCAACACTTAGTAGAATTTTTCATTTTCACATCTACACTCAAAAACTCTCTGTTCTATCAGCTCATACGACTCATTTCATTATCTCTGTGTTGTTTGATTTCAAATTAATCTTTGTGAAAAATAGGTAAAATCATTGATTTCAAACAACATGTTAATCTTAAAACATCAAATTTCAGAACATAATCAGAACATTTGATTAGGTGTTCAAAACCTATTCAGGCGTATGAACCCTAAGATGTGATGAAATTCAAAATTTGAGAATTGAATATTTAACAATCAATTAAATTGAACATTAGTGAGTTGTTAATACATATTTTCGCTTAGCTTGAGATAATCAAAAATATGATTTCATCATATTAAGTTTTTGATGATTTGATGTTCATCAGTCGACAGTTAAGAACAAGAAATAAAAAGTCATTTTGAATTTTTATTCAAAATAAAGCTGTAAATCATCAAAATTCAAATAATTAACTGGTTTTAGAAAAGATTGTTAATGTTTAGTAGTCTTTAAATCTTTAAAACTTGAATTTGAATGTAATTGTTATGATATAGTGTGTTCAACACTTAGAAACTTTTCTAACTAACTTTGATCAAGTTTTAAAAATTTAAAAATCACTAAGTAATTTGATAATCCATAATAAGAATTAAATCATAGTTATTCATGTATACTTATTGTTTGTCTTGTGTTTAACAGATAACAAAATTAAAGTTTGAGCCTAAGCACAATGTAGCAGCCTTCTTAAATGAAGATGTTCATGATGCAGTGGGTTATGAAGACATTATTAGATTCTTATTGAGAACAGGATATGTGTATGCTATGTGTGCAAGGCCAGTCATATATGCAAGATTGATAAAGAAATTTTGGAGAACAGCTGAAATGGATAGAGATGATAAAGGAAGAAAAGTTTTGAGAGAATTTATTACTAAGCAAAGAATGATTGAAGTTTTTGAACCGACGATAAGGGATGCTATGAAATTGGGAAACAATGTGTAACACCCGAAAGTTTGACTTCTCAGCATGTGATGCGACTGAGCTTCAGTCGCCTGTGATTTATGCGACTGAAGTTCAACCGCATGGCTATTCGGCCGATTGAAGCTCAACCGCACGATTGGAGTTCAACCGCCTGAATGGAGTATGAGCCGCATGGAACATGTGCGATTGGGGTCCAATTGCATAGAGTTGATGCGACTGAAGGTCCAGTCGCCCCTGGACTAGATGCGACTGAGAAGTGGGTATAAAAGGGGAGCAGCTCCACTCTCCTCCCATTTTCAGTCGGGAAGAGAGCAGAAAGAGACCGAGAAGAGAAAGAAAGAGGGAAGGTGCTGCCCGATCGTCGAGAAGCAAGTTAATTCGAAGCTCATCAACTCCTACCTGACAATGTGAGTTCTAAGACCCCTCATTTACATGTTTTAACCGATTTTGGGGCTGGAATCACATATAAACCCTAGTTTTGTAAAAGTGTAAGTTTGACCCATTTGGGTAAATTTTGAGTAATGCGTTTATAGTAAGAAGTAGGACTTGTATATGCATGTATGATGTCCTTGTATGAATCCCTGAGCTTTGGGAGGGTCAATTTGGGCTAAAAATGGGTTTTTGACGAGTTTGGGTGCGCGGCTGCTGTTCGTGATGAACTCCAGTCGCAGCCCAGTTAGGGTTATGCGACTGAAGGCCATTCGGCCGAATGAGTATGAGTCGATGTCCAATCGCCCGACTGAGTCCCAGACGCCCGATTGAGTCTCAATCGCACGATAGGTGATGCGACTGAGAGTTTCGGTCGCATAAGTTCAATCGCAGAGTAGTTCAGTCGTATGGTTAAGAGTTAGTCGCATATAATCCAGTCGCATAGTGTCTAGTCGTACGGAAGGAAGTCCAATCGCACGTTGAGTACCCATTCGCATAATAGCCCAATCGTATGGCCCAGTCGCATGGAGGACATGCGACTGGTAGTAGTTCAGTCGCCCGAACAGGGCTGATGTGAGTGAATGTAGAATTGTATGTATGATGTATGTATGTTAGTATGATGTTGTCATGGTAGATGATGAATACTGATGATATGTAAGTAATTATGTTCCATATGTGTATGTGTCTTATCTTTTAATAACTTTACGTGAATGAATGAACGAATGTAACGAATGTGTTAAGAACGTAAAGTGAAAGATAATGAAAGAAGGAACATGATGAATGAATGCATGCATTAACGAATGAATGAATGTAATAAAGGCTTGCAAGCAAAATGAAGGAGGTGCACACCCCTGGCAGGTGTTAGCTCAACGGTGTGCGGGTTAGCTACCCCGAAGGATGCACATCGGGGTCAGTCTTTGTGATTGACCAGAAGTATGTATGGGATCCTTGCCGCTTACCCTAGGTGACTGGATCAGCATTAGTGCACAACGTTCGTGATTGATCATCACAGGTCCAGCACCAGCATATGTGCACAACGTTCGGGTAAAGCATATGGCATTGATCCAGAAGTAAAGTGAAAGATAAGTGGTGCTTGTACCTACCCCAGGTGACTGGATCAGCATTTGTGCACAACGTTCGTGGCTAACCACCACAGGTCCAGCACCAGTAGTACGTATGATGAAAGGGGGTAGTGTATATGTCACCGAATGTAATGAACGTTCGAACGAAAGTAATAATGAGTGAATGAACAGAATGAAGGTTCGAACGTATGAAGTGAAAGTATGAATGAAAGTAAAGACATACGAAAGTATGTGAAGTATGTAAAGTATGTATGTATGAAAGTAAACGAGAATGAGGAAGTGTACACGAATGAAAGTAAGTAATGAATGATAAGATAATAATAATATTATCTGCGTGTACGTATGATGTGTGAGCACATGTATGAAAGAACGGTTAATAAGAATGAAAGTATGTTTTATTATAAAAACTAGAACTCACTCAGCAACGCTGACTTTTATGTGTTTTCCAGTTCGCAGGTAGTGTTGCTGAGGATGGCACGAGGCGGCTACTCAGCTCTTTTGGGAGGGCATTCTCCATTTTGTAATGCTGCAACGTCACGTGTTGCGGGCCCATAACGCACGCAACAAGTCACGTTGCTGCCATTACGAGATTTCTTGAGGATCCGAATCAACGAGATTACTCAAGAAATCTCCTTTATATATTTTTGAATTTAAAATCTTCTTTATGAAGAAAAATACATTTTTCTTATTTCGGTAGAGGTCGCTGTACGACCCTATGATTGCTGAGGAATATGCATCAGCAGCAATCATAGTAAAGTTAGGAAGTGTAAAGAAAGTTGTATTTTGTAATCGTGTCAATGATGTAATGACTCTTATGAATGAATGAGAATATATATATGTTTTCTTTAAAATTCCGCTGCGTATGTTATGATCATGTATTAAAAGTATGTTTATACATTGTTTATCTAAAATATATGCGATGAAAGACCGACTGTAGGGTGCCCGGTGAGCGGGGCCTTACACAATGATCCATAAGACTTGGCTAAGCTTTCATTTAATGAATGTAGAGATACATTCATTGCTATGGGTCATCCAGACAATTTCCCAAAGAAGAAATTTTTTAGAGCAACGGTTTACAATCACTGGAAGTTGTTATGCTACATATTTCAACATTGTATGTCAAAGAGAAGTGCAGGTTGGAATTCATTTCCTATTGATATATCATCTTCAATAGTAGCTTTAGCCACAAACAGAAGATTTAACATGGCTAAATGGATTCTTAATGGATTTGCTTACGATCTGGAGAAAGGAAAAGAAACAAGTACTTGATGTATCCTATATTTCTTCAGATGATCATAAATGAAGAAAACCCTCATTTTCATGCATATGGAGTCAATTGGGAAAGATTTGGTCTTGACCATATGTCTGAAACAGTGTACAAGAGACTAGCTATGATTACTGGTGCTTAGAATGTATCTGTTTTTTATTATATCAGAAATGTAGCAAGAGATGATGTAAATATCAATGAAGATCATTTTCATTTGACAGAGTATGCTCCTATTGACCCTAATGATCTAACTAAGGATGTTTATCAAGATGTATCTGATTCTGAAGATGAAGAAGCTGATAATGATGATGATGATGATGATGAACCTGAGAATGATGAAAGTTCATCAAGTGATGATGATGATGATAATGATGGGGATGAAAATGTAGTTAAAGCAGACAAAGAAACAGACAGTGAAGAAATAATATCGGGTCATGTGAATGATAATATTGATGAAGATGAAGTGAATGATGAAATGGATGATGTGAATGAAGAAGTTAATGCTGGAGATGATATAGATGAAAATGTGAATGAAAAATTCGATCAACAATAGAATTTTGACTTTGATTACACTGATGTAATTATTCTGAACCAATTATTCAAAGTACTACACCTGTTGTTGAATCTCCAATTCAAGCTACTCAAGAAGTATACATTTCAGAAGAATCTCAACTTAAAACAACATAAGATATGTCTGTTCAAATAGAAAAGGTGAATGATGCTGATCTTATTGATTCCTTGAAAGAAATGAATAAGGAACAAGATAAGATTATCAAGAAGTTGAAAGAAGAAATAAGATGTTGAAAGCTAAATCATTAAAGAAAGATATGTTAATGAATGAACTTGAGGAGAAGTTGAAAGTGCTAAATGGTGAATGTGAGAAGCTAAAAGCAAGCTTGAAAGATCAATCAAAAGAACCTGATGTTCTACCATCAGAGAAAGAAATAGAACCTGAAGTGCAAGAAAGTATGGTTCAGATAATATCAGAAGTTGATAAAGGAAATAGAAAATTGATGAAACTATGAGTGAATCATCTTCTGAACCAAAGTAAAAATGTAGAAATCTATGGATGAAGAACTAAATGTTGATGAGAGTGATATCCAGAAGCAAATTGAAGCTTTAGATGATATAGATTCTGATTTCCCTGATGATTGGTATGATGAGGTATTAGAAGATTAGGATATTCATGACATTGCTGACTCTCCAGTTAAATTCTTTCAAGAAGATATACCATTAGACTTTGATGAGCGATACAATTATGTTGTAAACAAAAAGTACAATCCTGTATTTTTAGATGGTCTGACTGTATCTCAGATAAATGAAGAGTATGAAAAATACTTGTTAGCTGAGTCCTCTGCTCCTGCTGATCCAAATGAGATTTGTTTAGAGCATGGTGAATGGAATTCTATAAATGAAAGCGTAAATGTTGATGAGATTCCAACTTTTGAGTTACACCATCCTAATCCAGATGATATGAGTATTAATGCATTGAAATTATGGTTGCAATCAGGAAACTATCCTAGAAAAGACTGAACAGATTGCAAGGAACTTCTCCGAGGAAGGAACTTCTCCGAGGAACTTAATCAGAAGTTTCCAAGGGACCGAGAAGCAGAATAATAGGATGATTATGCTTGATAGTGATAATCATCAATATCTTGAGATTACTTAGAGAACAAGAATGTTGAAACCACAAGAGATAAAATCAATGGAGTTAGTGAGGAGATCACATGAAAGGATAAAAGAGTTGATGGATATGTTTCCAGCTAGTGAAAAACATGCTTACAATGTTTCAGTTGATCAGAAACAACCGTGGAACAAGGCTAGATCTGCAGGAGACATTATGCGAAATGTTTTGCAAACAGGTCAATCAATTTCTGAATTATTGAATGCAATGATTGTTCCTGATAAAACAAAAGAAGTTAAGATAATTGCTTAGAAATACAATGAAGTTTTTGATGCATTTTTTTATTAAGAGAGTGAATACTAAATGCAATGTTTATCATTTTTATTCAAGCATATTCTTCCGATGCATGATCTGAAGGAGTTACATAGATTATCATTGATTAGTCCAACAAAGGCTTATAAAGGAGAAAATTTTGTAAAGCTTCTAGATCAGGGTATCTCAATGTTAGGACACATGTCCTTAGTTCTAGTTCTAGTGTGCTTAAATGTAAATGACTTTCATTTTGTTACACTGATGTAATCGTTTGATATTTCTAATAAAAGACTCTTGATTGAATGAATATATGTAATTGAATGGGTACTTAATGAAATACAAAGTGTGGTTGAACTTATAATGTTTATTATTTCATTGATTAGTAGTTTAACGCTTAGTGAACTAACTATATAGATTTGTGGTTGTTTGAATTAATCTCAGTAATGTAATGTTTAAGAAATATATTCAAACTTAGTAATATGAAGTTCTCATGTGAATGACCCATGCTAATGGACCATGCACATGAACAACTTCATGCGAATGACTCAGTCGCACGACTAAACCAGGAGACTGGATCAGTCACATGATTGTAACATGAGATTGGCTCAGTCGTACGACTGAACACTCAGTCGTGCGAATGGATCAACCGCATGGCTCAATCGCACGACTGAACCATACTTGTGGTTCAGTCGCCCGAATAAGAAACACTAACCTATAAATACCACTTAAATCGTGGAAAAACGGATTACGTCGCATACATACGTACCCTAGCAGTCCAGAGACCTCCAAGAACCTGTTCCAAGTTCATAGATCGCACTAGATCGATTACCAATCGTTCTTAATGTTTAGTTTCAATCTACAATTGATTCTACGTGCGTTCTCACTGATTGGATTGCCAATCAAATAGGATTCCGCACTATTTGATTCGGTATACACGTTTATCAGTTAGTATTTCGTTCAATACTTGATCCTAACACTCAAGAATGACATCATTTATTCGAACGTGATGTGATCAAGAGGATAAAGAATATTTCAAAATTTTCAGAAAAGAAAGAAAGGTGCTTCCAGTTCAGCTGAAGAGGAAGGACTTTTAGAATCATTCAGTGATAGATATTTTGAGAAAGTAACAAATCCTAGTTTGAAGGTGATCGATGGCACTCAGACTTCAAAACCAATTTGGAGATGGTTCTATCATGCTGATTCATTCCGGTTGGTGTTGGTACGAAACCTGGACGATTGGGTAAAGATATGATATGCTTGTTTAGAGTGTTTGAACTTAAACTCTTACATCCAAGTTATATCTCATTTTTGTCAAATCAAAAGTTTGAGAGAGTATCGTCTGAGGCAGCAGAGAATCACAGGAAGTACTTTATGACTACGATTAAAGTAATGAATGCTGCTATAGAATGAATTTCTTTGAGGAAAGGTCTAGCATATGCAAACATCATCAAAGAAGGATATCAAGAACATTGAATTTATGCGGATTTCAAGTAAAGGTGTCTTGGAAATTCATTCAAGTGCTTATTCAAAACCAATTGAATTCTATGCTAATGTTGACATAACTGGTCTATCAAAAGAAACTTTGGAAGTGATGGAGAAGATGGAGATAAAAACGAATGAATCAAAGCCAGAACAAGGTATTTGGCAGCTAAATTCAAGTCATCAATTCAAAATGCTCTGAAGGAATTAGAGATATATAAAGACAAGCCGATGTTTTCAATCAAAGAAGAACCAGAAGAATTCCCAATAGACTGAAGACAAATGCAAATCCTAGGGGGAGTATTGTTAGAACTTCTTTGAATATTAGCATTAGTCATTTTGTTCATAGTGTAGGGACTAATTTATAAATATGTTTCTTAGTTTTCATTGTTAGTATAAATAGGATATTTTGTGTTATTTTGCACTAGGGAGAAAACAATAGTTCAAAACAGTTAGAACTTTTGGTTATTATTCACCTTGCACACTGTATCCATTTACATCTACTATCAATGAAAAGCTATGAATTTTGAAGTATTTGCATGTGTTTGATTACTTTGTGTTTATATTTGATCATTGCATTATAATATCATCATAGATCGATCCATTTTGAACCTATCAAACCTAGTTAGGAACCAACCTGAACCATATGGTTTACATTGGTTTGTCATCCTATAGGTGGAAACATGAAACTAATTTGAATCCGATCAACCCAAACCAAAACTAGTCAAAACCCTTTTTTTAAACGGTCAAACTCTCATCAATAACCGGCTAGCCAAACCCGAACCAGCCTCATCAACCGATTTGAACCAAAACTGGTTCTTTGATTTGGGCACCTTTACACTTAGTTGAATTAATGCACATATGTTGTTGGTCTACATTTTGCATATTGGGCAAAACTGGTTCTTTGATTTGGGCACCTTTACACTTGGTTGAATTAATGCACATATGTTGTTGGTCTACATTTTGCATATTGGGCTAAAACTATGAATTAAGTTTACAGGCCCACGAGAAATCATAAAAGCCTAAATTTCACGAAAGCAAAGTCTTTAGTTTTATACTTATTATGTGTTAATTTTACATAAAAGTTAAGAATGGTGGGATGGAAAAAGTAAGATTTTTATAAATTTTAAGTCCATATATTTTGAAAAGTTTTTTCTTTCTTTTTAAGAGGGAATTTATTCGCATTTTGCAAGATTACTAATACATATTTTTTTATTTATTTATTCAAATGACAAGTTAGTGGCAAGATTAGCAATAATGATTGCATTTCTCAACCATTTAGTTGTGCCTTCTTCACTCTAGCTACTTGCTTTCTTGTATTCAAAACATAATAAGTTTCATATACCCCTTACTATTAGAGTAATATGAAAGAACATGTTTTTTATTATTTTTTATTTTAATATCCTTATCATAGCTTCTATTACTTCTTTTCTTTGTAATCTAAGTATTTAGGATTTCATATATCTCTTGCTATCCTCAAAAAATTCTTTTATTTCACGATTTAAATAATAAAAATATCATTATAAATCTGTATATACTTTTAACTACCAAAATAACTTTTATATATAGAACAACTAGTTTAGTACCCCATGTATTATACGGGTTAAATAAATAAAGTATTAAATAGTTATTAATAAAATTTAATGACTTATAAAATGATATTTTGATATAAGATATGATTGACATTACGTACAAGTGATAAAAGGACGGTATCAGTTTTTAAACATTTATTTATTTTTTTGTTTTTCTCTAAAAAAGTTAGTTTTTAAAGAAATTGTTTCAAAACAAACCGTTTATAAAAAAGTATCATTTTTGATATTCTTTTATTATAACTTTGAAATTTAATTAATTTTGTTTCATATGAATTTTATTTCTCAGAAGCCATAGTTTTTGAAATATATTGTGTTTTTTAAAAGTTTGGTATTTTTTTGAAAAATACTTATTTTATAAAAAAATTATTTCTTTACAAATTGCATTTGTAGAAAGATCTTTTTTAATTAAAAAAATATTTTAAATATAAAAAGAATTAAATAATATCATTTGTAGTTAATGTGATATTTATTAGGAGATAGAAGCGAGAAAAAAAATTCAGGAGCTCTAGAATTATGACAAGTGACATATAAAAATATTCTTTTATTAATATAGATAGATTTCAGAAGTTTTGATATATATAGTATCTTTTCATTTGCAAATGATAGATAAATTAGAAAACATTGAATTGTTTTCTTTAAATAATCGAAATTTGAAACGGTAATAATATAATTGTGAATAATACCACAAAAAGAGTCAATATCGTGTTTTTTTTATTTTTCTCTTAATTTTTAACTCTTTTTGATTGTGGGGGGAGGTATTTTAGTTGTCTAGAGTTTCGGTTTGTGAAATTACAAAAGATCAAATACGGACAGATGTATACAAAACAAGATTTTTCGTTTAAGGTTAGCATCAATCTCTTAAATCCTTCTCTAACACTCGGCTGTGCCTAGTTGTGCACCTAGGCACGACCGTGTTGATACATTGATTTATATATTAATTTTTATTATCCAAGATCCATATTCAAGTTCTAGTTATTTCAGAAATTAAAAAGTAAAATGATTAAAATATGTAAAAGAAAACTGACTTGTAAGTTTTAATACCTAACCTTAATTTCCTTGTTTCACATGCTTTGGTTTTCCTTATTCCCTAGAGCTTGTATTAAAACATGGGATAAACCTTTTAAAAATTAATAAGTAAAAAGATTAAAAATTTTAAAAGAAAAATGGCTTTTGGATTTAAATGCCAACCTTAGTTTTCTTGTTTCACATTCATAGGTTTTCATTATTCCCTTGAGTATATATCAAAACATGGGATAAACCAAAATGAATCATTACTATGAAAATATTAAAAACAATAAAAAAGCAACATTTACAACTGTTTGTTTATACAATCAGCAGACAAATTTTTAAATCCGTGTTGATTTTGACCACAATAAATTTATACAAAAATATTCAATCAAATCAGGAACAACTTACCTTGTACTTAGCATAATTTAATGGGAAAATTATCAAATTAGACATTTTATAAAATTAAATTACCAAAATAAAGATTCAAAAATAAGAAACTATAAAAAATATAAGCACGTATCCATTCCTTGCTACTTGGGCGAGGAAAATCCATAATTCGTTACTGATTATACGGATTAAAGTTAGAGGCTTCCGAAATCAAATACGGGATTTGAATATCAGTTTGCGCGAAAACTTTAATACGGGCGAAAAGCTAGTTCTCGGCCGTGACCATTTGGATTTAGAATAAATAGTGTTTAGTGCTCATTGTGTAGATAATCCTGAAATTTCATTCTTTTTAATCATTATTAGAGAGCAATACACTTTGAAGTTATTTACATTGAGCTTATGTTTACTTGATTTCATTCTACTTTTAGTTCTATCTACGTTTAGTGATTAATCCATTCTACATTTCTTTCACGAGATCGATCTACTGAAGTTTTAACGATCTTTATAATTGGTATCAGAGTAAGGTGTGCTCTAGATCGATTTGGATTGAACTTAAACCGATTTGAAGAGGTTTTGAGCTATAGGTTTAATTTAAACATGAAGAATGGATTGGATTGATCGAATTTGTGCTTGATTTGGGGTGTTTGAGATGAAAGACAAAGTGAACAAGCTTTATTCAAAGTATTAAATTAACTCAATGGTTAATACGGGTTTAAACGAATCAATTAGTGACAATTAGGATCAAACTTTAACATAATTCACAAAATTGATGCTTAATAATCAGCTTTAAATGAATTGGTGATTGGATTTAAGGAGAAAAAGCTTGATTTGGCCGGAAAGAACTCGTGAAAAGTTCACAGCATCACGCGAAAAGTTGAATATTCGCGTGAGAAGTGCTACTTGTCGCAGCAGGAAGTTACAAAAAGATTCTTGTTGCGCACGAAGTTCAACTAATCACAAAAATCAGTTACAAATTCTATCACGCAAAAAGTTCTTAGTTATCACGTGAAATGTTTTTTTTTATCTTACTGCTACATCGAGTTTGGATACAAAGATTGGAAGAAGCACAAAGCCACAAAGACTTATAAGTGAAGATGATTATGCCGACTGGGTTTATCGATTTTAGATATCAAACCGAGGATGCTACAGGGTCGATCAAATACGAACCCTACATTCTTTTGTATAAAAATGACAAATGAGAAATGGTTCAAAAATCTAAACATCTTTGGGAACATCTATGAAACTATAAGTATGGCTTTGACTACTGAAATTGCACAGAAATTCAAAGAATTCTGACTTGCCAAAGTTCTTTAGGATGCAATGAAAGCCAAATCATGGGTAATAAAGACATGAGAGAAAGCAATAAAGATGTAACACCCGGATATTTTTTTTTGAAGCCGACGAAAAAAGAAAAAAAAAGAAATAAAATCCAAAGTCGGGGGACCAAACTCGCTAACGCGAGAGAGTTGGGTACGTGGAGATATTTGAAGGGAGAGGGCAGCCCTTACCCTCTCCCCACACTCATATTTTCAGCCAAGGGAAGAGAGGAGAGGAAGAAAGGGAGAAAAGAGAGAAAAAGGGTTGATTCGGTCGGATTCGAGCGCGAAAATCGTCGTGTAGCGGGTGAAAACGAAGCTCTTCTTCTTCTTGTAGTTTTTGTGAGTTCTAGGACCCCTATTTTACTCGTTTTTAACTGATTTGGGGCTGGAACACATAGTAAACCCGTTTTTGTATGTGTGTGTGTTTGACCCATTTGGGTGTGTTTGCGTGTGATGCGTTTGGAGTATGTTTTCGGGCTTGTGTGTGCTTGAATGGTGTTGTAGTATGCATTCCTAAGGTTTAGGGTGGTTGATTTGGGCTTAGAATGGGTTTGGATGATCTTGGAGGTCGAAAATGGCAGATTTGGTTCGGATGAACTTCATTCTGCATCAGTTAGGGCTAGGCGACCGACTGAAAGCCATACGGCCGAATGGAGTGCGATTGGAGTCCATTCGCACGACTGAGGTTTATTCGCATGACTGGAGCGCCAGTCACATGGGGAGTCATGCGACTGAGGGTCCATTCGCATAAGTGCTCATTCGTATAGTGTTCATCCGCATGAGGTCCATTCGCATAGGTGCTCATTCGCATAGTGTTCATCCGCATGAGGTCCATTCGTACGATTGGGTGTTCATCCGCATTGGTGTTCATCCGCATTGGTCCATTCGCATGATGTTCAGTCGCATGGAGGCCATGCGACTGAGGGGTGCCTATACGCCCAAATAGGGCCGTTGTGCCCGAGGAGAAGCATAGTTTCATTACTCACTTTCGGGGGAAAGTGCAAATGTATGTTTTGACGTGGAAGTTCCCGTAAGTTCATGTAAGATGACTGTTGAGGTCTTAGAGGATGTGTTGGGCATGATGATGTTGCATGTTTAAGTATGATGTATGTTATGTACGTATGATAATGCCTTGTATGATAATTCCTGGTATGATAATGTTACTGTGTATATTGATGTTCCTTATTATTATGTATGATTGTCTTCCTGTGATTGCAATGAAACGTTAATGAATAAATGAAAAGTATTATGTAACGTAAAGTGGAAGATAATGAAAAGAGGAACGTAATGAATGAATGCATGCATTAATGAATAAATGAACGAATGAAAGGCTTGCAAGCAAAAGTATGAGGTGTGCAACCTTGCTGTCGCAACAGACTCGGAAGGGACACGCCATTGAAATGTGTTAGCCCAACGGTGTGTGGGTTCGCTACCCCGGGAGGATGCACATCGGGGTCTTTCTTTGTGATTGACTATTTGTATAGAACTATTGCTGCATACCTTAGGTACTGTGACCAGAGGTGCGATGCATCGTTATAGAAGGTCTATGATAGGCCTAGCTCCAGTACCACGAAACAGAAAGGTATTGCATATGGCAATGGTACACCTGGACTATACCTTAGGTACTGTGATCAGAGGTGCGATGCATCATTATAGAAGGTCTTGATAGGCCTAGGTCCAGTACCAGGAACAGAAAGGTATTGCATATGGCAATGGTACACCTAGACTATACCTTAGGTACTGACCAGAGGTGCGATGCACCGTTATAGAAGGTCTTGATAGGCCTAGGTCCAGTACCAGGAACAGAAAGGTATTGTATATTGTTACGGTACACCTAGACTTTACCCTAGGTACTGTGGTCTGAGGTGCGATGCCCCTTATAGAAGGTCTATGATAGGCCTAGGTCCAGTACCACGAACAGAAGGGTAAAGTTTATGGTTTGATGGAAAGAAATAATGAAAAGATGAAAGAATGTGAAAGTTAAATACGTACGATGAATGAACGGAAGTTAAAGAATGAATGAATGAATGAATGATGAAGATAATAAAGATATTATCTATGTGTACGTATGATGTATGATCGCATGAAAGTAAAGAATGGTTTTAATAAAAGAAAAGTATGTTTTATTATAAAACTAGAACTCACTCAGCAATGCTGACTTTTATGTGTTTCCAGTTGGCAGGTAATTATTACTGGGGATGGCACGGGGCAGCTGCTCAGCTCTTTTGGATGGCATCCATTTATATAATGCTTTTGTGATGTAATGCAACAATGTATTCTGTAACTGATTAACGATGTATTATTTTGCAAAAGCTTTTATGATGAAATGAGATGTCATTTTGATTGTTTCCGCTGCAATGTTTATATAAGATAAATAAAACTGTATGTTTTTGTGCGATGATCGACCAGCTGTAAGCGTCCCGGGAATGGGGCCTTACAAAAGACATGATCAACTAAGAATTTAACATATTCAATCACGTTCTTGGAGAAACTATAGAAGCCTAACTTTCAAAGTTTGTTTAACCGGTAACAAAGCTTAAGTGTGGTGGCATTGTCTTGGGAAATATTATAGTAAACAAGAAGCTTTGAACTCATCACCTTATAGCTGAACAACAATTGCACAACAATCAAAAGGACAAAGGATTTATTTACTCTGCCTCTTAGTGACTTGGTATCTACTGTAAAATCATATAAAATCAATTATAAACAGAGAGTAGCAAACCATTTGAACTTAATGGGTGCTGAAGCTACTGCATTATATGCTAAGATGACTAGTAATCCGAATTATTATGTGAGCTATTCAAAGATATGTCAGTAACAACAAACTAGAAGTGCTTTAGTTCAAACTATTCAAGAAACATGAGTACCTCATGTTCAAGCTTCATATCCCAATCAATATTTACCCATGCAATCCCAATATTCATCAGTTTAGCATCAATCCCACACATATCACTCAATTTTGCCTCAATCTCACAACTATACTTCCATTCAGGCCCAACCCAAGGTTTAACAAGCATTTGTTGCGAATCTAGCCCATCCAAAAAAATTCATATTAAAGAAGAATACCTTTCCTTGTTCACTATTTTTTATGACTGTTTATGAAGCATGCAAGGTAGGAAGATTAAGTGCACCAAATGTCCTTGTTGATGATCTTGATCAAGTCAACCTTGATGGTGAAGAAGATAATGGTATAAAATAACAAATTGCTATGGTTGTTCATCGTGCAAAGAATTTTGCTTGAAGAATTGAAAGGAAGATATTTGGTGTTTATAATGCTAGTAAAATTGGATTGGATAAGAGAAGTCTAAGATGTTATAACTTTGACAAACCTAGGCATTTTGCTATTGACTGTACAAAACTAAAGATCAATCCTAATGAAAGTGGACAGAGTATGATGATAGTTCAAGTTGAAGCAAAGAATGATAAGGCTGAGATATCTATAAACAAAGCTCTCATATCACATGTAGATAGTAAGTATGACTGGTCAGATCAGATGGAAATTGTAGATCTCAAAATATCCACATCTCTACTATCTGAAATCAAGATTGGGGAAGTGAAGGAGATGTTAGAAAAATTGTTTGCTAAGTTTCTTTCAAGTGATATGCTTGAAGATGTATTTGCTGAAAGTGATGATAATATTGAAGAGACGAATGTGGCTGAGACAAAAGGAGAAGAAAAGTTTAATGCTATTGAGATTATTGTAGCACAAGTTAAGAAGGTTCAAGTTGAAGTGAAGATTAACGCTGATCATGCTATTGAGATAACTCTAGGATATCTTGCAAAAAAGCTTTGAATTCTATTATTATTGAGAAGACTCGAGCATTTGATGATATATAAAAGATTAAAGATGCTAAGAGTACTCCATCATATTCAAAAATGAATAGGAAGGTGTCAAAAAGGAAGTATTAAAGGCTTTCATGGTGAAAGGAGTTCAAGGAGTTGGTGAATCATCTGATATCATATCTAAGGTATATACCGATGTATGTTCTAGCACATGATTTAAGGAAGTTAAGAAATAAAGAGTTCATAATGAAAACATGATATTAGAAGTTGAAAAACTTCAATATCAAGCTCGTAAGCACAAATCAAATGAAAAAGTTTTCAAAGAAAAACTAGAAGGTTTAAAGAAAACAATTTATCAATTACAGCTAAATCTTCATGATAAAGAATGTACGAATAATGATTTGTCAAAATGAAATGATAAATTAGCTTTGGAAATAAACAAATTAAACAAATGAACTATTAAAAGCTAAGCTTAAAATTGAGAAATTTTAACTTTCATCAAATATGGTTGAAGGAATTATAAAATATCAAATGACTCAGAAAATTAATGATGGAAAAAGTGGTATTGACTGACCAGATGTAAATATGAGCTATGGTCTGAAATTTCAGACATCTTGTGACTTAAAACATTCAGTTAACATTTCTTTGATCGTTGATTCAATCATAAAAATTGAAACTAAAGTCAATAATTTTATTGTCTATGAACAAAGTGTGAAGAAAGATAGATTGGTTGAAGAATGGGAAAGCGATGGTGAAATAGATTTTCAGAATAATAAAAAAACTATTGTATTGAAACATTACATAATTGTAATTCATCATTAGTTGTTAATGAGAAGCTTAATTGTTTTTCTAAAAAATGATTCTTTAAGACGTTTAACAAAACAAAAAAAATGAATGAAAATATTATGCACAACAACAAAAATATCAACAAGAAAATTTTAAATCAAACATCAACTGACTTGAAAACTGATTTCAAGAACAAATCTATTTCAAAAGGAAATATAGATAAAGAAGACTGTAATTTTAAAGAAATGAATTCACAATCTTTACAAATAAATCTCTTCATGATGCTAATTCTTTGAACAAGAAGTGTGTAGCCCAGGTGTTACTAAGACAGGTCCAATTCTAGCAAATATTTCAAATATGGGCAAAGCCACGTATCATGTCATATTGTTTAAAGAATCAAATCAAAAGACGAAGAATAATTCCTCAATTCTTTCGGACCAAGCCAGATAAGTTCATGTTAATAGAGAGAAATGAGAAATTGTTAAAAAATCACATGGCCAAAGATATAATTAAGCCGGATTCTATGATAACTTTGGTGGTTATCATAAGTAGTTTGATGGAAATATATGAGTAAAAGATTAGAAATACTCAAACAAAATACAAAAACCATGTTGTTTTGTTTGTGAAAAACCCAATCACATTGTAATAAATTGCATTCATAAACAAAATGGAGTTGCTGAAAGATGAAACAAAACTTTGATTGAAGCTACTCGAACAATGCTATCTGCTACAAAAGTTTCATCATTCTTCTAGGTAGAGGCTGTCAATACTACTTGTTATGTTCAGAATCATGTGTTGATAAGTAAACAACAAAAGATGACTCCTTATAAAATATTCTTTAAACATAAACCTAAAGTTAAATATTTTAAATCATTTGGTTGTTGTCGCACTCTATAGACGCATCTGATTTAAATTCTAAATTTGATCAAAAGGCTGATGATTGTTATTTTGTAAGTTATTCAACTAACAAAGTTGCATATTGAGTTTATAATAAAATAATAAAACAAATTATAAAGTCATTTAATATAGATTGGCATGAATCTAATAAAACTGATACTGGATCAGCTCTTGCTTGGGTATATGATTATGCTATATTGTTTGACACTTTTATATGATTATCTCATGTTTTTATAGATATAAACCCTTTAACATTAACATGTAATGATGTATTTTCTAAAGAAGATCATCATTCTATATCTCAAAATCAAAGAATTTCTTCAAGTGTTTTAGTTGTTCAATCTTCTAATTCAATTATGGATCCAGTTCTTGAACCAGATCACATATCTTCGCAAACGTCTGATTTAAGTCCCGATGATCATGGTGTTGAACATGCTCCATGGTTTTAAGACACAATAATAACTTCCACTCAAGATGTTCAAATTGAAACAATTCAAGTACATTTTGAAGACTCATTACTGAGTCTCATTCATCAGAAACTCCAGTTGTTGACCTTTGTCAAGGGGAAACAGTTGTTTATCAACCAAAAGGAGGTGCTTTTAGAATGAAACTATTGGTTGCATTTCTAACATAGATGAAATTATTTATGAAGATGAGATTCCTCAATTAAGAATTCATAGAAACCATCCAACAGATACAGTTATCGGCCATTATCTGAAGGTGTTTGCACGATAAGTCAATCAGGAGCCATCAATACATGTTTATATACATGTGTCATTTCTCAAATTATGCTAAAAATGTGGAAATACCTTTGAAAGAAATAGCTAGGTTGAAACAATGCAGGACGAATTGATGTTGTTCAAGAAGCTAGATGTGTGGCACTATGTGAACTACCTAAGGATAAGTTTCCTATCGGAACTAAAGGGATATTTCAAAATAAAATTGATAAGAAGGGTGTTATTGTCCGCAATAAGTCTCGCCTTGTTGTGCAAGGATTCTATCAGGTTGAAGGATTAAATTATGAAGAAGTATATGTTCCTATAGCTAGACTAAGACATTCATATATTCACTGCATACGCTTCCTTCATGAACTTTAAAGTTTATCAGATTGATGTGAAGACGACTTTCTTGTATAGAGAAATGAAAGAAGAACTTATATTTGCCAACCACCTGGTTTTGAAGATCCAGATCATCCTGACTATATTTAGAAGTTTGATAAATCACTCTATGGTTAATATCGGGCACCTCGTGCTTGGTATGTCACTCTCATTGAACATTTGTTAGAAATGGTTACACTGAAGGTGCTATTGATCAAACTTTGTTCATACGAAAGACTTGTGATGATCTGATTCTTTTCCAAATCTACACTGATGACATGATTTTTGGATTTACAAATGATGATATACGTACGGAGTGGTGATGAAGAAGAAGTTCGAGATGAGCTCACATGGAGAAATCTTGTTTTTCTTGGTTATCCAAGTTAAACAAGTTGACCAGGGTATTTTGAACACATCAAGAAAAATATGTACATAGTATACTGGACAAACACAAGTTTCATGATTCCAAGATAGCTCCAACTCCTATGTCATCCCGCCCAACTTTATCTCCTGATCTCACGGGTGAAGATGTTGACCAACATATGTACAGATCAATGATTGGATCCTTGATGCATCTAACTACAAGCAGGCCTGACATCATGTTTCCTGTTTGTTAGTGTGGACGTTATCAAAGTAATCCAAAAGAGTCTCACATGAAAGCTATCAAGCAGATTTTCAAGTATCTTGAAACCCAACCAAAAATTGCACTTCAGTATCCACAAAATTCTGAATTTATTTATATGCTTATAATGATAGTGATTATGGTGGTTGTAATTTGGACAGGAAGTCAACTACAGGTGATTTTCAGTTCCTTAGAAACAGGTTGATTTCATGGCAATGCAATAAGCAGAACACTGTTTTCACTTCTATAGCAGACGCTGAATATGTGGCTGCATCAAGTTGTTTTTCATAAATTATCTATATACAACAACAACTCTTTGATTATGTTCTTAATATTTTCAATACTATCATTTAATATGATAACACTCCAGTTCATAACATTGTTACGAATCCAATTCTACATTCAAAATCAAAATAAATAGACATCCGCATGCATTTTATCCATGATTGTTTTGATAGAAAACTTATTCATCTTGCCGAAATCACATGTGATGAAAACATTGTTGACTTGTTTACCAAGAAGTTTGATCATCCTCGTTTTAACTTTACAGTCAAATCTTTGAAAATGATTAACTTTGGATGATTAAATCTTAAATTTTCCCAAAAATATTGAGTTTTTCTTATCATTCGTTAAAATTGTAATTTTCTAAATGTATAATCATAATTTAAGGAGGAGAAATTTTAAAATGTTCTAAAAAAGATTTTTGGCTTAGGGGGAGTTAAAACTTGAAATAATTTGAAAAAGATTTTCTATTTATGGGAAGTAGGTTTTTGATTAATTTTTTGATTGATTTCATAAAAACGATTTAAACTAGGCTATGATACATAAAAAAGATTTAAGGTATTTGGTAGATATCTTACTATGTCATTTACTTAATTGATGCTATTTGTTCTTTAGTTTAAGATTTAAACTAGGCTATGATACATGAATTAGTAAATAATATATCTGGGTCACTGCATCAATACTTACCCTTCATAATTTGAAATTGTAAACTTAACAAAATACAGTCTAGTGATGTAGAATTCAATGCTACAGTGGAAAATCATAAAGTAAATAGCACATTCGTGAACTTAAATTTAAAAGTACACAGTGCAATTAATGCACCAAACTCCCACACAAGTCAAAATAAACTACGGAAATTTTAGGCGCACCGCCTTTTCTTGGACAAAACCGACCCAAGCGGTCACGGTTAGGTCTCACGTGACCGTTTGGTCAGGTGTGAGACCTAACTATCACGGTTTGCCCTAACCGTGACAGTTATGTCTGGGGATCCGTAGTCAATGATTGGGTATGTAATTATGGGGAATTGATTGTGCGCAGGGGGGCTATATGTCACGGTTTGGCCAAACCGTGACATGTTGCTTTTATTTTTTTATTTTTTAAGCATTAAACATTGTTTTTTATTTAATTTTATCACTGTAAACTTGAGAATGAAAAAGCGGGAAACACCGTTTGATCGGAGTTTGATTTCGTGTATCTTCCGATTGATTTCAAGTTGGTATCTATCCGAATAATATTATTATTAATTTTTATGGTGTAAATACTATCATGAGAAGGAAGGGGCTTGGTGATCCGGAGGCGGGATTTGGGGATTCTGGGACCGGCGGGCACAGGGGTTAGCGAGGGTGGGTAGATTTTGGGAGGCGATGGCTGGAGGCGGATGTTGTAGGTAGAGAGATGGGCGTTGTAGGGGTGGGTTTGTGGTGGCAGATAGACGTAGAAACGCCTGCTGGCGGGGAGCGTTGGGATCCAAGGACGACGTTTGCTTCGCGATTCGAATCTAAACTTGGTTGTGCTTGTGCTTGTGCTTCTGGAGGAACGAGGAAGACGTTTGTACGAATAATATTTGAGGAGTTCAGACTTGAGAGAGGGTATGTATGTATGTATGTATGTATATGTTGTATGTACATGTATGTGTTTGTAATGATGGAATATGTCACGGTTTGGCCAAACCGTGACATATTGCGTTTGTGAGCTTTACAACATCTGAAGCAGCTTGGAAGTTTCATACGTCGGTTAAAGGAAAACATTGGGATTTGTTTCGAAGCAAAAAGATTGCGAAAAAAACCATCATCGGCATCCATCAATGCCGGGGATAAAAGCATCGTCGGCATCCATATCTGCGAAAAAAAACATATTTATCATTATTTACAATGTTTATAAAATTAATGGTTGACGGTTATTATTATTATTATTATTATTATTATTATTATTATTATATTATTATTATACTATTATTATTATTATTATTATTATTATTATTATTATTATTATTATTATTATTATTATTATTATATTGATTGGTTTTATAAGAAACCGTAGCCTTTCTTATCCGATCCTCATCCCCATCATGCTCCGCGGTGTCCCCATGGTTTTCTTTGAGGTGAACCGAACCGTCACTCTCATCTGTGTCATTCCCATTAAAAGTATCCGACACATGTGTAATTTCTAGTTCTGACTGGTACGGGGGATGTCCGTAATCCAGCTCTGTTTGTGAGTGGTACGTGTTCGGGGCATGCCCGTAAGAATTGCAAGGGGGATATCTGTACCCTTCACCGTAACCTGTCGGTCCAAATAAAGAGTTGTACGCCTCTTGAGCAAATGTGTTTGACGGGTTGGTTTCCTCCTCCCCCCACGGAGGGTGACTCCCGTATACGTAATATTCTTAAAAAAGATAATGGTTAGATATTTCAAATAATAAGTTATAATAAAACATATACTAGTTTAACTTGGTTCGAATCTTCGATATGTGGCACCTCATTCAAATCTGGAAGCTTCGGCTTTTGATAATGATCTCCCGAACCCGACATTGTTTTCGAATTAACACGTTTTTGGAATGACAAGGCTGAAAAATCTCGAGTGTTGGATGAATGAAAGCTCAAAATCCAAGGTCGATTAAAAACTGAAAATTTGGATTATGAAATTGCGAAACGGAAGTTTGGAAATGGATATGCCGATTGTTCTAAGTTGAAAGATATATAAGGTGAAATTCTGGGGCACAAACCGTCACGGTTTGGCCTCCACGTGACGGTTTGTGCCGGGAATCCCGGCCTTTTGTCAAAATCATGTCTACGTCGTACCTTAAACTGAGACCTTGTACCCTAGAGGTCACGGTTTGGCCTCCACGTGACGGTTTGGTGACCGCTTCTCAACTTTAACAGCCCATTTTGTCATTTTTGTCGTTTTATTGTCACGAGGTCACGGGGACTACCACCCCAAACCGTGACAGCAAGACCATGCGATCACGGGGACTACCACCCCAAACCGTGACAGCAAGCCCATGCGGTCACGGTTAGGTGCCAAAATGTGACCGCAAGACCTAACCGTGACCGTTTGAACCGGCCCACCCCCAAAAACCCATGCGGTGTCCCCATTAGGACCCATAAACTAAGCGAAATAATTAATATTGAAAGCACTAGTCATATTTACCTTTTCTTCTTTAAAAACTCAATTATGAGAAAGTTATTTAAAATGTAAATACGAAACTAAAAACAATTTAATCAAACTAACTGCATTCATACATATGTATGTAATAAATTTGTAAAATATTTTTGAAACATAACATTCAAGCAGTAAAACTCAAAAGTGAACCAAAGATCATCCCATAACCATATTTACACGAGGATTGCATTTTTCCCTTACCCCCACGCATCGGCCGACACCACTACCACCACCCATCAGATCGGCCACCTAACCACTACCTTGGCCGTCAAGGTTAACCCGCAACATAAATATTTATAGAGTTATGAAATGTCAAAATTATATTCAAAAGTTAGCTCCATTTTATGCTTAATCCTCTAGTTAATAACCCAACAAAAACAATATACAAAGAACATAAAATCTTGTTCATCCACACCCCAAAACTGAATACCTTTGCCCCTTTTCTTGTTCACATCCGAAGCAAAGAAAATGATAAAAAGAAGATCTCAGTTTGAAAATTAGAGCTTCACACAAACACGTATGCGACTTTGCTTGAGGTGTTAACCAACACATATACCATCTTTAGTTAGTTATACGCATGCCAAACACTCTTGACTTCCTAAATTGGTTATCTCAAAGAAAAGTCAAACATTCTAGACCCTAACACAAAACAACCCAATATTGCACATGTGTAACACCCGAAATTCTAGATAAATAAAAGAAAAGAAAAATAATAAGAAAGGAAAAAGGGAAATATCTTGAAAGAAAGGTACAAGAACAAAAGTGGAGGCGGTCTTTGTGTAAAAGTACAAAAGTCAAATTATTATAATATATTGTGGGCATGGCCGCCCATACAAACCAATCCCATCTGCTTTTGTCGACCAAAAATAGCAGAAGAAGAGAAGAAAGCTAAAACCTTCGGTTCTAGAGAGAGAGAGGAGCTGTTCTTGGCTAGGTACGTGTTTTTGATATTTAATTGCTCAGTTTTTGGTTGGGTTCGACCATAAAAATGAAAGTATGTGTTCTTATGTGTTCGGGTTTGTGTGTTTTGGCGTTGCTTAGGTTGTTTTAGGTGCTTGAATTTGTGAACAAACAAGTTGGGAGAGTGGTGCTTGTTTGCTACACAAGGTGAGTTCTAGACCCCGTTTTCTACCTGTTTTATAAATATTTGGGGCTGGAAATGTATATGAAAGATTTTACATTTTTTTGGATATGTAAACCGTATGTGTTTAAGAATGTAAGTTAATGTATCTTGATATCTATGATGTGTTTAGGCCTAGAATAGTTTTAACAAACTTAGAACAGGATGATTTGAAGATTGGGATTGAAAACAACTTAGGAATATGTTAAATAGGCTGCTCAGGCGCCTAACTTTGCCTTAGAAAAGTTCTAAGGAGGGTTCATGCGCCCAAATAGGGTTCATGCGCCCAAATAGGGTTCATGCGCCCAAATAGGGTTCATGCGCCCAAACAGTACCCCATGCACCCAAATTATACCTTAGAAATTCTAAATGTAAGTCCATGCGCCTGAACAGTTGTTCATGCGCCTAAGTTCTAAGCTCAGGCGCCCAAGTATGTCCCATGCACCCAAATAGTGCCCATGCACCCAAAAGGCTCATGCGCCTAAGTGTTGAAAAGCCTAAGTGTAGACTCATGCGCCCGCATAGTTGTAATACATCTAAACAGGCCCCATGAGCCTGCATAGTTCTCATGCGCCTAACACTTAGAATTTTTCTGGGAATTTTTGAGAAAACAGAATGATTAGGGTTTGACCCTAGTTTGACTTTAGGGTTTTAATTGTTATTATTATGCATGATTATAAGCTGTTCTTATGTTCCTCAATAATTATTATTATGTGACTTTACATGGTGTGTTTATGAACGTATACGTAAAGTATTATAATTAATAAAAGTGAAAGATTAATGATAAAGAAAAGTGGAACATAAATGAAAGAATGCAACGCTTGCAAGAAAATGTACAGAAGGTGCACGACCATGTTGTCGTTAGGTCAACTGCATGCGCTTTAGCTAACCCGAAGGATGCATGCAGGGTCAGTCATTGAGACTGACAGGGACCCTTGTAGCATACCCTAGGTGACTGGGTCAGCTTAGTGCACAATGTCCGTGGTCTATTTATAGACCACAGGCCTAACATTAGCTTCGTGCACAATATTCGGGGTATTGCACATTGGTCCGTAAAAAAATGAAAGATAATGATAAAAGTACGAAATGAATGAATGCGTACAGTAAGGAAAGAAAGAAAGTATTAGTTTGATGTATATATGATGCGTGCTCACGTACAAAAGTAAGGAAAGTATTTTATTGAAAAGAGTATTCTCATATATAAATTATACAAGGTATTTTAATACTTTTAAAACTAGAACTCACTCAGCAACGCTGACTTTTATATATTTTCAGTTGGTGGGTAAATATTGCTGAGGATGGCATGAGGGTGAAGCTACTCGGCGGGACAAGACTGACATCCATTCATGTTTTGTTGATATTGTTATTTTGTAATGCATTTAAACAATCCTTTTTGTAACTAACGAACAACGATGTATTGCTTAACAACAATATATATAAATGAAATGAATGGGCTTTTGTTAATGTAATTTCGCTGCTTATTTTATTTAATGTATATTATTTGTAACTTTAGTACTATGAATGACCAACTGTGAGGTCTCCGGGAACGAGGCCTTACAAGTTGGTATCAGAGCTATAGTTTAAGTGAACTGGGTAAAATATTTTCAAAAACCTAATCTTAAACTGAAAATGGGACGAATGGAGGGATGTCAGCCCGAGTAGCTACGTGCCATCAGGTATTTCTTTTTTTAACCAGTATTATGTACGTGTGCTATTTGACTTATGTGTTCTTACTAGATTTAGATACTGATGTAGTCATGATAGGAAATGGTTGGGGCCTGAAGAGTAATGTAAGTGGCTAATCACAACTGGCTAATCACAACTAGCCACTGTAATTAGGGACTTACTATACTTTACATAAACTAAGCTATTACCTAGAATGATTGTGTTAGTGTTTGGATCTTATAGCGTTAGGGGATGACTGAACGGATATCTTCGAAGGCTTCTAGGGGCAGAGGTCGTGGTGCACGTGGTGTTGGGCCACGTGTTACCAGGAGTGGTGCTATGGCTACCGAGACAGCTCACGAGAACCCTGAGTTCATGGTCAGGGTGAGGAGAATGAGAATGCTAGTTTGAACGCCTCAACTAGGGTGGCGATTGCTGATGAGGTGCACCAGGTCATGCAGACAGTCTTACCGTCTGTGGTGACCAAGTTATTAGGGCAGTGAGGAGTGAAGGGAGAAAGGGGAAGGAAGATAAGAAAGGATCCACAGGAAATGAGAGAAAGGGGGAGGAGGAATGGCCTGAGTCTGATACGGTGTTGTCTAGTGATGAGGAGGATGCTTCTGTGGAGGTGACATCTAAGGGGTGTAGTTATGGGGCATTCCAACGATGTAAGTCCCCGACCTTCGATGGCAACAGTAATGTTGCTGCTGCTCACTGCTGGGTGAGGGAGATAGAAGCGGTGCTAGAGATTAGTGAGTGTCGCAAAGACCAGAAGATGAAGTTCGCTACTCACTCTTTTGTCGACTCAACATTGTGTTGGTGGGACAACATTGTCCAAGCTGAGGGTGCTAGAGCCATCGGGAAGATGCGATGGAGGGAGTTGAAGAAATTGGTGATCGAGGAATTCTGTCCTCACCGGGAACTCGACAAGATCGAGAGGGAGTTCCGGCAACTCGAGGCGGGAACTATAACCCACCAGCAATACACCACCAAATTTAACGAAATGGCAAGGCTGGTGCCGAATCAGGTGACGCCAGTGTCAAGGAAGATCAAGAGGTACATCCAGGGATTGTCTACTGACATTCGTAGGCACTTGATCACTGCTCAGCCAGGTACCTTTCTATCGGTTGTAGATCTGGTGGGTAGGTTGTATGATGAGCGGGAGGAGACGGTGGTGGAGGTGAAGAAGACGAGTGGTGGTGATAAGAACTGGAATGGGAAGCGGTTTGGACGTGGTGGTTTTGCTCCAAACAACAAAAAGATGAAGGTGGATGATCGTAGGGTGTCATCAAGCTCGGGGCTGAGAAGTGCGGTAAATGTGGAAGGGAGCATACCGGTGAGTGTAGGTTGCGATTGAATGTATGCTTCAAGTGTGGCAAGCCTGGCCACATTGCTAGAGACTGTAGGGTGCCGAGGTGTTATAGATGTGGCAAGGAGGGCCACGTGAGTATGTCTGCAAGAAGCCGAGGGCGGAAAGCTCTGGGGTGAAGAAGAAGACTGAAGAAGGAGGACATAGGGTGAGTGCTAGAACCTTCACGATGACTAGGGAGGAAGCCAGAGTGGACCCTCATGTCGTGTCAGGTATGTTTGTAGTGAACCAAACTTGTGCCTCTATATTTTTTGATTCTGGTGCTAGTAGGAGTTTTATTTCTACTGCTTTCTGTGATAAGTTGTCTGCTAGTAGTAGAAGTATTAGTGAGCTATTCGATGTAGAAACTGTTATTGGTAAGTCCACTAGAATTGCTGATATGATAGGGGACTGTACCATAGAACTAGAAGGTCATAAGTTTTCTATCAATTTACATGTAATGCCCCTAGGTGGATTCGATGTAGTACTAGGGATGGATTGGTTAGCAACCTACGAGGCGACCATCGTGTGTCGTAAGAAGATGATTCGACTAGTTGCGCCTGATGGAAGTTCGATGACACTCTACAATGATCGCGTCACTACAGTAAGGAAAGAAAGAAAGTATTAGTTTGATGTATATATGATGCGTGCTCACGTACGAAAGTAAGGAAAGTATTTTATTGAAAAGAGTATTCTTATATATAAATTATACAAGGTATTTTAATACTTTTAAATCTAGAACTCACTCAGCAACGTTAACTTTTATACATTTCAGTTGGCAGGTAAATATTGCTGAGGATGGCACGAGGGTAAAGCTACTCAGCGGGACAAGACTGACATCCATTCATGTTTTGACGATATTGTTGTTTTGCAATGCATTTAAACAATCCTTTTTGTAACTAACAAACAACAATGTGTTGCTTAACAACAATATTTATAAATGAAATGAATGGGCTTGTGTTGATGTAATTCTGCTGCTTATTTTATGAAATGTATATTATTATATAACTTTAGTACTATGAATGACCAACTATGAGGTCTCCGGGAACGGGGCCTTACAATATGGGTAACTAAAAAGGAAATCTTACACTTAGATATTGGGCCAAGTAGAAATGGCCAAACAATAGGCCCAAGAGCTGTTGTCTGATAGCCCAACCCAAGACTTAGAATAGCCTAAAACCCGCGGCCTGTTGACCAAGAAACTAAGCTTAATCAACCCTTGAAACACTCATTATAGGGTTACATCATTTGAAACTCATATGTTACTATGTTGAACCAAATTCTAGTAAGAAACCTTGAACTAGTCGCAAAACAAGCCCTAAAAGGACTGTTGTTCGAGGTCTTCTTCGAGGCCTGAACGAGGCCTAAAACCTCTTGATATTTGTTCAATATTATGATGTACTTTGTTACATCAATGAGCCCAAGGAAAGCCTGTGTTCGGGCCCAAATCTAGGCATGCTAAAGGCCTAAACCGAGACCTGTTAGATGTCTAAGTGAAGTTTCGTCATGCCAAAAAACAAAGGCCCCAAATCACTCTGGAAACTCATCTTAAAACCATGATATATTAGATTATATAATGACAAGTATTATGATATTTTAAACTAATAAAAACCCATTATGATCTTTTAAACTAAAAGGAATGCTATCCAAGCGGCCCAAATCCAACCCATGTTAAGTGCGACAATTAGGTCCAAGAACATTACAAAACTAAGTCAACCAAACCCAAATATTTTATTATAAACCGTCAATTTTTAACGTACTTCTATCATAAAATAAAATTTAATGAAACCCAACCTTAAATAACACGATTCGATCCAAAATCCACGACCCGTTTAAATCCTAATAACGTGTTACAACTTCAGAAAAAACCATTAGATTAACACGCCATTATATCATAAATGACCCAATTAAAACTAAAACATGTCTAAGCCTAAACTATTAACTTTCAAGAATCTAAATGGGCCTATTGATTAGCCTAAAATGGGCCTAATACCTTTGAACAATCTATAAAGCATGTGAACCACTTACTACAAACTTATATAATCTTTTATATAAGTAGAGGGTTTATATCAACTCATACTATACATGTTTTAATGTTTTCAAGAAATATACATATATATGTATATTGTATGTATGTATGTGTACACACATTCAAATGTCACTTGAAACATCTCCAAATCAAACGAAACGAACAAGAACCTAACATTATATTCAATAGCATTACAAGAATGTTGATTTACAGTCTTCATCATATAAACTCATGTGATACATACTAAGTCACCAATTGTCCACCAACACTCATATAGTGTGACCTTGCCTAAGTTCACCGCCCAATGATCCTACAAGCATCAATAGATGAAACTGAAGATCAAGTATAGGTTGGACTCACCTTAGTTAGTTTGTTTGTTTTGCTTTATTTGTAATAGGACTTATGTTAGTTTGTTTATTGTATGTAAATAGTAGTTAGTTTTGGTTTAGTAGTAGTTTCCACTGACCCAGCGAAACTACGAGCGAAACTATAGTTTCGCTTGTACAAAGCTGACTTAGATCACTCGGCGAAACTATGTTTCGCAGCCGGGTGAATCTAAGGCGTTGGTCAGGGCAGTTTCGCTACCCAGCGAAATTGTCAGCGAAACTATGATTACTAAATTCCTTCTGATACCATGGTACTGTTTGGAATGTTTGTTCACAGTTATGAAGCCTTGGTTGCTGGAGAGCTCAAGGGTAAGGGATGACGGTTGAGGACATGTATCAGGTGGATCCTGATGATTTAGAGGAAACTGATATTCAATGGCAAATGGCAATGCTCAAACTGCGTGCAAGGAGATTTATGGAGCGTACTGGAAGAAGGAACTTTGGAAATCATAATAAAAATTCTAAGATTGGTTTTGATAACTCAAAGTTGAGATGTTTCAACTGCAAACAGTTGGGGCATTTTAAAAGGGAATGTCCATCTCCAATCGTCACTGAACCATGAATGTCTGGAACTTCAAAGGTTATCCCATTTACTGAGAAGCAAGAAGCCAAGCAAAAGAAAGAAACAGCCTTGATTTCCAACTTCGACTGGAGTGCAGAGATTACAGAAACAGAGAAAGAGATCAATCATGCGTTAGTAACTAAGGTGGTGAGGAAAGAGGAGGAGTCAGCGGAAGAGTTTGATCCTTTTAGTGAATTTCAGGATGAGGGTATGGAAGAAGCTTGTGATGGTAGTATCAAGCAACAAGTTAAGGAAGAAGAAATGAAGAAGAACACCCCAGTCTGTCAGTGTGAAAAGACCCTAGCTGCCGAGAAAGTGGTCATGGGGCTTCCTTATGAGAATCATTCAAGAAAAGATGTCAATAGCTTATGGCATATTGATAGCGGATGTTCCAGGCATATGACCGAGTTGAAGGACCTTCTCACTTAACTATAGGAAAATAAATGGAGGATATGTTACATTTGCTGGAGACAAGAAAGGTGGAAAGATGATTAGTCAGGGAGAAGTCTCAAATGGTTCATTGACTCTGGAGAAAGTGAACTACGTTCCAGAACTGGCATTCAACTTATTAAGTGTATCACATATATCTGATAACGACATTCCAGTTGTGTCTATGTCAAATGAATGTTTGTTCTTGATACCCGAGTTCACTGTTCCAGAGAATTTAACAATCATGCGAGCTCCAAGGAGGAATGATACGTACGTACTAGATATGGGATCAACAAAATCTACCTCAACTGTGACATGTCTTCTGTCAAAGGCTTTATCATCCAAATCTTTTTTGTGGCATGGATGTTTAGGACATGTTAACTTTAAAATCATAAATAAGTTGGTTTAAAACAATATTGTTAGGGGGCTACCACTCAAAGAGTTTTTAGTGGTAGAAAAGTGCATGGCTTGTGCTGAAGGAAAGCAGCACAAAAGCCACACAAGCTTAAGCTTGAAAATACCATGTCACATCCCCTTGATTTGTTACATACTAATTTATTTGGTCCCATAAGTGTTAAATCTATCACTAAGAAATCTTATTGTTTGGTTGTTACAGATGATTTTTCTAGATATTCTTAGGTGAGTTTCTGGAAAATAAAGGTGACACCGCAGAAGAGCTACAGAAGTTGATCCTGTCAATTGAAACCATCATCAAAACGGAAAGTTATGGCCATCAGAAACGACAATGGAACCGAATTCAGAAACCACATCTTTGACTTATTCTGTGCAAGCAATGGCATTTTAAGACAATTTAGTGCTACGAAGACACCTCAACAAAACGGTGTTGCTGAAAGAAAGAACCGAACGCTTACTGAAGCAGAAAGAACTATGCTGATTGAGTTAAAGCTTCCAATTATTTTCTAGGTGGAAGTAGTTAATTGAGCATCTTATGTACTTAACAGGGTGTTTATCATAAAAGACAAGATGAAAACTCCGTATGAGCTTCTTCATAAACGGAAACCCTTAATTAACTTCTTTCGTCCATTTGGTTGCTCATGTACTTTGTTGAATACGCAAGCACAAAGTCAAAGTTTGGTGCTATTTCTGACGAATGTTTCTTTGTTGGCTACTCTTCCTCACAAAAGGCGTATCGTGTGTACAATAAAAGGATGCAAATTGTGCAGGAATCCTTATATGTTGATTAGCAAGAGTCAAATTCACCAAACATGGGGTCAGACCCAGAATGGTTTTATGACTCTAACACTATCTTTAAATCTTTCAATCTTCAAACCTTTGATGATGATGTTGCTCCTCAAACTAGTGTGCAAATCATTCCTCCACCTGAACCACAACAACAGCCACAACCACCCCCATAACCCGAACCTCAACCATAACCACCAATTGACCCTTCTACTCAATTTGATATCCCACCCACACCTCCACTACAACCAATTCCTCAATCACAGCCATATCCCCTTCCGAACCATCCTAAACTGACTCTTCAACTCAATCAAACCTATTAACCCTTAACACTAATTTCAAAACCCTAAAAGACCACCTACACGACTACATCATTGGTTCCATTACTAATGGTGTGAGGACACAGAGTCAATCTGGATTGATAAATGAATGTCTCTATGCATGTTTCTTATCTTAAGTTGTACCTAAAAATGTGACAGCAGCACTTGAGAACCCAAGTTGGGTCGAATCTATGCAAATAGAGCTTCAGTAATTCAGGAAGCTGAAGGCTTGGCAACTGGTCGATCTTCCTCCAAATAAGTTTCCCATCAGGACTAAATGGGTCTTCCGTAACAAACCAGATAATCGAGGAGTTATTATCAGGAGCAAATCTAGGCTGGTTGTTTAGGGATTTACTCAATAGGAAAGTATTGATTATACTGAAGTGTTTGCTCCGGTTGCTCGCATTAAAGATATCAGAATCTTTCTTGCTCATGCTGCTCACAAGAACTTTAAGGTCTTTCAAATGGATATGAAGTGTGCATTTCTCTATGGAAACAATGATAAAGAGATATATGTCTATCAGCCTCCAGGTTTCGAGGATCCTGATTTTCCAGATAAAGTGTATAAGCTTGATAAATCCTTATATGGGTTACATCAAGCACCTCGCATCTGGTATGAAACCTTAACACAATATCTACTCAGCAAAGGCTTCTTTCGTGGTACCATAGATATGCCACTATTCAAGAAAGAAGTTGATGGTGACATGCTGATTGTTTAAGTGTACGTTGATGACATCATTTTTGGGTCAACCAATGAGAAACTATGTAGAGAGTTTGAAGAAGTGATGAAGGATCGCTTTAAAATAAGTATGATGGGGGAGTTATGCTTTTTCTTGGGATTGCAGGTTGAACAAAAGTTTGATGGTATTCTAATTCATCAAGAAAAGTATGTTCTGGATGATAGGATCAAATGATCTATGATGATATTAGTTAATAATTCAATGAAAAACACAGTCAAAGTAATCAAATCAAAGCACAATATCAACAAAATTCAATGAGTTTATTGATATAAAGCAAAGACAATTACAAAGAGTGTAAGTAGATATCCGTTCTAAACCTACACTAGTCTATGCTATATATATACTATCAATAAATAGAAAAGAAAGGAACTAACTAATTACAATAATAGTCCCTATACTATTACCAAAGACACAAAGACACATAAAGACAAAATGTTAATCTTTAAAGAAGCATTAACAATACTCCCCCAGAGATTTACATTGTCTTCGGTCTTCAAAATCTTCTGTTCTCAGTCATTGTCTTCTTAATTCTTCTTATCTTCAGTCTTTATCAGCTTCAGTCTTTAGGTCTTCAGCCTTGATCAGCTTCATTCTTCAAGTCTTCATCCTTCTCTCTTCTCTTGTCTCTCTCCTTCATCTTGAATCTATAAAATAATCTTCAGGTTCTTCTTTTACTTGGAACATGGGCTTTGTCTTGAATTTTTCTTGATCTTTTAATGAATTAGAAATGGCTTATTTGAATTTTCTTGCCATAATACCTTGTTCAGAACGAGCTTCATTTGTTTTAATATCTATTTGATTCATGCGTTCTAGAGTTTCTTTGGAAAGACAAGTAATATCAATATTGGCATATAATTCAATAGGATTTGAACTTCCTCTTGAATATACTTCCAATACTCCTTTCCTTGATATGCGCATAAACTCTATGTCTTTTATATCTTTCTTTAATATATTTGCATATGCAAGAGCTTTTCTCAAAGATATTCTTTCTTGTAGCATTCATGACATTTATAATGGATAGAAAATATTTCTTGTCTTGCTCTGCAGTCTCAGGTGATACTTTCTCAAATTTTTGAACTGACAAAAATGAGATGTAACTTGGATGGAGTAGTTTCAATTCAAAAGCACCAAATAAAGATATCATGTCCTCATCCCAATGTTTAAGATTTTAGACCAATTTAAGCTCATAAGTTTCTGTATTATAGAACCATCTAAGAATTGGTTTGGCCTTTTGATTTCCATCAATCACCTTCAGTCCTGGAGTAGTCACTTTTTCAAAATACTTATTACAGAATTCAATCATAAAGTGCTCTTTTTCGGATTGTAACCCCCTAATCTTCTAGTTCTACTTTAGCATAGAAAAATATTCCTTGTCTTCTTGATCACAGCGAGTCTGAAGGAAATTATTTGTTCTAGCTAGCCCTCGACTTAGAAGCTCTACAAACATTTCTCCTCTTTTTGCTCCAGATGGGTTAATCAAGGGAAGTTTGTTTAGTTCTTTCAAGTCTTGAACAGGAAGTTTAATAATGCTCGAATAAAAGTGATAAACATCACACACAGCGTTTACTCGTTTTATCAAGAAAGCATCAAAAATATCATCATATTTCCATGTTATTATTTTAACTTGGTTAGTAAAGTCAGGTGCAATCATAGCATTTAACAACTCTGCTACAGATTGCCCTTTCTGCAATACATTTCTAACCAAATCTCCTGTTGATCTTGCACTATCAAAGATATGTCTTTGTTTAGACGAGGCTTTGTACACTTGTTAATCTGATCTTGGAAACATCTTAATTAGCTCCTGTCTTCTTTCATGTGCACTTGTCTTCTGTGCCATTTGACTTATTTTCTATGGCTTCAAGATTCTTGTTCTTTTAGTATATCTAAATACTGAGGATTGTTAGTATCTAGGATGATCATTTTGTTTGATTGTTTTTCTGTTTGTTGAAAACTTTTAACAAGATTTCTCAATGAAACTGATTGAAGTCTTTTCAGCCTTTTCCAAGTATAATTTCTAGCCTGCAACCATGACCTTAAAGCAGGAATGCTCATTTCATGAGGATCAGGATGATGCAGCTCTGACTTGGAACTTCTTCAACATTTATGCTTTCTTGAGCTCTGTTCCATTCACCATGTTCCATAATAATTTCATTTAGATCAATAGGGCAATAGATTCAACAATTATGCATTTTTCATACTCATCATTGATCTGTGAGACTGTAAGCACATCCAAAAATACTCTGTTATACTTCATCTTAACAAGATAATTGTATCTTTCTTCAAAATCTTATGGAAGATCATCATGCTCTTGCACTTGCTCAAATGAAGAATGAGTTTGAAATTCTTCTTCAATATCTTCATTATCAAGAACTTCATTATACCACTCATCATCATACTCTTCATCTATATCCTCCAATGCACCAATTTTCTCTTGAATGAATGGTTCTTGGGCTTCTTGTATCTCTTCTTCAACAATCTGTTCATGACAGGATCTTAGCCTCTTGTTTGATCAATTAGGTTGTATTCGCAGCGGATTTAGTACAAGAATTAGACAAACAAGCAATAACACAATAGATTTAACAATAAAACAGTAAGTTATAGAGAAAGATGGAAGTTCTGCAAAAGAGAATATTTCATTCAATACATGCTTCGGATGTGGCTGTAATTAGCAGCGGCTACAATTAGGTCATCTTCCTTATATAGGGAAGAATAACCTAATGCTGATTTCACTTGACAGTGACATCAACCGTTATTAACAAACTACTGATAGAACACCTAAACTACTGAAGATGTCACAACAGCTGACATCTTCTTACAAAATGAAGTGTTCTACCTATTACAAGTACTGAAAAGAAACTACTGAAAAGGTACAACGACTGAAGAACAAACTCTTCAGTCGTTTACAAACTACTGAACTATAACAGCTGAAGAACAAACTCTTCAGCTGTTGTACAAACTACTGAAAAGGAAAATTACAAACTACTGAAAGAGAAAAACCATCACAACAACTGAAGACAACTTCTTCAGCTGTTGTGACAAACTCTGAAGCTTCAGCACTTGGTCTTCAGACTTTGATCTTCAGATGTTTCATCAGCTGATGACTTCAGTAGTTGTCATCAACTGATGTCTTCAGTCTTTGTCTTCAGACTTTGTGCATTAGTTGTTGATCTTCAGTTCTTCAGTTCTTCAACTATTGATCTTCAGCACTTGAGTCTTCAGTACTTGAAGTCTTCAGTACTTGTATTCTTCAGTACTTCAGACTTCAGCACTTGTCTTCAGTACTTGGGATCTTCAGCTGTTGTTCTTCAGATCTTTGATCTTCAGCTGTTGAGTCTTCAGTCTTTGTCAAACTGCTGATGAAGCCTTCAACAGTTGTTGTGATGTCATGTGGGACTAGAGGTTTTCCTGATCTTGGCTCATTGGTTCTTTTGGTCCAACAAACTCCCCCTGAACCAATGCAGCCAAAACCTCTAATCAATTTATTGTCCCACTTATTATTGGCAGAAATGTTTGTCTATTTCCTTCTGGATCAGATCAGAAGTTGACCCAAGTAAGAACTGGCCTGGGAAGAGGTCTCTGAGATTTGATTGACATAGTATGGATGAGAGCCCTGTCTTGAGGAACTGGACACAGGGTTGTTGTCCCATCCATGAGACCTACTTCCCATGTATGAGCCTGTAGGATTCTCGAGTATAGGCTCTGAGGAATGTAATTTGTTCTTCCATGGATTGGTCCTCAGCCTCACCTTCAAATAATCCTTCACGGCCATACAGCTCTGAGACAAACTTGACCTATTTGCCATTCTTGAGCTCAACTATTGTAATCTGCCTATAGGCGAATTCATCAGGATGTCTGCCTTCTAGTAGCAGGTTGAGCTCATCCTTTGGAAGTTCTCAAGCCTCTTATAGACTAAGCCTTTCCTAACCACCCTATTCTCCAACATCGTTTGGGGTGATTGCTTAGTCCTATAGGCTTTCTTGAACTCATCTACAATCTCCCAGGGTGTTATTACAAGAGCCACTATGATCACTTCATCTACGATCTTCTTCACTTGGCTTTTGTATCTCATAGGAATGTCTTTCTTAATGATCCTGTGAGCCACCCTAGGATCAGGCCAAGTTCTCACTCTCTTTATCATATTGAAAAGTTTGTTTGAGAGTGTAGAGTCTCAGAGCTTCCTTCTTCATGTTGATTATAGAAGAAGTAGCAGCATAAGCTTTGTCAATGCTTTTCAGCATTTCTTCATCATGACGTTTCTGCTGTTCTTCTTCTTCTTCTATCTTAACCCTCACAGCATCCATTTGTGAGTTGTGAGTGATGGGTTTAGGATTGGCTTTAGGTAAGGGTATGACTACAGAAAGAGGCAGTCTATCCTCCTCATCCTCCTCTTCTTCTTCCTCTTACAGCCTCAACACCCTTCTCTTCTTCTTTAAGGGTGGATCATCGGCAATAGGTTTTGATGGTGAAGGGGTTGGTTTTGTGGGTTGTGTTTGGGTTGTTGGTATGGGAATTTGGGCAGGCTTTGCTAGCAATCTAGAGATAAGGGCAGGTTTAGTCTGTTTGACTAGCAAGGTCCTGTTCCCAGCACCGGCTTCTGAAAGGGCTTCTGCGACCAGTCCCTTGGTAAATTCACCAGCCGAACAGATCTTGGTGGCTATAGCCAAGATTCTGTCCCTGGTCCAAGCTTGCACATCTAGGACTGGTCTCCCCAGATACTTCGAAATGAACCTAGTCATAGCATCAAGTCTCTTTCTCTCCTCTTGGCTATCACTAGTCCATCGGTATTCTATCTCTTTTAATTCCAACTTCCTAATTTCCTAATCTAGCATGGCAGTGTCCTTGTCAAAGCCTTGCCTAAACAGCTAATCAATGATAGAGTCCATTGATCGGCTATGCTCAGCATCAGCCTCCTTGACAAGGACTGCTAGATCAGTATCTTTCACCACCTTCTCTCCCTCCTTCTCTCCTTTCTTCTTTTTGTAAGTGACACTGAAATTTTTGTGGATTTCAGCCACTTCTATCTGTTCAGCTCTCTCCTCCCTCACCTTCTCCCTCCCCTTCACCTTCTCAGTCTTCTCAGTCCTCTCCCTCTCATTTTCCACTCTCTCCCTACTTCTTTCTCCTCCTCTACCCTCTTCCTCTTAGCTTGCACTGATGTCTCCCCCTTTTTGGGTGCATTGGTTGGGGTTTGACTATTAGCAAGCTTCTTAGCTACAGCAACCTCCACCATGGGTTGTATTTGTGAGGGAAGCCTCTCATCAAGGGTTTTCATCACAATGTCTGTGATTATTGGTGTGATGAGAGGTAGGGATTTTAGGAAGATAGCAACTAGTTGCTTAAGAGGGTTCTGTTCCTGAGAACTAGTGCCAGAAGTAGAGGCAGGTGGTTGAGTTTGTGGGAGTGGTTGAGTATTTGTGAGACCTTCAGGTGAAGGTGCCATCTGTGGGTTTATGGTGGCATATGGACTTGCATCCTGAGACATATTGGCCAGCAGCTCTTTGAGTCTGCTGACCTCATCCTCTAGGATGGTATTCTGAGCAACTACATCATAGAAGAAGCTCAGGTTATTATCAGTTTGCACTGAATCACCTGACCTCCTGACTGTGTCAGGTTGCACATGCACTGAGTGTGGCTCAGTAGTTGCATGTGCCCCTTTGTCTTGGTTCTGGGGACTTCCAGCCTCCGGATTGGATCCATCATCGGCAGTTGCCTCTGGTGCGGTCTTATTGATGGTACCAGCTTCTTCCTGCTCATATGCTGATGCAGGGGAAGTGGCAGCCTCACCAGAATATCCTATCTCCCTAGCCACACTAGGAGATGAGATATGTGATTCTCGGTGTTGTGGGCTCCCACTAACACTTGTTTCCATCCTCTCTTCAGATGGAGAAACCCCAGTGGTAATTGGTTTCTGGGGAGAGGGTGGAGTGTTTAGATGGGTCAACACTTTGGCGATTATTAGGGTAGGGCTTTGTGGGGCGGTTTCAGTGGGTGATGGGCTAGAAGCAGAGTGCACATGGGGAGGAATGTGCTCTTCAATGGCAATCTTCTCAATTGAGAAAGATTCTAGATTTGTGGCAGCCCCTGAAATGGTTGCATCAGGCTCCTGTTGAGAGGAAACCTGTACGGTTGTGGTAGGTGGAGTCGTGGTGACTGCTGGGAGAATCTGACCAGCAGTCAACTCCTGCATTTGTGTGGCAGGGGCATCCTCAGGGGACTCATCTCCCTGAGTAGCTTTTGTGGGTTTCTTTTTGGGTTTGGGCTTGGAGGGGACTTTAGACTTGGAGGTGGAGGCTGTGGGTTCCAGCTGCGTGGGTTTTCGCAGCTTGGCAGCCTGTTTGAGTGTCTGGTCGGTGTTGTGCCTGGAGTATACCTCAGCTAGAACAGCCATGGCAGGGACCCCGGTGCCAACAAGTCCCTCAGCATTAAGCTGGTTCTCTATCATGGCCATAATGAACCGAGGATATAAAATCCAACGGTTTGTAAATGGTTTTGAGGCCATGTCTTTGAGTTCCAAAAATATTATTTCAGTAAAATTAAGTCGCTGTTTCTCAAAGATAGAGTACAATACCTGTTGCCACCTTGTGGACATCTGGTCCCATGAAGATGTTTTCGGGGCTAGACAAACATTCACCATATGAAATATAAGGCATTGAGGATCTGGGAAAATGTTTCTTCAACAAAGTAGAAGCAGCGAGGTCACCCTGATAGTCATTGGCAGTGAAAGAGAGATCAAGGGTGCCTTTGGGTAAGAGTTGGGAAAGTGGCATCCTTCAGCTTTGGGGTTTGTCAGATTGTAGCTGGAGTAATGACCACTGGGTGGTTGTTCACGGACGACCGGAGAGAGACCTCGCCATTGTTCTCTCGTTTGAAAGGTTATGTTCGTCCAGAACTTCGATAGGGAATCGTGTATATGATGGGGTTGATAAGGAAGGCCGTTTGGTAAGGTGAATCGGTCATCAGATCGACGGCGTGATGGAACTTTGTCCAGAATGGCGGTTTCGTGAGGTACGCGACACAGTTGTGTCGAGGATTCAGTTGCATGGTTGCCGTTAATGATGTATGGGAAGTTTCAGAGGTTTTTGAAATTTAGGTCAAGTGAGAATGGAAAGCTCTGAAGGTTGGGTATTTATAGGGTATGGCAAAGGCTGAAAGAAAACTACTGAAGGTTTTGGTGTTAGTCATCAGTTGTTGAAACTACTGATGACGTGGTTTTAACCTTCAGTAGTTGTAACATCTGAGGACTTGGTATTAGTCTTCAGTAGTTGAAATTACTGAGACCTTGGTTTTGTCCTTCAGATGTTGTAAACGGCTGAAGACTTATTGTTAGTCATCAGTAGTTATAAACTACTGAAGACATGGTTTTCATCTTCAGACGTTGTAAACGGCTGAAGACTTGTTGTTAGTCATCAGTAGTTATAAACTACTGAAGACATGGTTTTCAACTTCAGATGTTGTAACAACTGAAGACTTGGTGTTAGCCTTCAGTAGTTATCAACTACTGACAACAGTAGTTATGAACTACTGAAGGCATGGTTTTGCTTCAGTTGTTGTAAACAACTGAGGACTTGGTGTTAATCATCAGTAGTTGTGAAACTACTGAAGACATGGTTTTGTCCTTCAGTTGTTTGGGTATGAAACAGCAGATGTAGGTATCAGCTGAAGAGTAAAGTTACTCACCAGCTGTTTCTGTCAATTCAGTTGTTTCATTCTGACCTCTACATTTACTCATCAGCTCTTTGGCTGACTTCCAGATGTTTCATTGGCCCTTCAGCTCTTGTGAATATTTATTCTTCAGCTCTTGTGAACAGATGTTCATAAGTGCTGATGAAATAAATTATTTAGAACTGGTGAACAAATTGTCTTCAGTACTTATGTGTAAGATTACACATCAGTACTTGTGAACAGAATTTGTTCTTCAGTACTTATTTGTTTGAAAATTATACATCAGTAGTTATAACCACATCAGTAGTTGTAACTATATCAGTTGTTTTCAACAAATAATGTACTTCAGTGCTTTGAAGTATGTTAGTTTTCAGTAGTTGTGAAAATGCTGAAGACTAAATGATTCATCAGTATTTATATTTGACCTTTGCATACCAATGCTCATCAGTACTTGTGAACTAAGAGCATCAGTATTAGTCAATTTATTCTAGCTGCAGCATACCAAGCCTTAGTACCAAATTTTGAAATGTGGCACTATCTAAAGGCTTAGCAAAGATGTCTGCAAGCTCATCAGCATTAGGCACAAACTTAGGATCAATCAGACCTTTTTCATAGCAATCCCTAATAAAATGATGTCTGATCTCTATATGTTTGGTCCTAGAGTGCTGGACTGGATTTTTAACAATACAAAGAGCTGAAGCACTATCCATTAATAATGGAGTCTTAGTCTCGGTAATGCCATAATCCAAAAGTTGGTTCTGAAGCCAAAGTACCTGAGATGTACAACTTGCAGCAGCAATGTACTCAGCTTCAGCAGTGGATGTAGCAATTGATGTTTGTTTCTTACTCTGCCAAGAAACTAAACAATTGCCTTGGAATTGGCAACCACCAGAAGTGGATTTTATGGTGACTTTGCATCCTGCATAGTCACTATCAGAGAAAGCAACTAATTTGCAAGAATGCCCAGTTGAATACGAAAGACCTAGTGATTGGGTACCTTGCAGATATCTAAAGATCCTTTTGACTGTAATCAAATGGGATTCTTTAGGTGCAGCCTGAAATCTAGCACAGGCACATGTTGCAAACATGATATCTGGTCTAGAAGCTGTAAGGTACATCAAGGACCCAATCATACATCTGTAAAGGGTTTCATCAACCGTTTTACCTTTCTGATCAACATCTAGTTGTGTGACGCTGCTCATGGGAGTAGAACAGAGCTTGCAGGTTTGTAAATCAAACTTATTCAACAACTCTTTTGTGTACTTGGACTGATGAATAAAGATTCCATCAGCCCTTTGTTTGATTTGCAAACCTAAAAAGAACTGTAACTCCCCATAGCACTCATTTCAAACTTTTACTTCATGAGCTTTGTGAATTCATCACACAATTGTGGATCAGAGGATGCAAAGATGATGTCATCAACATATATTTGAACAAGGAGCTTATGCTGTCCCACAGTCTTGATGAATAAGGTTTTATCAATGGTGCCTCTAGTGAACTTATTTTCTAGAAAAAAGTTGAGAGTGTCTCATACCAGGCTCTAGGAGCTTGTTTCAGCCCATAAAGAGCCTTATCAAGCTTATACACCCAATCAGGATGTTTATTATCCTCAAAACCTGGTGGTTGACACACATAAACTTCCTCTTTTATTTTACCATATAAGAAGGCACTTTTGACATCCATTTGATAAACCTTAAGACTGTGAAAGGCATCATAAGCTAAGAACAATCTAATTGCCTCTAGTCTGGCTACAGGAGCAAAGGTTTCATCATAATCGATGCCTTCCTCTTGTGCAAACCCCTGGATAACCAGCTTGGCCTTATTCTTAACTATTTGGCCCTTTTCATCTGTTTTGTTCCTGAATACCCATTTAGTGCCTATTGCACATTTCCCTTGGGGTAAAGGAACAAGCTCCCACACTTGTTGTTTCTTGAACTGAAGAAGCTCAAGCTGCATTGCTTCAACCCATCCATTGTCTCTTAATGCAACATGATAGTTCTTTGGCTCTTGCTGACTGATGAAGAGAGCATAGAACAGAAGTTGGACAATTGATTCCTGGTTGAAACTCCAGCATTGATAACACCAATCATTTGAGATGTGGGGTGATTCTTCAGATCTTGATAGACTATAATATCAGTGCAAGTGTTTGTAGGACTTTCAGCAGCAACAGATGGTGATGAAGATTCTTGAAACCATGTAGGAGATGACAGCTCAAATGAAGTAGAGCATGCAGAAATTTCATCAGCATTTGTTGTGGATGGGGCTGCTGAAGCTACAGGAGCATCAGGTTTAGTGGACTCAGGCAGGTTGTCACTAAACCTGAAAAGGTGAGTACTGGCTACATCATCATCAGTACCACCAGGTGGAGAACTGTTGACAGGCACAACAGCTGGAGATTGATAAGGAACATATTGCAGTATGTCCAGATCAAACAACTCCACAGGGTTTTGTGGAATCTTGTCCTTTGGAGATTCATTGAACTTGACATGCAGAGTTTCTTCAACCATCTTTGTCCTACAGTTGAAAACTCTGTATGCCTTGCAAGTTGATGAATAACCAATAAAATACCCTGCATCCACCTTACTAGCAAACTTCTGGAGTGGATTGCTAGTGTTGAGAATGAAACATGGACACCCAAAGGCTCTAAAGAAGGAAATCAGAGGGGCCAAATGATGAAGTACTTCATAAGGAGTCTTCATCAACCTCTGATTCACTAATGCTCTATTCACATAGCAAGCTGTGTTGACAGCTTCAGCCTAAAAGGTCAGTGGCAATCTATAACACCCAAATTTTGATTAGACAAAGAGAAATAATAAGAAGAATAGAAAGGAAAGAATTTTGGAAGGAAAGGAAAAAGAAAGAAAAGTGGAGGGGGTTTTGTGTAAAAAGTACAAAGAAAAGTAAATATCTGATATACATAGGGATGGCTGCCCACACTTTTTCTCACAACCCCAAATCTTCGAAATGATCTAGAGAGAGAAAGTGCAGACCACGGGAATTTGAAGGAAGAACAAGAAGAAGAAGAGGGCAGATTCGAGGTACAAGGTCTCACGGTGACGGGTTTTGAAGAAGCCATACCCAGCAACACAATGTGAGTTCTAAGACCCCTTCTTTTACGCATTTTTGAACGATTTTGGGGACTGGAACACATAGTGAAACTGTTTTCGAGCCGTGAGCGCTCAATCTGTGTATGTATGTATGAGTATGAGTGTGTGTATGGTCCGCTTGGACTGCTATGCCTAATGTATGTAAGATTTCTAGGACAGATAGATGAATTTCAGCGTGTAGATCGTATGCGTACTGATGATGTATGTTTTAGAAGTCATTCTTATGATATGCATGATGTTTAGTTTGTTCTAAGTAGCTGATATGATAAATCAGTTCTAATGTATGTTGAGATAATGATTGAGAGCTGAAAAAACAGCACAGGTTAAGGGTAGGGTGAACTGCTCATCCGCATGGACTAATGCGGATGACCAGGAAAAGGCGGGTAAGGCAAAATTTCTCATCCGCATTGACCTAATGCGGATAGGTTAGAATGCGGATTAAAGCATTCTTCATCCGCATCGATTTAATGCGGACAAAACAAGAAAAATGGCTAAGGCAGTACTCGGCCGCATTGATCTAATGCGGACAAGTCAGGAAGAATGGCCAAGGCATTCTTCAACCGCATTGACCAATGCGGGTAGTACACGAAATACGATTAAGGCATTTACTCATCCACATTGACTAATGCGGATGGTAAGAAATGCGGATGAACTGAAGAAGGAAATGCAGATAAGGCATTCCTCATCCGAATTGACTAATGTGGATGACCAGCCAAATGCGGATGAACCAGATTATGAATGCGGATTAACATAGGCATGCCGATGATGATGATGTTGCATGGGTATACCTACTGTATACCATATATGTATTATGCTTTGTATGATGATGAATGAATGTTATGTGTATGTTCCTTATGATTATGCATGTTTATCTTTCCGAATCTTTACGAATTATGGAAATGAATGAATGAAGTATTATGTAACGTAAAGTGAAAGATAATGAAAGAGGAACATGATGATGAATGCATGTGTTAATGAACGAACGAAAAGAAATATGATGATAATACATGCATTAATGAATGAACGAACTAAGTCTTGCAAGCATTGGATAAGGAATAACGGGTCTTTCTTTGTGATTGACCATACGCATGGTACCTCTACCGCTTACCTACTAGTACTGTGGCATAAGTTTGTTGTTCATTTGTTGACTTCGGCCCAGTAGCTAAGACTGATCGGGGTATAGCATATGGTATTGGTACAAAAGATATCCAATGTGCAAGCAAAGATGAAACGGGATCCTTGTCATTTGACCACAGTAATCATAGCCGAGTGCTATGAAGTGGGTAAAGCCTGACAGGATCCATATGAGAATTTGAAGATAATGATGTATAACAAATAATGAAGATAATAATGAATATTATCTTTGTGTATGTATGGTGTATGATCATGTGAAAGAATGTTTTATAATGGAAATTAACTATGTTTATTATAAAACTAGAACTCACTCAGCAACGCTGACTTTTATGTGTTTCCAGTTGGCAGGTAGTGTTGCTGGGGATGGCACGAGGCGACTACTCAGCTCTTTTGGGATGGCATTCTCCTTTTGATAATGCTGCCACGCAATAGGATGCGGGCTTATAATGCATGCAACACATTATGTTGCATGCAAGTGTCAAGTGTTCCTTGAGGATCCCAATAAACGGGATTACTTATGGAACCTTCCTTAAGGATCCTGATAAACGGGATTACTTAAGGAATCTTCTTTATGATAAAATTTTTAATGTTTTATACTAGAGGTCACTGTATATGACCATTTTGTAATCAGTAACGATGTAATCTTTGTACAAGCTTTTATGATGAAATGAAATGTATCTTTTGAATGTTTCCGCTGCATTGTTTTTTTAAGATGTTTATAAATATATACAAATGTATGTTTTATGTGCGATGAACGACCAACTGTGAGGTGCCCGGGAACGGGGCCTTACAAGTTGGTATCAGAGCCAAAGTTTAAGTGAAATGGGTAAATTTTCAAATAAACCTAAACTTAAACTGAAAATGGGACAGAAAGGAAGAGAATGCCATCTGTGTAGTTGCGTGCCATCAGGTATTTTCTTAAAGATTAACTGGTATTATGTGCGCATGTGATATGATTTATGTGTACTGTTAGATTTAGATACTAATGTAGTCAGCACGGGTGATGCTCGGGGTGCGAAGAGTAGAGTAAGTGGCTAATCACAGCTGGCCACTGTAATTAGGAACTTACCATACTTGACATAAACTGAGCTATTTCCTTGAATGACTGTGTTAGTATTTGAATCTTTCAGTGAGATAGAGAATGGCTGGGGTAGATCTTCCAAAGCTTCCCGGGGTGGAGGTGGTGGCGGACGTGGTGCTGAACCGCGAGCCACAAGAGGAAGACCTAGGGTAGAGAAAGTGGTTCAGGAGGAAACCGAGACCCCTCATCAGGAGGGAGTAGACGAGAGCGCCAATTTGAGAGCCTCGGTAAAAGAGGCACTAGTTGAAGAGGTACATCAGGTCATGCAGACAATCTTACTGTCTGTAGTGACCGATGTGATAAAGGCTGTACGCGAAGATGAAAGGCAAGGGAGGAACCGGTCCTCGAGGAGACCGCATCGACAAGAGCCGGAAACGGTTCTATCTGATAATTAAGAGGAAGAGGAGGAGGAGCCGGTATGGGAGACAACACGGGGTTGTAATTACGGGGCATTCATGAGGTGCAAGCCCCCTACTTTTGACGGTTCTGGCACTGCTGCTGATGCTCACCAATGGGTGAGAGGAATGGAGGCTGTCCTCGATATTAGTGATTGCTAGGAGGACAAGAAGGTGAAGTTTGCTACCCACTCTTTCACGGGGTTGGCTTTATGCTGGTGGGACAATATAGTCCAAGCCGAGGGTAGCAGGGCCATAGGGAAAATGAAGTGGGCCGAGTTAAAAAGAATGGTGATCGAGGAGTTCAGTCCTCGTCGGGAAATGGACAAAGTCCAGAGAGAGTTCCTGCAGTTGGAGATGGGGATGATGACCCACCAACAATACACCACCAAGTTCAATGAAATGGCACGGTTGGTGCTGGATCAGGTGACGCCGGTTTCTCGAAAGATCAACCGGTATATTCAGGGGCTGCCAGCTGATATCCGCAGGCATTTGATTACCGCTCGACCAAGCACTTTTAGGTCGGCAGTGGACTTGGCTGGGAGATTATATGATGAACGGGCTGTGGTGGTGAAGGCTGAGATTAGTAAGAAGGGAGGTAGTGAGAGGAACTGGCAGGGGAAAGGTTTGGTCGAGGTGATACTTCGACGAGTAACAAGAAGGCAAGGGTGGATGACCGCCGTGTGGTCATGTCAAGATCTGGGTTGAGGAAGTGTGGCCAATGTGGAAGAGAGCACTCGGGGGAGTGCAAGTGGGGATCAAATATCTGCTTTAAGTGTGGAAAGACAGGGCATATGGCCAAGGATTACCGGACAGGCAAATGTTTTAACTGTGGGAAAAGTGGTCATATGAGCAGAGACTGCAAGAAGCCGAGGGATGAGGGCTCAGGGGTGAGTAGACGGGAGGAGAAGAACCAAGGGCAAAGGCCAGGGCATTCACGATGACGCAGGAGGAGGCCAGGACGAACCCTGATGTTGTGTCTGGTACGTTTCTGGTGAACCAAACTTTAGCCTCTGTATTATTTGATTCGGGTGCCAGTAGGAGTTTTATTTCTGCTGCCTTCTGTACTAAGCTGCCTGTTAGTAGTAGACGTGTTAATGTGCCCTTTGATGTAGAAACTGCCATAGGTAAGTCTACTAGGATCTCTGAGGTGATAGAGGGTTGTGATGTTGAATTAGAGGGCCACAAATTTCCGGTTAGACCCTTCGCTATGACTTTAGGTGGTTTCGATCTGGTGCTTGGGATGGATTGGTTGGCCGGACTTTGAGGCGAACATCGTGTGTCGCAAGAAGATGATTCAATTGACAGCGCTCGGCGGTGGTTCAGTGACAGTTTATGGTGATCGGGTTACTACGATTCCGAAGGTGATCTCAATGGTTGTGGCGGGAAAATGTATGAGGCGTGGGTGTAGCGCCTACTTATGTTATGTGAAAGATGTGGAAACGCCAACACCACAACTATCTGATATTCCGGTTGCGCGTGATTTTCTAGATGTGTTCCCGGAAGACTTATCGGGATTGTCACCTGACAGGGAGATCGAGTTCCAGATTGACCTGATACCGGGTGCTCAACCTGTCGCCAAGGCACCGTATCGATTGGCCCCGATGGAAATGAAAGATTTGATGGAACAGTTGCAAGAGTTGTTGGATAAGGGTTTATTAGACCGAGTATCTCACCTTGGGGTGCTCCGGTCCTGTTTGTGAAAAAGAAAGACGGTAGTATGAGGATGTGCATCGACTACCGTGAGCTGAATAAGTTGACAGGGAAGAACATATACCCCTTGCTGAGAATCGATGATTTATTTGATCAGCTTCAAGGCGCCAGTTGGTTTTCACGAATAGATCTTCGATCGGGCTACCATCAGCTGAAAGTGAAGGAACAAGACATCCCTAAAACAGCTTTTCGTACGCGCTACGGTCACTACGAGTTTCTTTTCATGTCTTTTGGTTTGACCAATGCGCCAGCTGCTTTTATGGATTTGATGAACCGAGTGTGTCGACCGATGTTGGATAAATTAGTGATTGTATTTATTGACGATATCCTGATTTATTCAAGAAGCGAAACGGAGCATGGCGGTCACATTCGAGAAGTACAGAAACATTGAGAAGGAGAAATTGTACGCCAAGTTCTCCAAGTGCGCATTTTGGTTGCGTGAAGTTCAGTTCTTGGGTCACGTGGTTAATCTGGAGGGGATTATGGTCGATCCGGCAAAGGTGGAAGTAGTAATGCAATGGAGGTCTCCAAAGACGCCATCCGAGATCCGTAGTTTCTTGGGTTTGGCAGGCTACTACAGAAGATTCATTCAAGACTTCTCCAAGATTGCTTCTCCACTGACCAATTTGACCCGGAAAGATGTGAAGTTTGTATGGGGTCAAGCTCAAGAGAAGGCATTTGAAGAATTGAAGACGAGGTTGACCCAAGCTCCAGTATTGGCATTACCCGATGGAAGCGATGACTTGGTGGTTTATTCTGATGCTTCCTACTCGGGGTTGGGGTGCGTATTAATGCAAAGGGGAAAGTGATAGCCTATGCATCCCGGCAACTGAAAGTTCATGAGGTTAATTATCCTACTCATGACTTGGAGCTAGCAGCTGTGGTCTTTGCGTTAAAGATTTGGAGGCACTATCTCTACGGGACGAAGTGCACCATATTTACCGACCACAAGAACTTGAAGTACTTCTTCGAGCAAAAAGATTTGAATATGAGGCAAAGGCGATGGTTGGAACTTATAAAGGATTATGATTGTGGGATCCATTACCATCCGGGCAAAGCTAACGTGGTGGCTGATGCCCTTAGCCGAAAGGAGAGGCCCGAGCCGATACGGGTGAAGGCATACCAACTGATTATGACCTCGGATGTGATGAAGCAAGTCAAAGAGTTTCAAGATGAGGCACTGAAGGAATATCATCTTAACTCAGAACGAATGAGAGGTCTGGTCGCGGAACTGGGTGAAAACACGTTTGGTGTCAAGACTCGATTTGGGCGAATGTGGATTCCTCGTTTTGGAGATCTACGAATGAAGATTATGGACGAAGCCCACAAAACTCGATACTCCATTCATCCCGGTGCTACCAAGATGTACCAAGACATGAAGAAAGATTACTGGTGGCCGGGTATGAAGCGTGATGTGGTGGAGTATGTGAGTAAATGTCTCACTTGTTTTCAAGTAAAGGCAGAACATCAGAAGCCGTATGGGAAGATTCAACCTTTGGACATACCGGAATGGAAGTGGGAGCACATCACCATGGATTTCATTACGAAACTGCCGCGTACTCCAAAAGGGTATGATGCGATATGGGTGATTGTTGATCGTCTGACGAAGAGTGCTCACTTCCTACCGATACGCGAGACATACTCATCCGAGAGGTTGGCCGATCTTTTCATCAAAGAGATTGTGACTCGTCATGGTGTACCGGTGTCAATTGTGTCGGATCATGACACCCGGTTTACATCCAAATTCTGGAAGAAATTCCGCGATGCTATGGGGACGAGGTTACATATCAGTACGGCTTATCATCCCCAAACTGATGGTCAGTCAGAAAGAACCATTCAGACGTTAGAAGACATGCTCTGGGCATGTGTGATTGATTTTGGGGGGAGTTGGGATGACCACCTACCGTTAGTTGAATTCTCGTACAACAACAGCTATCATGCCAGTATTGATATGCCATCTTATGAGATGCTATACGGTAGGAGATGCAGGACACCCGTATGTTGGGGTGATATTGTTCAAAAGGAATTGGGAAGCGTCGAGGTGATCGAGGCTATGACTGAAAAGATTGAAAGGATCAAGGCCTACATGAAGGCAGCCAAAGACAGACAGAAGTCGTATGCCGATAAACGATGCAGGCCGATCGAATTCCAGGTGGGTGACTGGGTTATGTTAAAGGTCTCGCCTTGGAAAGGAATCATTCGGTTCCGAAAGCGAGGCAAACTGAGCCCGCGTACATAGGCCCTTTCCGAATCAATGGCCGTGTAAGAGAGGTGGCCTATAGGTTGGAATTGCCAGATGAGCTAAGTGGAATTCACCCTACTTTCCACGTATCTCATCTGAGAAAGTGTCTGGCCGATGAAGAAATGATCGTTCCACTGGAAGATATCGAAGTAGATGAACGGCTCAATTATGTAGAGCAACCAGTGGCAATCATTGATAGAAAAGAGAAGCGGCTGCGAAATAAAGTGGTTCCTCTGGTGCGTGTACAGTGGCGGCACAGGAAGGGATCCGAGTCAACGTGGGAAACTGAAGAAGAAATGAGGCAGCATTACCCACGATTGTTCGAGGAATAACAGGTTTCGGGGACGAAACCTTTATAAGGGGGTGGACTTGTAACACCCGAAATTTTGATTAGACAAAGAGAAATAATAAGAAGAAAAGAAAGGAAAGAATTTTGGAAGGAAAGGAAAAAGAAATAAAAAGTGGAGGGGTTTTGTGTAAAAGTACAAAGAAAAGTAAATATCTGATATACATAGGGATGGCTGCCCACACTTTTTCTCTCAACCCCAAATATTCGAAATGTTCTAGAGAGAGAAAGAGCAGACCACGGGAATTTGAAGGAAGAACAAGAAGAAGAAGAGGGCAGATTCGAGGTACAAGGTCTCACGGTGACGGGTTTTGAAGAAGCCATACCCAGCAACACAATGTGAGTTCTAAGACCCCTTCTTTTACGCATTTTTGAACGATTTTGGGGGCTGGAACACATAGTGAAACTGTTTTCGAGCCGTGAGCGCTCAATCTGTGTATGTATGTATGAGTATGAGTGTGGTGTATGGTCCGCTTGGACTGCTATGCCTAATGTATGTAAGATTTCTAGGACAGATAGATGAATTTCAGCATGTAGATCGTATGCGTACTGCTGATGTATGTTTTAGAAGTCATTCTTATGATATGCATGATGTTTAGTTTGTTCTAAGTAGTTGATATGATAAATCAGTGCTAATGTATGTTAAGATGATGATTAAGAGCTGAAAAAACAGCACAGGTTAAGTGTAGGGTGAACTGCTCATCCGCATGGACTAATGCGGATGACCAAGAAAAGGCGGTAAGGCAAAATTTCTCATCTGCATTGGCCTAATGCGGATAGGTTAGAATGCGGATTAAAGCATTCTTCATCCGCATCGATTTAATACGGACAAAACAAGAAAAATGGCTAAGGCAGTACTCGGCCACATTGATCTAATGCGGACAAGTCAGGAAGAATGGCCAAGGCATTCTTCAACCGCATCGACCAATACGGGTAGTACACGAAATACGATTAAGGCATTTACTCATCCGCATTGACTAATGCGGATGGCAAGAAATGCGGATGAACTGAAGAAGGAAATGCGGATAAGGCATTCCTCATCCGCATTGACTAATGCGGATGACCAGCCAAATGCGGATGAACCAGATTATGAATGCGGATTAAGCTTAGTAAGATCTGATTTATTTGGGTAAGCGAGTAACATAGGCAGGCCGATGATGATGATGTTGCATGGGTATACCTACTGTATACCATATATGTATGATGCTTTGTATGATGATGAATGAATGTTATGTGTATGTTCCTTATGATTATGCATGTTTATCTTTCCGAATCTTTACGAATTATGGAATGAATGAATGAAGTATTATGTAACGTAAGTGAAAGATAATGAAAGAGGAACATGATGATGAATGCATGTATTAATGAACAAACGAAAAAAATATGATGATGAATACATGCATTAATGAATGAACGAACTAAGTCTTGCAAGCATTGGATAAGGAATAACGGGTCTTTCTTTGTGATTGACCATATGCATGGTACCTCTACCGCTTACCTACTAGTACTGTGGCATACGTTTGTTGTTCATTTGTTGACTTTGGCCCAGTAGCTAAGACTGATCGGGGTATAGCATATGGTATTGGTACAAAAGATATCCAATGTGCAAGCAAAGATGAAACGGATCCTTATCATTCGACCACAGTAATCATAGCCGAGTGCTATGAAGTGGGTAAAGCGTGACAGGATCCATATGAGAATTAAAGATAATGATGTATAACAAATGATGAAGATAATAATGAATATTATCTTTGTGTATGTATGATGTATGATCATATGAAAGAATGTTTTATAATGGAAATTAACTGTGTTTATTATAAAACTAGAACTCACTCAGCAACGCTGACTTTTATGTGTTTCCAGTTGGCAGGTAGTGTTGCTGGGGATGGCATGAGGCGACTACTCAGCTCTTTTGGGATGCATTCTCCTTTTGATAATGCTGCCACGCAATAGGATGCGGGCTTATAATGCATGCAATACATTATGTTGCATGCAAGTGTCAAGTGTTCCTTGAGGATCCCAATAAACGGGATTACTTAAGGAACCTTCCTTAAGGATCCTGATAACGGGATTACTTAAGGAATCTTCTTTATGATAAAATTTTTAATGTTTTGTACTAGAGGTCACTGTATATGACCATTTTGTAATCAGTAACGATGTAATCTTTGTACAAGCTTTTATGATGAATGAAATGTATCTTTTGAATGTTTCCGCTACATTGTTTATTTAAGATGTTTATAAATATATACAAATGTATGTTTTATGTGTGATGAACGACCAACTGTGAGGTGCCCGGGAACGGGGCCTTACACAATCCTGAGTCAGCCAGCATTGACCTTGCAGCTTCAATGAGAGTCCTGTTCTTTCTCTCAACCACTCTATTCTGTTCAGGAGTTCTGTGATACTAAACTGCCTCTTAATTCCCTTAGACAGGTAAATCATCAAGTGTGTGGTTTCTAAACTCTGTTCCATTGTCACTCCTTACACACTTGACCTGCAGGGAATACTGCTTCTCCACAAATAACACAAAGTTCATAATAGCCTTGGCCGCTTCATCCTTGGAGTGCAAGAAGAAAGTCCATACATATCTGGAGTAATCATCCACAATTACCAGACAGTATTTCTTCTTTGCCCTGCTCATCACTCTGACAGGACCAAAGAGATCCATGTGCAAGAGTTGCAAGCAGGCAGTGGACTTTGGTTCTTCTATTGGAGGGAATGAAACTCTGTGTTGTTTTCCCTTTAAGCAAGCAGTGCAGTTGTCTTCACACTTGAACTCCTTCAAAGGCAATCCTCTTACTAAACCATGATTTATTAGCTGATTCATGTTCTTGAAATTAACATGTCCCAGCCTTCTATGCCATAGAGTAGACTCTTGAGGAGAGGCCTTGGGGAATAGGCAAGGATGACCTTTTAGATCTATCTTTTTGGAAAGATCTAAGGCATATACTCTTCCTGTCCTGTTGGCCTTCAAGAGAGTATATTCATCCAACACCTTGTCAATCAAATTTAGAACTTTGGATGACAGAATCCGACAGTTCTGGCTTGTGAAAAGGGCAACATGGCCTTTATCACACATTTGACTGACACTTAAGAGATTGTAATTGAGATTCTCCACATGGTTAACATCATCAAACTTATTTTCCCATTGGAAACAAAGCCTTTTCCAATGATGTAACCCTTTGCATCATTGCCAAAGGAGACAAATCCCTTCTTTCCTTGAGAGTAGTCATTAAGAAGAGAACTGCTTCCTGTCATATGCATGGATCCTCCACTGTCTACATACCAGATGCTTCTTTGGCATGTTGAAGACCCTGCAATCATAACAACAAGTTATTTAGTTTTAGAGACCCAAACCCTTTTGGTTTGGGTCTGTTCTCAACAACAGGTGCAACACTAACAGTGTGTTATGTGTGACAGCCTGAGGTGAAGGAGATGGTGTAGAAGAGGAACTCTTTGGCTTGGATTTCCTTTTCTGTGGTTTTAACTCAGGAGCATCTAATTGGTTGACTCTTCCTATTAGATGCTGAACCATCATCACAAGTTGTGTCTGACTTTGTGATAAAGCTTTCAGCTCTTCAGACACAATGGGGCTTGCTGATGATGGATTCCTGTGTTGCACCATCTTCTTTTGAGCACCTCAGCTGTTGCCTGAGTAACCCCTACCTTCGTTTTCGATTTGCTTTTGGGCTTAGGGGTTTCAGGCTTTGATGTTGCTAGTACAAACTTGGTCTCAAACTCATTTTTCATTTTATTCATTTGCTCTTTAATTTTCTCCTTTTGTTTGAGTTTGGAACCCCTTTTGTACCAGCAATCATCAGTAAGATGATTAAAGAAACCACATATCTCAGATGGCTTCTTCTTCATTCGGTCTGTTCAGTCGCTCAAGTGTCATAATCGTCTGTCCAGTCGCCCGTTTGAATTTCAATCGCACACTGTTAGTGTCAGTCGCCTGCACAGTCGTACGACTAAGTTCAATCGCACGATTGTATCTCATCGCTCCCCATCGCCCTTTCAGTCGCCTACTCGATAAAATTTATTATGGACTCTGAAAATTTTGCATTCTCAGCAGGGAAAGACTCAAGGATCCAGAACTTACTGCTTCTGGAGAATGAGATTGGTAACCACAATAAGCCACCTAAGCTTCTGTCTATTGATGAATTCCCGCAGTGGAAGCAGAGGTTTGAGATTCATCTCAATGGTGTGGACACTAATCTTTGGAATGCTATTGAAACTGGTTACACCATGCCAGTTGGTGCTGATGGTTTGCCATTAACGTTGAGTGGAATGACTGATGCTCAAAGGACTGCCTACAATGCTGAAAAGAAAGCTTACGCGATGCTCACCTGTGACATCCGTCACCAAAGGTCCGTCATTTAACGTGTTTTACTTAGCCTTTATTTACAGACAATCCTTATTTTGACGAACCATTACGTGAATACCATAGTTGCCTTACTTAATTGCCCTTATATATGTAGTATCTTAAGACATTCTCAAGAATTGCCCCGTTAACACTAACACGTCATTTTATAATAAAATAATTTTCACGAATAAAATCATTTTAACTTACAAATAACATAAATAAACATTTTATCATCATAAAACAAGACTAAATTATAACGTTTTTAACCGAAACAAATTTAGACTCGGGGCAAAGTGCGGGGACTAAACTTGAAACTTTGAGAAACAAGGCTGGGTATAAATACCCACCTTCCAGCCATTTCTCCCCTTTTCCTCCCTCTCACTTCACCTTCTTCTCCACCATTTTCTCTCTACTCTCTCTCTCTAGAAACCAACACCAAAACCACCACCGTTTCTAGCATTTTCGTCTTCAAATCTCGAGCACCATCGTGAATACTAGTTCCTAGCAGGTAGATAACCTCACTACCTCGTTTATAACTCGATTTCACAACTGCATTCGAGGGTTTTCGGGTGCTCGGGTTCATCCGAGCACAAGAGGTCGTGTGGACTTGCATGTCTTGTTTCTGAGTGTGTTTCTGTCTAGATAGGTTAGAATATGAGTTCTGGAGTTCTGGTTGGGTAACACTCGCGATCGGGCGCAGCCGAAGGCCGACCTGAAACTCACTGCCGTCGCGACTCCCGATGGCGCGAATGGGGTTTGTCGCGCGCGAAAGGGATGTGCGACTGCATGTGTGTGTGCGACTTGAGACTTGAGCGAATAGGTAAGTCGTGCGGGTTGTGTCGCGCGACTGTCGTGGGTGCGAAACAGAGGTTGTCACGCGAAACAGAGGTTGTCACGCGATTAGTAATGTCACGCGATTGAGATGTCACGCGACAGGGGTTGTCGCGTGACTGGGCTATGCGAATGTGGATTGTGTGCGAGTGTGTGAAATCGCACGGTCAGATGCCTGTCGCGCGAAAGAGGGTCCTCTCGCGCGAATGAAGCTGATTCGCGCGGAGGGACTTCAAGTCGCGTGGTTGGCTGTTGGGTCGTGCGACTGGTATTGCATGGTACGACTGAAGGCTTAGTCACACGGATGGAGGATCAATTGTACGAAAGTAGCTAATTCGTACAACTGAAAGCCCACTCGTGTGAATGGAGTGTCAGTCGTGCGTCCGTCCTACTGTATGACTTAATGGTTGTGCGTGTGTGGATCCCCTCTTCGGAGATCTCACGACGATAATAAAATATAATTAAGTGTCATAACTTGATCACAAAGATTAAAGGCAACGTACCCTTAACTAAGATGGTGTTGACTGCACGTACGACTAATTAAAAAATCTAACAATATCCCACCAGTCTAACTGATCAATAGTGATTGACTGTGTTTGGGAAGTTCATCACTGCTTGAGTGTACTACTCACGACCAAACCGAAACGACCCGACTCAATTAAACAATATTATTAACAATATTCCACCAGATTAATTTCTTAAATAACTGTCAATAGGTGATTGACTGTTCATACATACATACAATTTGGGAAGTCATCAGACATACTTACCACTTAACAAGTGAGTTTCGTTGCCCCTTTTTACGCTTATACAATTGTTTCAATCTGTTTACAATATGGGGGAAAAGTATGCTCACACGTTTTCAATGCTGTACAACATACATACAATTTTCATACTTGGAATCAAACAATATACAGCATCATTACAAGTTTACAATTTAACCCTGCGAAGCTCACCAACATTATTGTTGACCATTTTGAGCATATTTTCAGGTAACAATGAGAACTGAAGATCTAGGAGTGCTGCCTGTAGAGGAGACCCTAGATGCATTTTTGTTAATACTTTTGTAAAGCTTGAACTGAATATGATCTTTTGTACACTTGTTCCTATGTTTGTGGGAATATTACATTACAAGTTGTAATCAATGTTTTTGTGATCATTGTGTTGTGCTTATGACTATGCTGTCATGAACTTTGATTATACACGACACAAGTCTCCATTTGTGTTCGGGTGTCGTCATGAAACGCTGGTCATCATAATTTTTTATTGCTACTCTATCATATACCATGTGTTATGGATCCCGTCTAGCTCGCATTCCCCGTGTTTCCGCTTTCCGCTTTAGTCGGGGTGTGACAGACTGGTATCAGAGCCATGGTTATAGAGAATTAGGCAATTACACTTGACCTAGACTATAACCTAGGAACCTTCATGTATTTGCATGCTTAAGCTTGTGTGCATTTATATATCTCGTGTATGTGTTCCTCCTTACATGATTGATTATCCTTCTGTTATGTGATCTTTCACCTTGTGCTTGAGCCTTGTGCTCGTCACTGATGAGTGTTTTCCTATTGGATCTCCGTTCCCTCTGTGCGCCGAGTTATCATAACCAATTTGGAATCGAAACCCGAACAGATCGTCGCAGATCTTACATGCGCCTGACCTCGTACACTGGGAGACCGACCCCGAGGAGGCTATGTCTGAGTCCTTTTAAGGACGCGAGATAGACACCTCCGTAAGACTATACGTGACTACATGTTTGGTTCCCAGTCGATTTGATGGATTATTATGGATTGATGTGAAGGAAGGTCGGATGTCATGTAACCAGATTAGGCATCATTCTTCTCGGTACATCGTGGGTGTGGTGGGAACGCTGCGGAGAACCCTATATATAAGCATCACCGTATACCGAGAATATGCTTGAAATGACTACATGGTGGTCTTGACTGACTGGAGCATCGGACGTTGAAACTTGATAAGTGGATTACTTGTGTATCATAAGGACTAAAGCTATATGTTACCTCTTTTATGGATAGAACATGCCGCCTCGAAGATCTAACCGCAGAAGTAGTAGCGGAAGTGAAGCCCCGAGGGTCAGAGGCAGAGGCAGAGGCAGATCTTCAGGAGCAAATGAGGGTCCTATTGGCAATAATCAAGGGACTGGAAGCCCTGATTGGCAACCTGATTTCCCAACAACTGACTGCCTTGATTCCCACTATGTAGCTCAAGTGAGCGATGCTGGTGCATCAGCAGACCACTCCCACGGGATGGTGTTAACGAGAATGAGGTAATGGAACCCGACTGGGAATGAAAGCAACCAGGAGACCGGTAATGGTGGTACAGCCGGTAATGGAACTGGGGTTGCTAATACCAAACGTGGCTGTTCTTACAAGAGTTTGTGGCCTGTAAGCCCTGGGATTTTGATGGCAAAGGTGGGGCGATAGCCCTGATCAGATGTTCGAGAAAATGGAGGCTGTGATTGACATCAGCGAATGCCTCGACAGCCACGCATCAAAGATGTTACGTGCTCACTGCAGGCCGAGCACTAACCTGGTGGAACACCCAGGTTCAATCGAGAGGAAGGGAATCTGCGATGCAGATGACATGGGATGAGTTAAGCTTTGATTACCGAGGTACTGCCCTCACAATGAGATGCAAAAGCTTGAGCATGATTTCTGGAATCATGCCATGGTGGGGGCGGGGCATGCAGCCTACACTGACCGATTCCACGGTTGCTAGACTAGTTCCACATTTAGTCACTCCGGAATCTAAGAGGATTGAGAGGTACATTGGGGACTTGCGCCTCAATACGGGCAATGGTAACTGCAAGCAGCTGCTCCTCCTACGATTCAGAGCGCAATTCTGAAGGCTGGCGCTCTGACCGATGAGATGGTACAACAGGGTATTGGGAAAGGGAGCAGAGAAGCGAAAGGATGCGGGAACAAGCCGGTCGAGTGCCGTAAATCTGATAAAAGGGCCAAGTCACCAGAAACTTTGCGGCCGTGACTCAGGGAAGAGGGAATATGTTGGCCATATCCCAAGTGTGACAGATGCAGCTATCATCATCCCCCAGAGACGCAGTGCCGGGTGTGCGCAAACTGTAGGCGCCCGGGCACCTAGCAAGAGATTTAGAGTGGCACCGAATCTGTTTTGCACCCCCCGTCAGCGCGGTTCACCCCCCGGAATGCCAGAGTCTGTTACGATGTGGAAATCCTGGTCACTTCAGAAACATGTGCCCCGACTGAACAGGGCACCGGGTCAACAGGGGATAACCAACAGCAAGTGAATGGCCATAGCAGGCGCTCAAGGTCATGGAAACCAAGGAATGCTGCACGGGCGCATTATCGCTCATTCGTCATTGGAGCTAATGATGCCCCTCAGGACCCGAACGTTGTTCGGGTACGTATCTGCTCAATCACCATTTTGCATCCATACTATTTGATACTGGAGCAGACAATAGCTTTATATCCTCTGAGTTCGTGCATATGCTTGATTTAAGTGCTAGTAGCTAGAAACTAGTTACTCCGTAGAAATGGCCAATGTAGGGTTGAACAAGCAGACGATATTATTAAGATTGCACCCTAATGTTAGAGGACCAGGCCTATAGCATAGATTTAATACCATTCGAGTTAGGCAGCTTCGACTGATAGTGGGTATGGATTGGTTGTCAAATCAAGGAGCCGAGATTGTTTGTCGGAGAGCGTAGTACGAATCCCCATGCCAAACGGGAGGTACTCAAGATTCAAGGAGAACGCCGGGAAGAACCCGAAGCTCATTTCTTGCATGAAGCCCGCCGAAGTTTACGGAAGCAGTGTTACACTTTTCTGGCTCACATCGTAGAAAAGAAAGAAGAAGAGACAACTTGGCAGACATTCCAATCGTACGGGATTATCCGGAGGTGTTCCCTGATGATTTGTCTGGATTGCCTCCTCCCGACAGGTGGAATTCCATATAGAGCTGGTTCCTGGAGCTACACCGGTAGCAAGACACCTTACCGGTTAGCACCCTCAGAGATGCAAGAGTTTATCCAGCCAATTACAGAACTACTGGAGAAGGTTTTCATCCGACCGAGTCAATCACCGTGGGGAGCACCGGTATTATTGTCAAGAAGAAGGATGGGTCGTTTCGTATGTGCATCGACTACAGGGAATTGAACAAATTGACCGTGAAGAATCGGTATCCTCTCCCCAGAATCGACGACCTGTTCGATCAGTGCAAGGAGCCTCGTATTTCTCTAAGATCGACCTTCGATCTGGTTATCATCAATTAAGAGTGTTCGATGACGATATTCCAAAAACAGCATTCAGAACTCGTTACGGGCACTATGAGTTCTTGGTCATGCCATTCGGATTGACCAACGCTCCCTGTCTTTATGGATTTAATGAATCGGTGTGTAAGCCTTATCTTGATAAGTTCTTGATCGTGTTCATAGACACATACTCATCTATTCTCGTTCAAAGGAGGACCATGAAAAACACCTCCAAACGATTCTAGAACTGTTAAAGGAAGAGAACTTTTCGCCAAGTTCTCGAAGTGTGAATTCTGGCTTCGAGAAGTAAAGTTCTTGGGTCATGTAGTTAACGAAAATGGAATTCATGTGGACCCTGGTAAGATCGAAGCTGTGAAGAAGTGGGATACTCCCCAAACACCCTCAGAAATACGACAATTCTTGGGATTGGCCGCTATCGTCGCTTCATTGCCAATTTCTCCAAGATTGCCCAACCGTTAACTTTGTTGACTCAGAAAGACAAGAAGTTCGATGGGGGAAAGCACAAGAACAGGCGTTCCAACATTGAAAGAGAAGTTGTGCAACGCACCGATATTGTCCCTTCCAGACGGAACCGATGATTTTTGTGGTGTACTGTGATGCTTCACATCAAGGTTGGGCTGTGTACTAATGCAGAAAGATAAGGTAATTGCCTACGCTTCGCGACAACTCAAGTGCATGAAAAGAACTACACAACTCACGATTGGAGTTGGGTGCCGTATGAGTTGCACTCAAATATGGAGGGCATTATCTATATGGAACCAATGCATCATCTACACGACCATAAGAGCCTTCAACACATCAGAACCAGAAAGAAATTAACATGCGGCAGCGACGCTGGGTAGAACTGCTTAGCGACTACGATTGTGAATCCGTATCATCCGGGAAAGCTAACGTGGTGGCTGATGCTTAATAAGCCGCAAGAACGTGTGAAAACCATTACGTGCTCGGCGCTAGGTTTGACTATTCAAACCAATTTAAAGGCTCAGATACGAGTTTCATTCTTTGGTTTGACCAATGCGCCGCTGCTTTTATGGATTTGATGAACCGAGTGTGTCGGCCGATGTTGGATAAATCAGTGATTGTATTTATTGACGATATCCTGATTTATTCAAGAAGCGAAACGGAGCATGCGGTCACATTCGAGAAGTACTAGAAACGTTTAGAAGGGAGAAATTGTACGCCAAGCTTCTCCAAGTGCGCATTTTGGTTGCGTGAAGTTCAGTTCTTGGGTCACGTGGTTAATCGGAGGGGATTATGGTCGATCCGGCAAAGGTGGAAGCAGTATATGCAATGGAAGTCTCAAAGACGCCATCCGAGATCCGTAGTTTCTTGGGTTTGGCGGGCTACTACAGAAGATTCATTCAAGACTTCTCCAAGATTGCTTCTCCACTGACCAAGTTGACCCGGAAAGATGTGAAGTTTGTTGGGGTCAAGCTCAAGAGAAGGCGTTTGAAGAATTGAAGACGAGGTTAACCCAAGTCCGTTTGGTATTACCCGATGGAAGCGATGACTTGGTGGTTTATTCTGATGCTTCCTACTCGGGGTTGGGGTGCGTATTAATGCAAAGGGGAAAGGTGATAGCCTATGCATCCCGACAGCTGAAAGTTCATGAGGTTAACTATCCCTACTCATGATTGGAGCTAGCAGCTGTGGTCTTGCGTTAAAGATTTGGAGGCACTATCTCTACGGACGAAGTGCACCATTTACGACCACAAGAGCTTGAAGTACTTCTTCGCAACAAAGATTTAATATGAGAAAGCAGATGGTTGGAACTATAAAAGATTATGATTGTGAGATCCATCTACCATCCGGGCAAAGCCAACATGGTGGTGATGCCCTTAGCCGAAAGGAGAGGCCCGAGCCGATACGGGTGAAGGCATACCAGCTGATTATGACCTCGGATGTGATGAAGCAAGTCAAAGAGTTTCAAGATGAGGCACGAAGAAGATCATCTTAACTCAGAACGAATGAGAGGTCTGGTCGCGAACTGGTGAAAACACGTTTGGTGTCAAGACTCGATTTGGGCAATGTGGATTCCTCGATTTGGGATCTACGATATGAGATTATGGACGAAGCCCAAAACTCGATACTCATTCATCCCGGTGCTACCAAGATGTACTCAAGACATGAAGAAAGATTTGGTGGCCGGGTATGAAGCGTGATGTGGTGGAGTATGTGAGTAAAGTCCTCACGTGTTTGCAAGTAAAGGCAGAAGCATCAGAAGCCTATGGAAAGATTCAACCGTTGGAATACCGGAATGGAAGTGGGAGTACATCACCATGGATTTCATTACAAAGCTGCCACGTACCCAGAAAGGGTATGATACTATATGGGTGATTGTTGGATCGTCTGACGAAGAGTGCTCACTTCCTACGATACGCGAGACATATTCATCCGAGAGGTTGGCCGATCTTTTCATCAAGAGATTGTGACTCGTCATGGTGTACCGGTGTCAATTGTGTCGATCGCGACACCCGGTTTACATCCAAATTCTGCGAAGAAATTCACGATGCTATGGGGACGAGATTACATATTAGTCACTGCTTATCATCCTCAAACTGATGGTCAGTCAGAAGGACCATTCAGACTTAGAAGGACATGCTGGGCATGTGTGATTGATTTGGGGGGAAGTGGGATGACCACTTCCGTTAGCTGAATTCTCATACAATAACAGCTATCATGCCAGTATTGGTATGCCACCCTATGAGATGCTATACGGTAGAGATGCAGGACACCCGTTTGTTGGGGTGATATTGGCCAAAGGAATTGGGAGACGTCGAAGTGATCGAGGCTACGACTGAAAAGCTTGAAAGGATCAAGGCCTACATGAAGGCAGCCAAAGCAGACAGAAGTCGTATGCTGATAAACGACGCAGGCCGATCTGAAGTTCCAGGTGGGTGGATAGGTTATGTGTAAAGGTCTCGCCTTGGAAAGGAATCATTCGGTTCCGAAAGCAGGGGCAATTGAGCCCGGGTATATAGGCCCTTTCCGAATCATTGCTCAGTAGGAGAGGTGGCCTATAGGTTGGAATTCTACAGATGAGTTAAGTGGAATTCACCCGACTTCCACGTATCTATCTGAGAAAGTGTCTTGGCGGATGAAGAATATGATTTCCCACTGGAGGGATCATCGAGTAGAGAACGGCTCAATCTATGTAGAGCAACCAGTGGCATCCATAGAAGCAAGGAGAAGAGGTGTAGAAATAAAGTGGTTCCTCTTGTGCGGTACAGTGGCGGCACAGGAAGGGATCCGAGTCAACGTGGGAAACTAAAGAAGAAATGAGGCAGCATTGCCCACGGTTGTTCGAGGAATAACAGGTTTCGAGGGACGAAACCTATAAGGGGGTGGACTTGTAACACCCGGAAGTTTGACTTTTTGGAGTGATATGCGACTGAGTCTCAATCGCATGGAATTCATGCGACTGGAGGCCCAATCGCATGATGCTCGGACAATTGGAGGATCAAGCGCATGGAACTCATGCGACTGGAGGTCCAGTCGCATGGTGTTCATGCGACTGAAAGTCCAGTCGCTTGGACCTCGGGCGACTGAGCTATAGCTATAAAGAGGGCAGCCCACTTCTTCCCCACACTTGCACATTTTCAGTCGGGAAGAAGAGCAAAGCGAGAGAGAGCAGAGAAAGAGAGAAAGAAAGAGAGAAAGTGGTGATTCGGGCTCGAGATTTGTCGAATGGCTAGTCAAATCGAATCTCTTCATCTTCTCCTTGATAATGTGAGTTCTAGAGCCCCTCATTTACTTGTTTTCATACGATTTGGGGCTGGAACACATTCAAACCCGTTTTTGAAAAAGTGTATGTTTAACCCATTTGGGTGAAATCTTGAGTAATATGTTTAAGGTACGATTTAGGGCTTGTATATGCTTGTATGATGTCCTAGTATGAATCCCTGTGATTTAGGAGGGCTAATTTGGGCTGGAAATGAGTTTAGAGGAGTTTTCTTAAACTGAAAATGGGACAGAAAAGGGAGGAATGCCATGTGAGTAGTTGCGTGCCATCAGGTATTTTCTTAAAGTTAACAGTATTACGTAGTCAGGACAGGTTATGTGATGTGATGTATGTGTTACTGTTAGAGTTAGATACTAACGTAGTCAGGACAGGTAATGCCTCGGGGTACGAAGAGTAAAGTAAGTGGCTAATCACAACTGGCCACTGTAATTAGGAACTTGCTATACTTGACATAAACTGAGCTATTTCCTTGAATGACCGTGTTGGTGTTTGAATCTTTCAGTGTGAGATAGAGAATGGTTGGTGGTAGATCTTCTAAGGCCTCACGGGGTTGAGGTGGTGGCGGACGTGGTGCGGAACCGCGAGCCACAAGAGGAAGACCTAGGGTAGAGAAAGTGTTCAGGAGGAAAACGAGACCCCTCATCAAGAGGGAGTGGACGAGAGCGCTAACTTGAGGGCCTCGGTAAAAGAGGCAGTGGTTGAAGAGGTGCATCAGTCATGCAGACGATCTTACCGTCTGTGGTGACCGAAGTAATTAAGGCTGTCAGGGAAGGTGAAAGGAAGGAGAGGAATAGGTCCTCGGAAGACAGGAGCAAACAGGCCGGAAACGGTTCTTTCGGGTGATGAAGAGGAAGAGGAAGAGGAGGAGGAGCCGGTGCATGAAACAGCACGAGGCTGTAATTACGGGGCATCTATGAGGTGCAAGCCCCCTACTTTTGATGGTAATGGCAATGTTGTGGCTGCTCATCGATAGGTGAGAGAGATGGAGGGTGTCCTCGATATCAGCGAATGCCGGAGGACCAAAAAGTGAAGTTCGCTACCCATTCTTTCACGGATTCGGCTTTATGCTGGTGGGATAACGTGGTCCGAGCCGAGGGTAGCTGGGCCATTGGGAAGATGAAGTGGTCCGAATTGAAGAGGTTGGTGATCGAGGAGTTCTGTGCTCATCGGGAGATGGATAAAGTTGAGAGAGAGTTCCTGCAGCTGGAGGCGGGGACGATGACCCACCAACAGTACACCACGAAATTCAACGAAATGGCACGTCTGGTGCCTGATCAGGTGACACCTTTGTCGCGAAAGATCAAGAGGTATATCCAGGGTTTACCGGCGGATGTTCGCAGGCATATGATCGTCGCCCGACCAACCACCTTTAGGTCGGCGGTAGGCTTGATGGGGAGACTATATGATGAACGGGCATGGTGGTGGTGACGGATGGTAATAGGAAGGGTGGTTGAGCCTTCATTGTACAAGCTTGAATCTCACGAAATAGCAGGCAAACATTCAAAAGATACATTTGGTATATATTTATAAACATCTTAAATGCCTAGTCGCACGAATGGAGGTTCAGTCGTACGAATGGAGCTAATTCGTTTGAATGAAGATTGAATCGTGCGAATGGATGTTGAGTCGTGCAATTGGGTGCTGTGTGGTACGACTAAGTACTGAGTCGCACGAATGAAGGCTCAATCATACGAGTGAAGTTGATTCGTACGATTAAAGGTTGATTCATGCGAATGGAGTTTTGAGTCATGCGTCTGGTCCTGTCATACGATTTGAGTTGTTGTGTGTGATTTCTACTTGTGTGCGGTGTGTTTGTCGTGTGATGTTAGGGTGATATCGACACGGTTGCCATTTGCTAATGACAATCTTCAAATTAACACTATCAAACTCACTAAAGTTAAACCAAATTGAATTAACTTAACATTTTACAACTAACAACAATCGATTTTAACACTAATACTTACTAAGTAATTCTCTAACAACAATGACACTTTTACACAAATCATCGACAATGGCAACGTTTCTAGTACTTGGATCTACATAAGATCCCATTGCATGTGTTTGTGTGTGTGCTACCCGCGACCGAGTCGATCAAACGATACTATATGCTTTACACATATCATTAACGCCTAACAATAACTGTCAATAGGTGTTTGACCGTTTACTACATACAACATTTGGAAACTTTGATCACACATACTTACCACTTAACAAGTGAGTTTTGTGGCCCCTTTTTATGCTTATACATATTTCAACGTTTACAAATATGGGGGAAAGTATGCTCACCCATTTTCTATGCTGTACAACTTACATACAATTTCATACTTGGAATCAACGTGATACTGTTTGTGAGTACTTATCTGATACATACATGATTGCTGTGTGGTTCTTTCTTACAACCATTTAATTCCAATGTTGGAACCGATGGATAGGTATTGGTAGTACTCCTGGGTTGACACCCCCACCCTTGAAAGATGGTTACTAGTTGGTACCATCACTTTGCCAGGAAGGGCGTTGGGTGAATATATTCCGACAAGTTGTTGTGTGTACGTCATTAGGTTGGTTGTAAAAACTCATGGTTATGTGATTTTGCTTGCTTATACTATATGCACGGTATTCCACTACAAACACTATACAGCATCAATTACATATTTACATTTAAACCTGCGAAGCTCACCAAGAATTTTGTTGACCGTTTTGAGCATATCTTTTCAGGTGACAATGATAATTAAAGATCTAGGAGTGCTGCCTTAGTGGAGACCCTAGGATGCATTTTTTAGACTGAACATACTTGACAAACAATCATTTTGGAACATTGTTGTAGTCTATTAAACAATTATCATTCTTTTGGATACTTGTTCCCGAGTTGTGGGAATTACATTACATGGATACAATATTTGAATATGTGAATCATTACAAGTTATGCTTATGGCTATCCTGTCGTGATTATTGACTAAACACGACACAAGTCTCCATTTGTGTCGGGTGTCGTCATGACACGCTTTATCATCAATTATACATACATTGCATCTCTATTATTAACAATGTGTTAAGACGATCCTGTCTCGCTCGCATCCCCGTTTTCCGCTCTCAGCGGGGGTGTGACAGACTGGTATCAGAGCCATTGGTTATAGAGAATTAGGCAAATCACTTGACCTAGACTATAACCTAGGAACCTTCATGTAGAATTCATGCTAGGATTGGCTTGCATCTGATATTACATGTATGTTCCTCTATACTTGTTCTTTATCTTCATACTTTATACTTGTTCTTTATCTTCATACTCTATACTTGTTCTTTAACTCTATACCTTGTTATCTGACCATCCTGAGGAAAGTGCTATTACTCTTTTCTTTCCTCACGGATGCCTTTTCTGGAATCTTTCGTTTCTATGCGCGCCGCATTATACCATTAGGTTGGGATACTCAACCTGAAGGGATCTTCACAGATCACGCGCAGCGTCGATCTCGGATATTAAATCCGACCCTAAGATAGTTATGCCTGGGGTACCGAAAGAATGAAGGATAGGAAACTTTTGTTATACTAATTGAGATTATGTGTTTGGATTCTATTGGTTATGACAGACTACTATTGGGACCTTATAGGTTCATGAACACGAGAACCTACACAATCGGTGCATGAGGAATGGTGTCAATACTGTGAGCTTAGCCTGGGTAGGTGAAGCTAAGGGTGATCATGCAAGGTAAATTACCATTACGGGTGCACACGTAATCGCAATTTGCAGTGCATGTGAAGCCTGGCTAATCTTACCATGAGGTAACGATCATAGTTAGTACAAGCTACATATTCTATACCTTAGAACACTAGAATCATAATTCTAGTAAGACTATGTTAACGATGATAAAAACATTCATGATCCCTACTATCACTTAAGTCCTATCTTACTTACAGCCTGCATGGGATTTCAATTTTAATATTGATTTTATTCTGCATGAAACATTTTTCCGCTTAGCATTTCAGTAACTTTGGAACTAATAAATGCTTAGAACGAATATGGATTTCAAAGAGTGGTAGAAGAATGATGATACACCCTACACATATATTACGTTGTTCATTGGGATAATGTTAAGGAAAATCGGATGTCATGTAACCGGTTTAAGCATCTTTCTCGGTATATCGTGGATGTGGTGGGAACGCTGCGGGGGACCCTATATATAAGCATCATCGATATACCAAGAATGTGCTTGAATTGGGCTACATGATGATTTGATTGACTAGAGCATGAAATGTTGGAACTTGATAAGTGGAGTTATACGTGTATCTTAAAGTGACTAAAGTTTACATGTTTACTCCTTTTATGATTAGAAGATCCCGCCTAGAAGAGTCACCCGTAGTACAAATCGTGAAGGTGAGACCCCACGGGCAGAGGTAGGGGTAGCCACCAAGAATAGGTGTGGTCCCTCCGGCAACAATCAGAGAACTAAAAACCCCGATATAGCTGCTATGATTGCTCGGCAGCTAGCCGCACTGATTCCAACGATAGTGACTCAACTGAGCGACACTCTTCTGAATCATAATCTCCACGGGGATAATGATACTAACAATGACATAACCAAGGAACAGGGGAAGATACTTCAAATGGTAGAATAGCTGGTAATGAAACTGGGATGGTTAATACTAGGCGGGGATGTTCTTACAAGGAATTTGTGGCCTGCAAACCGAAGGAATTTGATGTGAAAGGTGGAGCGATAGCTCTACAAGGTGGCTTGAGAAGATAGAGGACGTCATTGATATCAGCGAGTGCTTAGAGAGCCAAAAGAATAAGTATGCCACGTGTTCACTACAGGGCAAAGCCCTAACTTGGTGGAACACATAGATTCAAGCAAGGGAAGAAAATCAGCAATGCAGATGACTTGGATGAGTTTAAAGCATTGATTACTAAAGAGTACTGCCCATCAATGAGATATAGATGTTGGAACAGGAATTCTGGAACCATGCTATGGTAGGAGCTGGGCACGCAGCTTACACTGATCGTTTTCATGAGTTGGCAAGACTGGTTCCATATTTGGTGACTCCGAAATCCAAGAGGATCCCATCTGAGTAGTTGCGTGCCATCAGGTATTTTCTTAAAGTTAACCAGTATTACGTAGTCAGGACAGGTATGTGAGGTGATGTATGTGTTACTGTTAGAGTTAGATACTACCGTAGTCAGGACAGGTAATGCTCGGGGTACGAAGAGTAAAGTAAGTGGCTAATCACAACTGGCCACTGTAATTAGGAACTTGCTATACTTGACATAAACTGAGCTATTTCCTTGAATGACCGTGTTGGTGTTTGAATCTTTCAGTGTGCGATAGAGAATGGTTGGTGGTAGATCTTCTAAGGCCCTCACGGGGTGGAGGTGGTGGCAGACATGGTGCGAACCGCGAGCCACAAGAGGAAGACCTAGGGTAGAGAAAGTGGTTCAGGAGGAAAACGAGACCCCTCATCAAGAGGGATGGACGAGAGCGCTAACTTGAGGGCCTCGGTAAAGAGGCAGTGGTTGAAGAGGTGCATCAGGTCATGCAGACGATCTTACCGTCTGTGGTGACCGAAGTAATTAAGGCTGTCAGGGAAGGTGAAAGGAAGGAGAGGAATAGTTCCTCGGGAAGACAGGAGCAAACAGGGCCGAAAACGGTTCTTTCGGGTGATGAATAGGAAGAGGAAGAGGAGGAGGAGCCGGTGCATGAAACAACACGAGGCTGTAATTACGGGGCATCTATGAGGTGCAAGCCCCCTACTTTTGATGGTAATGGCAATGCTGTGGCTGCTCATCGATAGGTGAGAGAGATGGAGGGTGTCCTCGATATCAGCGAATGCCGGGAGGACCAAAAAGTGAAGTTCGCTACCCATTCTTTCACGGATTTGGCTTTATGCTGGTGGGATAACGTGGTCCGAGCCGAGGGTAGCTGGGCCATTGGGAAGATGAAGTGGTCCGAATTGAAGAGGTTGGTGATCGAGGAGTTCTGTCCTCATCGGGAGATGGATAAAGTTGAGAGAGAGTTCCTACAGCTGGAGGCGGGGATGATGACCCACTAACAGTACACCATGAAATTCAACGAAATGGCACGTCTGTGCCTGATCAGGTGACACCTTTGTCGCGAAAGATCAAGAGGTATAATCCAGGGTTTACCGGCGGACGTTCGCAGGCATATGATCGCCGCCCGACCAACTACCTTTGGTCGGCGGTACACTTGACGGAGACTGTATGATGAACAGGCAGTGGTTGTGGTGATGGATGGTATATGAAGGGTGGTGACAGGAATGGAACGGAAAGATTTGTCGAGGTGATGCTTCGACGAGCAACAAAAGGCTCGGGTGGACGATCGTCGTATGGCCACACCGGGTACGGGACTGAGAAGGTGTGGTAAATGTGGAAGGAGCATGGTGGGGATGCAGACTGGGGCTGAATGTTTTGTTTCAAGTGTGGAAAGTCCGGTCATATGGCTAGGGAGTGTAAGAGCATGAGGTGCTTCAACTGTGGGGAGAGTGGCCTATGAATAAAGATTGCAAGAAGCCGAGGTCTGAAAGTTCCAGCGTGAAGAAGACGGGGAAGTAGGGATCGAAGGCAAGCGCCAGGCATTCACGATGACGCAGGAAGAGGCTAGGACGGACCCTGATGTAGTGTCCTGTACGTTTCTGGTGACCCAAACTTTAGCCTCGGTATTATTTGATTCGGGTGCCAGTAGGAGTTTTATTTCTGCTACTTTCTGTGCCAAACTGCCTGTTAGTCATAGACGTGTAGACGTACCGTTTGATGTAGAAACTGCAATAGGTAAATCTACCAGGATTTTCGAGGTAATAGAGGGTTGTGACGGGAATTAGAGGGCCACAAATTTCCGATTAGACCATTTGCGATGACCGGGGGTTTCGATTTGGTGCTTGGATGGATTGGTTGGCAGACTTTAGGCGAACATTGTGTGTGTCACAAGAAGATGATTCATTTGACGGCGCCCGACGGTAGTTCAGTGACAGTTTATGGCGATCGGGTTACTACGATACCGAAGGTGATCTCAATGGCGTGGTGGAAAATGTATGAGGCGTGGATGTAGCACCTATTTATGTTATGTGAAGGATGTAGAGCCCAACACCACAACTATCTGATGTTCCGGTTTGTGTTGATTTTCCAGACGTGTTCCCGGAAGACTTATCGGGATTGCCACCCGACGAGAGATCGAGTTCCAATCGACCTGATACCGGGCTCAACATGTCGCCAAAGCACCATATCGATTGGCTCCGACGGAAATGAAGGAGCTGATGGGGCAGTTGCAATAGCTGCTAGATAAGGGTTCATAAGGCCGAGTTTCTCACCTTGGGTGCTCCGTCCCTGTTTCGTAAAGAAGAAAAGGTAGTATGAGGATGTGCATCGACTACCGTGAGCTAAATAAGTTGACAGTGAAGAACAGATACCCCTTGCCGAGAATCGATGATTTTTTGATTAGCTTCAATGCGCCAGTTGGTTTTCACGAATAGATCGTTGATCGGGCTACCATCAGCTGAAGGTGAAGGAGCAGATATCCCTAAAACAGCCTTTCGTACGCGCTATGGTCACTACGAGTTTCTTTTGGTTTGACCAATGCGCCGGCTGCTTTTATGGATTTGATGAACCGAGTGTGTCGGCCGATGTTGGATAAATCAGTGATTGTATTTATTGACGATATCCTGATTTATTCAAGAAGCGAAACGGAGCATGCCGGTCACATTCGAGAAGTACTAGAAACGTTTAGAAGGGAGAAATTGTACGCCAACTTCTCCAAGTGCGCATTTTGGTTGCGTGAAGTTCAGTTCTTTGGGTCACGTGTTAATCCGGAGGGGATTATGGTCGATCCGGCAAAGGTGGAAGCAGTAATGCAATGGAAGTCTCAAAGACGCCATCCGAGATCCGTAGTTTCTTGGGTTTGGCGGGCTACTACAGAAGATTCATTCAAGACTTCTCCAAGATTGCTTCTCCACTGACCAAGTTGACCCGGAAAGATGTGAAGTTTGTGTGGGGTCAAGCTCAAGAGAAGGCATTTGAAGAATTGAAGACGAGGTTACCCAAGTTCCTGTGTTGGTATTACCCGATGGAAGCGAAGACTTGGTGGTTTATTCTGATGCTTCCTACTCGGGGTTGGGGTGCGTATTAATGCAAAGGGGAAAGGTGATAGCCTATGCATCCCGACAGCTGAAAGTTCATGAGGTTAACTACCCTACTCATGACCTGGAGCTAGCAGCTGTGGTCTTCGCATTAAAGATTTGGAGGCACTATCTGTACGGGATGAAGTGCACCATTTTACCGACCACAAAAGCTTGAAGTATTTCTTTGAACAGAAGGATTTAAATATGAGACAGCATCGATGGTTGGAACTGATAAAAGACTATGATTGTGAGATCCACTACCATCCGGGCAAAGCCAACATGGTGGTTGATGCCCTTAGCCGAAAGGAGAGGCCCGAACCGATACGGGTGAAGGCATACCAGCTGATTATGACCTCGGATGTGATGAAGCAAGTCAAAGAGTTTCAAGATGAGGCACTGAAAGAAGATCATCTTAACTCAGAACGAATGAGAGGTCTGGTCGCGAAACTGGTGAAAACACGTTTGGTGTTAAGACTCGATTTGGGCAGATGTGGATTCCTCGATTTGAGGATCTACGTATGAAGATTATGGACGAAGCCCATAAAACTCGATACTCTATTCATCCTGGTGCTACCAAGATGTATCAAGACATGAAGAAAGATTATTGGTGGCCGGGTATGAAGCGTGATGTGGTGGAGTATGTGAGTAAGTGCCTCACGTGTTTGCAAGTAAAGGCAGAGCATCAAAAGCCATATGGAAAGATTCAACCGTTGGATATACCGGAATGGAAGTGAGAGTACATCACCATGGATTTCATTACAAAGCTGCCACGTACCCGAAAGGGTACGATACTATGGGTGATTGTGGATCGTCTGACGAAGTGTGCTCACTTCCTACCGATGTGCGAGACATATTCATCCGAGAGGTTGGCCGATCTTTTCATCAAAGAGATTGTGACTCGTCATGGTGTACCGGTGTCGATTGTGTCAGATCGCGACACCCCGTTTACATCCAAATTCTCGAAGAAATTCCATGATGCTATGGGGACGAGATTACATATTAGCACTGCCTATCATCCTCAAACTGATGGTCAGTCGGAAAGGACCATACAGACCTTAGAGGACATGCTCCGGGCATGTGTCATTGACTTGGGGGAAGCTGGGATGACCACTTGCCGTTAGCTGAATTCTCATACAATAACAGCTATCATGCCATATTGGCATGCCACCCTATGAGATGCTATATGGTAGGAGATGCAGGACACCCGTTTGTTGGGGTGATACTGGCCAAAGGAATTGGGGAACGTCAAAGTGATCGAGGCTACGACTGAAAAGCTTGAAAGGATCAAGGCCTACATGAAGGCAGCCAAAGACAGATAGAAGTCGTATGCTGACAAACGACGCAGGCCGATTGAGTTCCAGGTGGGAGATCAGGTTATGGTGAAGGTCTCACCTTGGAAGGGTATCATTCGGTTCCGAAGAGGGGCAAGTTGAGCCCGAGGTATATAGGCCCTTTCCGAATCATTGCTCAAGTAGGAGAGGTGGCCTATAGGTTGGATCTACGAGATGAGTTAAGTGGAATTCACCCGACCTTCCACGTATCTTATCTGAGGAAGTGTTTGGCGGACGAAGATATGATTGTCCCACTGGGGGACATCGAGGTAGACGAACGGCTCAACTATGTAGAGCAACCAGTGGCGACCATCGATCGCAAGGAGAAGAGGTTAAGAAATAAGGTGGTTCCTCTTGTGCGGGTACAGTGGCGGCACAGGAAGGGATCCGAGTCAACGTGGGAAACTAAAGAAGAAATGAGGCAGCATTGCCCACGGTTGTTCAAGGAATAACAGGTTTCAGGGACGAAACCTAAATAAGGGGGTGGACTTGTAACACCCGGAAGTTTGACTTTTTGGAGTGATATGCGACTGAGTCTCAATCGCATGGAATTCATGCGACTGGAGGCCCAATCGCATGATGCTCGGACAATTGGAGGATCAAGCGCATGGAACTCATGCGACTGGAGGTCCAGTCGCATGGTGTTCATGCGACTGAAAGTCCAGTCGCTTGGACCTCGGGCGACTGAGCTATAGCTATAAAAGAGGGGCAGCCCACTTCTTCCCCACACTTGCACATTTTCAGTCGGGAAGAAAGAGCAAAGCGAGAGAGAGCAGAGAAAGAAGAGAAAGAAAGAGAGAAAGTGGTGATTCGGGCTCGAGATTTGTCGAATGGCTAGTCAAATCGAATCTCTTCATCTTCTCCTTGATAATGTGAGTTCTAGAGCCCCTCATTTACTTGTTTTCATACGATTTTGGGGCTGGAACACATTCAAACCCGTTTTTGAAAAAGTGTATGTTTAACCCATTTGGGTGAAATCTTGAGTAATATGTTTAAGGTACGATTTAGGGCTTGTATATGCTTGTATGATGTCCTAGTATGAATCCCTGTGATTTAGGAGGGCTAATTTGGGCTGGAAATGAGTTTAGAGGAGTTTTCTTAAACTGAAAATGGGACAGAAAAGGGAGGAATGCCATGTGAGTAGTTGCGTGCCATCAGGTATTTTCTTAAAGTTAACCAGTATTACGTAGTCAGGACAGGTTATGTGATGTGATGTATGTGTTACTGTTAGAGTTAGATACTAACGTAGTCAGGACAGGTAATGCTCGGGGTACGAAGAGTAAAGTAAGTGGCTAATCACAACTGGCCACTGTAATTAGGAACTTGCTATACTTGACATAAACTGAGCTATTTCCTTGAATGACCGTGTTGGTGTTTGAATCTTTCAGTGTGAGATAGAGAATGGTTGGTGGTAGATCTTCTAAGGCCTCACGGGGTGGAGGTGGTGGCGGACGTGGTGCGGAACCGCGAGCCACAAGAGGAAGACCTAGGGTAGAGAAAGTGGTTCAGGAGGAAAACGAGACCCCTCATCAAGAGGGAGTGGACGAGAGCGCTAACTTGAGGGCCTCGGTAAAAGAGGCAGTGGTTGAAGAGGTGCATCAGGTCATGCAGACGATCTTACCGTCTGTGGTGACCGAAGTAATTAAGGCTGTCAGGGAAGGTGAAAGGAAGGAGAGGAATAGGTCCTCGGGAAGACAGGAGCAAACAGGGCCGGAAACGGTTCTTTCGGGTGATGAAGAGGAAGAGGAAGAGGAGGAGGAGCCGGTGCATGAAACAGCACGAGGCTGTAATTACGGGGCATCTATGAGGTGCAAGCCCCCTACTTTTGATGGTAATGGCAATGTTGTGGCTGCTCATCGATAGGTGAGAGAGATGGAGGGTGTCCTCGATATCAGCGAATGCCGGGAGGACCAAAAAGTGAAGTTCGCTACCCATTCTTTCACGGATTCGGCTTTATGCTGGTGGGATAACGTGGTCCGAGCCGAGGGTAGCTGGGCCATTGGGAAGATGAAGTGGTCCGAATTGAAGAGGTTGGTGATCGAGGAGTTCTGTGCTCATCGGGAGATGGATAAAGTTGAGAGAGAGTTCCTGCAGCTGGAGGCGGGGACGATGACCCACCAACAGTACACCACGAAATTCAACGAAATGGCACGTCTGGTGCCTGATCAGGTGACACCTTTGTCGCGAAAGATCAAGAGGTATATCCAGGGTTTACCGGCGGATGTTCGCAGGCATATGATCGTCGCCCGACCAACCACCTTTAGGTCGGCGGTAGGCTTGATGGGGAGACTATATGATGAACGGGCAGTGGTGGTGGTGACGGATGGTAATAGGAAGGGTGGTTGAGCCTTCATTGTACAAGCTTGAATCTCACGAAATAGCAGGCAAACATTCAAAGATACATTTGGTATATATTTATAAACATCTTAAATGCCTAGTCGCACGAATGGAGGTTCAGTCGTACGAATGGAGCTAATTCGTTTGAATGAAGATTGAATCGTGCGAATGGATGTTGAGTCGTGCAATTGGGTGCTGTGTGGTACGACTAAGTACTGAGTCGCACGAATGAAGGCTCAATCATACGAGTGAAGTTGATTCGTACGATTAAAGGTTGATTCATGCGAATGGAGTTTTGAGTCATGCGTCTGGTCCTGTCATACGATTTGAGTTGTTGTGTGTGATTTCTACTTGTGTGCGGTGTGTTTGTCGTGTGATGTTAGGGTGATATCGACACGGTTGCCATTGCTAATGACAATCTTCAAATTAACACTATCAAACTCACTAAAGTTAAACCAAATTGAATTAACTTAACATTTTACAACTAACAACAATCGATTTGTAACACTAATACTTACTAAGTAATTCTCTAACAACAATGACACTTTTACACAAATATCATCGACAATGGCAACGTTTCTAGTACTTGGATCTACATAAGATCCCATTGCATGTGTTTGTGTGTGTGCTACCCGCGACCGAGTCGATCAAACGATACTATATGCTTTACACATATCATTAACGCCTAACAATAACTGTCAATAGGTGTTTGACCGTTTACTACATACAACATTTGGAAACTTTGATCACACATACTTACCACTTAACAAGTGAGTTTTGTGGCCCCTTTTTATGCTTATACAATATTTCAACGTTTACAAATATGGGGGAAAAGTATGCTCACCCATTTTCTATGCTGTACAACTTACATACAATTTACATACTTGGAATCAACGTGATACTGTTTTGTGAGTACTTATCTGATACATACATGAGTTGCTGTGTGGTTCTTTCTTACAACCATTTAATTCCAATGTTGGAACCGATGGATAGGTATTGGTAGTACTCCTGGGTTGACACCCCCACCCTTGAAAGATGGTTACTAGTTGGTACCATCACTTTGCCAGGAAAGGGCGTTGGGTGAATATATTCCGACAAGTTGTTGTGTGTACGTCATTAGGTTTGGTTGTAAAAACTCATGGTTATGTGATTTTGCTTGCTTATAACTATATGCACGGTATTCCACTACAAACACTATACAGCATCAATTACATATTTACAATTTAAACCTGCGAAGCTCACCAAGAATTTTGTTGACCGTTTTGAGCATATCTTTTCAGGTGACAATGATAATTAAAGATCTAGGAGTGCTGCCTTAGTGGAGACCCTAGGATGCATTTTTTAGACTGAACATACTTGACAAACAATCATTTTGGAACATTGTTGTAGTCTATTAAACAATTATCATTCTTTTGGATACTTGTTCCCGAGTTGTGGGAATTACATTACATGGATACAATATTTGAATATGTGAATCATTTACAAGTTATGCTTATGGCTATCCTGTCGTGATTATTGACTAAACACGACACAAGTCTCCATTTGTGTCGGGTGTCGTCATGACACGCTTTATCATCAATTATACATACATTGCATCTCTATTATTAACAATGTGTTAAGACGATCCTGTCTCGCTCGCATCCCCGTGTTTCCGCTCTCAGCGGGGGTGTGACAGACTGGTATCAGAGCCATTGGTTATAGAGAATTAGGCAAATCACTTGACCTAGACTATAACCTAGGAACCTTCATGTAGAATTCATGCTAGGATTGGCTTGCATCTGATATTACATGTATGTTCCTCTATACTTGTTCTTTATCTTCATACTTTATACTTGTTCTTTATCTTCATACTCTATACTTGTTCTTTAACTCTATACCTTGTTATCTGACCATCCTGAGGAAAGTGCTATTACTCTTATTCTTTCCTCACGGGATGCCTTTTCTGGAATCTTTCGTTCCTATGCGCGCCGCATTATACCATTAGGTTGGGATACTCAACCTGAAGGGATCTTCACAGATCACGCGCAGCGTCGATCTCGGATATTAAATCCGACCCTAAGATAGTTATGCCTGGGGTACCGAAAGAATGAAGGATAGGAAACTTTTGTTATACTAATTGAGATTATGTGTTTGGATTCTATTGGTTATGACAGACTACTATTGGGACCTTATAGGTTCATGAACACGAGAACCTACACAATCGGTGCATGAGGAATGGTGTCAATACTGTGAGCTTAGCCTGGGTAGGTGAAGCTAAGGGTGATCATGCAAGGTAAATTACCATTACGGGTGCACACGTAATCGCAATTTGCAGTGCATGTGAAGCCTGGCTAATCTTACCATGAGGTAACGATCATAGTTAGTACAAGCTACATATTCTATACCTTAGAACACTAGAATCATAATTCTAGTAAGACTATGTTAACGATGATAAAACATTCATGATCCCTACTATCACTTAAGTCCTATCTTACTTACAGCCTGCATGGGATTTCAATTTTAATATTGATTTTATTCTGCATGAAACATTTTTCCGCTTAGCATTTCAGTAACTTTGGAACTAATTAAATGCTTAGAACGAATATGGATTTCAAAGAGTGGTAGAAGAATGATGATACACCCTACACATATATTACGTTGTTCATTGGGATAATGTTAAGGAAAATCGGATGTCATGTAACCGGTTTAAGCATCTTTCTCGGTATATCGTGGATGTGGTGGGAACGCTGCGGGGGACCCTATATATAAGCATCATCGATATACCAAGAATGTGCTTGAATTGGGCTACATGATGATTTGATTGACTAGAGCATGAAATGTTGGAACTTGATAAGTGGAGTTATACGTGTATCTTAAAGTGACTAAAGTTTACATGTTTACTCCTTTTATGATTAGAAGATCCCGCCTAGAAGAGTCACCCGTAGTACAAATCGTGAAGGTGAGACCCCACGGGCAGAGGTAGGGGTAGGCCACCAAGAATAGGTGGTGGTCCCTCCGGCAACAATCAGAGAACTAAAAACCCCGATATAGCTGCTATGATTGCTCGGCAGCTAGCCGCACTGATTCCAACGATAGTGACTCAACTGAGCGACACTCTTCTGAATCATAATCTCCACGGGGATAATGATACTAACAATGACATAACCAAGGAACAGGGGAAGATACTTCAAATGGTAGAATAGCTGGTAATGAAACTGGGATGGTTAATACTAGGCGGGGATGTTCTTACAAGGAATTTGTGGCCTGCAAACCGAAGGAATTTGATGTGAAAGGTGGAGCGATAGCTCTAACAAGGTGGCTTGAGAAGATAGAGGACGTCATTGATATCAGCGAGTGCTTAGAGAGCCAAAAGAATAAGTATGCCACGTGTTCACTACAGGGCAAAGCCCTAACTTGGTGGAACACATAGATTCAAGCAAGGGAAGAAAATCAGCAATGCAGATGACTTGGGATGAGTTTAAAGCATTGATTACTAAAGAGTACTGCCCATCAATGAGATATAGATGTTGGAACAGGAATTCTGGAACCATGCTATGGTAGGAGCTGGGCACGCAGCTTACACTGATCGTTTTCATGAGTTGGCAAGACTGGTTCCATATTTGGTGACTCCGAAATCCAAGAGGATCGAGAGGTACATTTGGGGACTTGTGCCTCAAATCCAGGCTATGGTGATAGCAGCAGCCCCTCCTACTATTCAGAGTGCAATTCTGAAAGCTGGCACGTTAACTGATGAGATGGTGAGAACAGGGCCTTAGGAAGAGGGGCAGAGAAAAGAAAAGATGTCGGGGAATCGAGCAGATCGGGTACCAGGAAATTCGACAAAAGGGCCAAGACAAACAGAAATTTCGTGGCTGTGACACAAGGCAAGAGAGAATACATAGGGCCGCACCCCAAATATGATAGGTGTAACTTTCATCATCCCCCAGCGATGCAGTGCTAGGTGTGTGTGAATTGTAGACGCCCTGGGCACCTAGCGAAAGATTGTAGAGTTGCGCCGAATCTGGTTGCACCCGTAACGCGTTAACCCCGCCAGGAATGCTAGGGTCTGTTATGAGTGTGGAAACCCAGGTCACTACCGGAACATGTGCCCCAGACTGAATCGGACGCCGGGTCAGCAAGGAAACAACCAACCACCAGTGATGGCCATAGCCGGTAATCAAGGCCAGGGGAACCAAGGAAATGCTGCCAGAGGACGTGCGTACGTTATTGGAGCAAATGACGCCCGTCAGGACCCGAATGTCGTTACAGGTACGTACTTGCTCAATCACCACTTCGCATATATATTGTTTGATACTGGAGCAGACAATAGTTTTATATCCTCTGAATTTGCTCACATGCTTGACTTGAACCCTAATAGGCTAGAAACTAGCTACTCCATAGAAATGGCCAACGGTAGAATTGTACAGGCTGATGAGATTATTAGAAAGTGCTCGATGATATTGGAAAACCATGCCTTCGACATAGACTTAATATCTCTTGAGCTGGGAAGTTTCGATATGATTGTGGGAATGGATTGGTTGTCGAAACACGATGCTGAGATTGTTTGTCGGGAGAAAGTAATACGAATCCCCATGCCAGACGGGGAGGTACTCAGGATTCAAGGGGAACGACCGGGAAGAACCCTAAAGCTTATTTCTTGCATGAAGACACGTCGATGTTTACGGAAGCAGTGTTACGCGTTTTTCGCCCATATAGTGGAAAAGAAAGAAGAGGACAACAAGTTGGTAGATATTCTAGTAGTACGAGATTATCCAGATGTGTTCACTGATGACTTGTCTGGTTTGCCTCCTCCACACCAAGTGGAATTTCGTATAGAGTTGGTTCCTGGAGCTACGCCGGTAGCAAAAGCACGGTATCGGTTAGCACCATCAGAAATGCAAGAATTATCTAGCCAATTACAGGAACTACTAGAGAAGGGTTTTATTCGACCGAGTCACTCACCATGGGGAGCACCGGTCTTATTTGTCAAAAAGAAAGACGGGTCGTTCCGTATGTATATCGATTATCGCAAGCTGAACAAATTGACCGTGAAGAACCGATATCCTCTTCCCAGGATTGACGATCTGTTTGATTAGTTGCAAGGAGCTTCGTATTTCTCCAAGATCGATCTTCGTTCTGGATATCATCAACTGAGGGTTTTAGAGGAGGACATACCGAAAACAGCGTTTAGGACTCGTTATGGGCACTATGAGTTCCTGGTCATGCCATTCGGGTTGACTAATGCGCCGGCTGTGTTTATGGACCTAATGAATCAGGTGTGTAAACCTTACTTGGATAAGTTCGTAATCATGTTCATAGACGATATACTTATCTACTCCCGATCGAAAGAGGATCATGAAGAACACCTTCGGGCAATACTAGAGCTGTTACAGGAAGAGAAACTTTTCGCCAAGTTCTCGAAGTGTGAATTCTAGTTGCGAATTCCGGTTGCGAGAAGTGAATTTTTTGGGTCATGTGGTTAACGAAAATGGGATTCACGTAGATCCTGGTAAGATTGAAGCGGTGAAGAAATAGGATGCACCCCATACACCTTCAGAGATACGACAATCCTTAGGATTGGCCGGATACTATCGTCGCTTCATTGCAAATTTTTTAAAGATTGCCCAACCGTTAACCCTGTTGACTCAAAAAGACAAGAAGTTTGATTGGGGACATGCATAAGAACGAGCATTACAAACACTAAAAGAAAAGTTATGCAATGCGCCGATATTGTCCCTTCCTGATGGAACAGATGATTTTGTGGTGTACTGTGATGCTTCACATCAAGGGTTGGGATGTGTGTTAATGCAAAGAGGCAAGGTGATTGCCTATGCATCGTAACTACTTAAGGTGCATGAAAACAACTACACAACTCATGACTAGGAGTTGGGCGCAGTAGTATTTGCACTCAAGATATGGAGACACTATCTATATGGCACCAAATGCATCATCTACACAGATCATATGAGCCTCCAACACATCCTGAATCAGAAGGAACTTAATATGATACAACAGCGTTGGGTAGAGTTACTTAGTGACTACGATTGTGAAATCCGGTATCATCCGGGAAAGCAAACGTGGTGGCTGATGCTTTAAGTCACGAAGAACGCGTGAAACCACTACGTGCTCGAGTGTTGGGATTGACTATTCAAACGAACCTGAAAGCTCAGATCCAAATTACATAAAGTGAGGCGTTGAAAGAAGAAAACCTTGCGGGAGAAGAATTCCGAGGATTGGATAAACAGATGATTTGCAAGGATGATGGTACATAGTACTTCATGGATCGTATATGGGTACCCAAATGGGGAGGTGTACGTACCTTGGTCTTGGATGAAGCACACAAGACATGATATTCTGTTCATCCTGGGGCAGATAAGATGTACCACGATCTTAAAGATCTGTACTGGTGGTCAGGTATGAAGAAAGACATTGCTATATACGTAAGCCGATGCTTGACGTGCTCAAAAGTTAAGGCTGAACACCAGAAACCATCGGGATTACTATAGCAACCGGAAATCCCTGAATGGAAATGGGAAAACATAGCCATGGATTTTATTACCAAACTTCCAAGAATGAGTAGCGGGTACGACTCAATATGGGTCGTAGTGGATCGGATGACGAAGTCAGCTCATTTCTTACCAATCCAAGAGGACTACAAGATGGATAAGTTGGTGAGATTGTACATAAAAGAGGTCGTGACAAGGCACGGAGTGCCGGTGTCGGTCATATCAGACCGTGACAGCCGATTTACTTCATGATTTTGGCAGACACTACAGAAAGCGATGGGCACACGATTAGATATGAGTACCGCCTATCACCCACAAACAGACGGCCAAAGTGAACGAACGATACAAACACTAGAAGACATGCTCAGGGCTTGTGTAATCGACTTTGGTGGTAGCTGGGACACTCACTTACCATTGATCGAGTTCTCTTACAACAACAGCTATCATACGAGCATTGGATGCACTCCATTTGAAGCATTGTATGGGAGGAAATGTAGATCCCCAGTTTGTTGGGCAGAGATTGGTGAAAGCCAGTTGACGGGCCCAGAGATCATTCAGGAAACAACAGACAAGATTTTTCAGATCAAAGACAGACTAAAAGCAGCCAGAGATCGCCAAAAGAGCCATGCCGACAACCGTCGGAAGCCTCTGGAATTCAACGTGGGAGATCACGTTCTACTCAAAGTCTCTCCCTGGAAAGGGATCATACGATTTAGAAAGAAAGGGAAGTTAGCCCAAGATACGTAGGACCATTCGAGATTACAGAGAGAATCGGTTCGGTGGCTTACCGATTAAGGTTGCCAGAGGAACTTAGCCGGTGTGCATGATACTTTCCACATGTCGAACCTTAAGATGTGTTTGGCTGACGAGTCCCTACAAGTACCAATTGAGAAAATCAAGATTGATGAAAAGCTTCATTTTATCGAAGAACCTATAGAGGTCACGGACCGAAAGGTCAAACGATTGAGGCGCAGCAAGATACCGATTGTCCGTGTGACATGGAACTCCAAACGAGGACCAGAATTCACATGGGAACGGGAAGATCAGATGAAACTCAAATATCCACATCTATTCAAGGATGACACTGCTGGACCTAACACCAGTTGAATTTCGGGACGAAATTTTCTCAACTGGGGGATACTGTGACATCTGTCACCAAAAGGTCCATCATTTAACATGGATTTTGTTAACTTTTCCTTACAATGTTCATTCGTCATTTTTATAAACTATTCATGTGGATATCATACTTGCTTGGTTATCTTATACACTTGTGTATCGTTGTTTGCATCGTTATCACCTAAAATGTTTACAAATATCACCACCGTCATCATTAAATATATTATCTTGATATAATATTAATGTCATTAATGGCATCATTTTAATATACAAATATCATTAAATACATCCCTATCATTAATATAACTAGTCTATTTACGTCGTTTTCAACCGAAACAAATTTGGGAACTCGGGGGCTAAGTGCAGGGACCAAATGAGATATTTTGCCAAACTAGGGCTGGGTATAAATACCCATGTTCCAGCCCTAGCCTTCATAACTCCCTTCTTCTTCTTTTCTTCTTCTTCCATTTTCTTCCTCATCCTAGCACCAAAACCGCCCCGTTACCGGTTAAACCTAGGCTACAGCTGAGACTACTCATTTCTAGCAGGTAGACGACCTTGGTTGTCCGTTTCTTGCTCGTTTTACAGCTGTGCTTTTAGGGTTTCAGGTGCTCGTGTTCAACCCGAGCACATGAGGTCGTATGGGTGCGTGTGTTGCCCCTCTGCGTGTGCATCTTGTTTAGATATGTTAGATAAGTGTTTCTGGAAGTCCTTGTGGTGTGAAACTCATGCATGAGCAGCCGGATGCTGCTCTACACTTTTAGCAGTCGCGAGCCTGCTGTTCAGGCGACTGAGTCTGTCGTGCGATTGAGTCGTGCGACTGAGTGAGTCGTGCGACTGAGTCCATGCAATTGTGCATGTCGTGCGACTGAGTCCATGTGATTGTGCGTGTCGTACGATTGCGTCCATGCGATTGTGTGTGTCGTGCGATTGAGTCATACGAATGAATATTGTCATGCGATTGAGTCCATGCGGATGAATGTGTGCGATTGTGCGTGTATCGCACGACTGAATGCCTAGTCGCACGAATGGAGGTTCAGTCGTACGAATGGAGCTAATTCGTAGGAATGATGATTGAATCGTGCGAATTGATGTTGAGTCGTGCGTTTGGGTGCTGTGTGGTACGACTGAGTACTGAGTCGCACGAATGAAGGCTCAATCGTATGAATGAAGCTGATTCGTATGATTGAAGGTTGATTCGTGCGAATGGAGTGTTGAGTCGTGCGTCTGGTCCTGTCATGCGATTGGAGTTGCTATGTGTGATTTCCTCTTGTTTGCGGTGTTTTTGTCGTGTGATGCTGGGGTGACATCGACACGGTTTCCATTGCTAATGACAATCTTCAAATTAACACTATCAAACTCACTGAAGTTAAACCAAATTGAATTAACTTAACATTTTACAACTAACAACAATCGATTTGTACCACTAATGCCTACTAAGTAATTCTCTAACAACAATGACACTTTTACACAAATATCATCGACAATGGCAACGTTTCTAGTACTTGGATCTACATAAGATCCATTGCGTGTGTTTGTGTGTGTGGTACCCGCGACCGAACCGATCAAACGATACTACATGCTTTATACAAATCATTAACGCTTAACAATAACTGTCAATAGGTGTTTGACCATTTACTACATACAACATTTGGAAACTTTGATCACTCATACTTACCACTTAACAAGTGAGTTTCGTGGCCCCTTTTTATGCTTATACATAATTTCAACGTTTACAAACATGGGGGAAAAGTATGCTCACCTATTTTCTATGCTGTACAACTTACATACAATTTACATACTTGGAATCAACGTGATACTGTTTTGTGAGTACTTATCTGATACATACATGAGTTGCTGTGTGGTTCTTTCTTACAACCATTTAATTCCGGTGTTGGAACCGATGGATAGGTATTGGTAGTACTACTGGGTTGACACCCCCACCCTTGACAGATATTTACTAGTTGGTACCATCACTTTACCAGGAACGGGCCTTGGGTGATTATATTCTGACAAGTTGCTGTGTGTACGTCATTAGGTTTGGTTGTAAAAACTCATGGTTATATGATTTTGCTTGCTTATAATTGTATGCACGGTATTCCACTACAAACACTATACAGCATCAATTACATATTTACAATTTAAACCTGCGAAGCTCACCAACAATTTTGTTGACCGTTTTGAGCATATCTTTTCAGGTGACAATGATAATTGAAGATCTAGGAGTGCTGCCTTAGTGGAGATCGAGGATGCATTTTTAAGACTGAACATACTTGACAAACAATCATTTTGGAACATTGTTGTAGTCGATTAAACAATTATCATTCTTTTGGATACTTGTTCCCGAGTTGTGGGAATTACATTACAAGGATACAATATTTGGATATGTGAATCATTTACAAGTTATGCTTATAGCTATGATGTCGTGATTATTGACTAAACACAACACAAGTCTCCATTTATGTCAGGTGTTGTCATGACATGCTTTATCATCAATTATACATACATTGCATCTCTATTATTAACAATGTGTTATGACGATCCCGTCTCGCTCGCATCCCCGTGTTTCCGCTCTTAGCGGGGGTGTGACAAAACACGCCACTAGTGAAAACAAGGTGTCACGGTTAGTCCATAATGTCACACGGTGCTGCTACTCCTATTTATAACTTTTTATTTTTCATTTCTTTCAGCGACCCACTCCTACCCTGACCGGTTAAGACGGTGAGGGAAGGCGGGGTGGCGTGGGCTTGAAACGCACTAACACAAGTTCAATGGTGGTTTATTTTTTAGATTATTACTTAGGAACTTTTTTTCGAAAAAATATACCAAAAGGTCATGGTTCGGACACACCGTGACCCCTTGATATATTTTTTTAAAAAAAAAATATTAAGCATCAATTTTTACAAAAAAACCATCTCTGAACTGGTGGTAGGGGTTTCGAGCCCACAGGTCGGGGTGGGAGTGGTTCGTTGAAACTAATGGGAAGTAAATATTTTTGAACAAATAGAAAACAAACCATCACGGTTTGCATAAATCGTGACGTTTATTCTTTTGTCAGAAACCCTAAAGGTCACGTAGCTAGTAGTCAGAAAACAGAAATCGTAACCTTGACGGTTAGCCCTAACCGTCACGGTTTGTCCTTCTTTATTTGGTTTATTATTATTATTATATTATTATTATTATTATTATTATTATTATTATTATTATTATTATTATTATTATTATTATTATTATTATTATTGTTATTGTTATTATTATTATTATTATATTATTACTATTAATATTATTATATTATTCTTATCATTACTACTACTGCTGCTACTACTACTACTACTACTGCTACTACTACTACTGCTGCTACTACTACTGCTACTACTACTACTATTATTTCTATTATTATTATTATTACTATTACTACTACTACTATTTCTATTATTATTATTATTATTATTATTATTATTATTATTATTATTATTATTATTATTATTATTATACCTATTAATCTAAGATGTCGGTGCTCCAGTGAGGTTTTTGTTCTTTTCATTTCTGCCAAAAAAGGTT